>JAPVLO010000379.1:1772500-2285319 GCA_027257055.1 Cephalopachus bancanus | reverse complement strand
TACCGAAATCTGCAGATGCTCAAGTCCCTATTATAAAATGGTGTACCTATACATATCCCCCTGTGTATTTTAAATCATGTCTAGATTCCTTTAAAACCTAATATAGTGTAAATGCTATGTACATATTTGTTATTCTGAATAGTGTAGGGGATAATGATATGTTCAGTACAGACACCATTTTTTTCCCTGAATATTTTTGATCCACAATTGGTTGACTCCATGGATGCAGAACCCACGGATACAGAGGGCTGACTGTACTTTATTTCTCTATTGCTTTTTCTATAAAAAGTCTTTCTATAAATGCACTAATTCCTTGGTTTTTCAATAAACAGACTAATTCCTAGTTCTAGTTCTACTCTCAGTTCTAGTAATGTATAATTTGCTACATGATACACAAGACAAATCTGAATACATTTTCTTATAAATAGAAAATTTTAAAAAATTAATGTTTAGGTTTAAAGCCAACTGTGAAAAAACAGCCTGACACATATATATATTCTTTATGTATTTTTTCTGCCCACATGGTTTGTTTAGATCAATGCTTTTATTAAATTTTAAGATTCAACGTCAGTTTTCATCTTGATGTAGAGACATCAATTTTATAGGTTGTGCATTTATTTGTTCTAACTGTGTTCTCACTATTTAGATTACCCTCCAGATGGTGGTACCTTTTAATAGCTATTTTGTTTTAATCCAGATTTGTAATCAGAAAGGACAGTTTTCCCACAGATCCACCTGGTTAAAAAAAGAGAAAATGAAAAAGGGTAATTTATTTTTCAAATAATCAATACATATGGTTTTAATAAAATTCAGATGGTATAAAAGGAATATATACAATTCCTATTCTCACTCCCACAGCAAACTTTCCTCCCTGAAGGCAACTACTATTAACTAGTTTCTTGTATAGTCTGTAGAGATATCTTATGCACATGCAAGGATGAATGGTTATGTGCTTTTCCTCACTTGTTTCTTTCTTTTTGAGTCGGAGTCTCAGTCCTTTGACCAGGCT
The DNA here is from genome assembly GCA_027257055.1 of Cephalopachus bancanus. Taxonomy (NCBI): domain Eukaryota; kingdom Metazoa; phylum Chordata; class Mammalia; order Primates; family Tarsiidae; genus Cephalopachus; species Cephalopachus bancanus. The sequence continues at coordinate 2,284,310 of JAPVLO010000379.1, read as the reverse complement.
GAAGTGCAGTGGCACACTCATGGCCACTGTAGCCTCTACCTCCTAGGTTCAGGTGATCCTTCCACTTCAACCTTCCAAGTAGCTGGAACTACAGGCATGCGCCACCACATCCAGCTAGTTTTTTGATTTATTATAGAGATGAGATCTCACCATGTTGCCCAGGCTGATCTCAAACCTGGGCAATCCTCTCGCCTACGCCTTCCAAAGTGCTGCGGTTACAGGCGTGAGCCACTGCTCCTGGCCTTTTTTTTTTTAAAGATCTGGTCCTGAATCCAGATGTGCTTTTTTTTTTTTTTTGAGTTGGAGTCTCACTTTGTCGCCTGGACTGGAGTGCAGTGGCATGCTCCAGGCCACCGCAGACTGAACTTGCTGGACTCCTACAATCCTTCCGCCTCAGCCTTCCAAGTAGCCGGAACTACAGCCCGGCCTAGATGTGCTTTTAAAAACAAACAACTAAGCCGGGTGCAGTGGCTCACGCCTGTAATCCCAGCACTTTGGGAGGCTGAGGCGAGTGGATTGCCTGAAACCGCCGGTTCAAGACCCACCTGGGCAACTTGGCGAGACCTCGTCTCTACAATAAATCAAAAAACTACAGCCTGTAATCCCAGCACTTTGGGAGGCTGAGGTGAGTGGATTGCCTGAGCCCGTGGGTTCAAGACCTGCCCGGGCAACTTGGTGATACCTCATCTCTACAGTAAATGAAAAACTTGCCGGGCATGGTAGCGCGCACCTGTAGTTCCAGATTCTTGGAAGGCTGAATGGAAGGATCACCGGAACCCAGCAGGTTGAGGCTGCGGTGGCCGGGAGCGGCCACTGCACTCCAGTCTGGGTGACAGAATGAGATTCCAACTCAAAAAAAAAAAAAAAAAGTTAAAAATTAGTTGGGTGTGGTGGCGCCTGCCTGTAGTTCCTGGCTACTTGGAAGGCTGAGGCAGAAGGATCGCCTCAGCACAGAAGATCGAGGCTGTCGTTAGCATACCACTGTTTTTCAGCCTGGGTGATAGAGTGAGACTCCGACTCAAAAAAAACAAAAACAAAAACAAAAAAAACACCCACACACAAAATAAAACAACCTTGAAATGTATACGGTATTATATACAGTAAAATTGAACAATTTTAAGTGTATAATATGAGTTTTGAAAAATGTGCATACATTTGTGCAAACCCTTCCAAAATCATCATAAAGAACACTATCAGTCCTAAATTTTCTTCATGTCTGTTTGTAAGTCAGGCCCTCTTTAACTCCTTCTAGTCACTGGAACCTTCAGTGACTATAATTTTGCCTTTTCTAGAATGTCATGTGAATGGAATCATACAGTATGTAGTCTTTTTATGTCTAGCTTCTTTCACTTAGCATTATGCTTTTGAGATTCATCCATATCGGTGCCTTCAACCAAGGAAGTGTTGAATGAATGTGTTAAATGTTTATTCGCCTATGTTTGGGCTAGAATTCTTAAATTGATTATATCATACTTGCTAGTAAAATGAACTGATGGATGTTGTGTTCGCTTAGGTAAGTCTTAGTTCTTGAGGTTAAACTTCAATATCATTCAGCATGAAAAAAAGCAACTCAATTTGAAAGGAGTAAAAGATTAAGACTGAATCAGAAGTGAAACTCATTTCACCAGTGTGGCAGGACTTCAGAAGAACTGGCTAAATTCACATTACTGTATATTTATTTATCTTTAAATATAGTTTATTTAAAGATAAATTACAGCAAGAAAGAGAAGGGAGAGAGAAGATTCACCTCCCCAAGGTGGGGGAGGGAGCCAAAGCCAGGAAGCATGGTGACAGCCATAGCTCAAAAAGCACAGGGCCACCTACTGTATATTTTAATAGCAATCTGTTGCTGCAGCAGTGTCTTAAGTGTTTAGTTATACTAACCTGAATTACAACATTTGGCTATGTGAACTGTAGAGTAGGCTGTTATTTTTTTTCTTGATAGACAAGAAATCTAAGTTTGTAGAGAAACACAAAATCCAAAAATTGAGATACTTGAGAAAGTTAATGTTAAATCTTTTTTTTTTTTTTTTTGAGTTGGAGTTTCACTCTGTCGCCCAGACTGGAGTGCAGTGGCCGTTCCTGGCCACCGCAGCCTCGACCTGCTGGGCTCCGGCGATCCTTCCACCTCAGCCTTCCCAGTAGCCGGAATTACAGGCATGTGCTACCACGCCCGGCTGATTTTTTTGATTTATTGTAGAGATGAGGTCTTGCCAAGTTGCCCAGGCGGGTCTCGAACCTGTGGGCTCAGGCAGTCCACTCACCTCAGCCTCCCAAAGCGCAGGATTACAGGCTGAGCCACCGAGCCTGGCAGTGTTAAATCTTTACCACAATTTTAGGTCTTTCTCTTTTTTCCCCAAATATTATTTATGTACTTTGTGCATTGTACTCCAAGCTTACAGACAGTATAAAACAACATAATTGGTATACTGAAATGACTGCTTAAGTAACTTAATTCTGAGAAACTTATAGAAAAAATATGTGCTGCAAATTTAAAAAATAAGTAATATTTGGACCACCAGCCTAGACAACATAGTGAGACCCCCATCTCTAAAAAACATTAACAAACTAGCTAGGGGTGTGGTGGCCCATGCCTATAGTCCCAGCTATAGAAGAGACTGAGATAAGAAGATTGCTTGAACCCAGTACTTTGAGATTACTGTGAGTTGCGATCGCATCACTCCCCTCCATCCTGGGCAACAGAACAAGACCATCTCCAAAATAAATATATATACACACACACACAGACACATTTTTAAAAATATATTCAGAATACTAAAGTCACACCTATATAGAATTTATTAATAGAAGTCTAAGTAGTTTTTATTGTATAAAAAAATTAGATTTTGGAAGATGCACCAGTACAGGAGCAAAAGGAAAAAATAGAGAGAGAGAGAGAGAGAGGGTGCGCACTTTGCGTTTTTACAGTTGTAGTTTTAAAATGTAATCTAAAACTCTTCCTTCCCCAGAGCTTGTTTTTCATCTAAAAAAAAAAAAAAACAAGCTGAAGGGAAATGGAATACAGTATGATTTCCTGCCTTGTGGTTTTTTTTTTTTTAAGGCATCCCCACCCATTAACAAGTTTCAGGTTTCTGGGCTCTTATGTTAAAATAGCTAAGAAGCTGTTGTCTGGTTTTAGAACATGATTACTTCAGGTAAATCAGTTTCTGACTGAAAAGCTTTATAAAGGTGGGTTTTATTACTTCAGTCAGGCTTTTAAAATATATTCTTTGAAAGTTTTTTCTACTACCTTTGGAACCCTGGTAGTAGATGTGAGTCGAAGACGTCAATATCCTTTCGAAGAGTCCAGTAATTTTAAAAATTTATTTATTTATTTATTTTTGAGTTGGAGTCTCACTCTGTCATCCAGACTGGAGTGCAGTGGCTGCTCCCGGCCACCGCAGCCTCCACCTGCTAGGCTCCGGCGATCCTTCCGCCTCAGTCTTCCAAGGAGCTGGAACTACAGGCGTACGCTACCACACCCGGCTAATTTTTGATTTATTGTAGAGATGAGGTCTCGCCAAGTTGCCCAGGCGGGTCTTGAACCCACGGGCTCAGGCAATCCACTAACCTTAGCCTCCCAAAGCACGGGATTACAGACTGAGCCATCGAACCCGGCTTAAATTTATTTTTATTTATTTTTTAAGAGACAGAGTCTTGCCAAGTTGCCCAGGTTGGTCTCGAACTCCTGGACTTGGGCAATCCTCTCGCATCCACCTCCTAAAGTGCTGGGATTAGAGGCATGAGCCAACACACCTGGTGAGTCAAGTAACATTTTGGAGCATTTATGATCTCAAGAGCTAGTCCCACGTATAACTTAATGGTTTTTTTTCTTTTTGATTTAGAGTCTCACTCTTGCCCAGACTGGAGTGCAGTGGCACGCTCACAGCCACCACAGCCTCAACCTGCTGGTCTCAAGCAATCCTTCTGCCTCAACCTTCCAAGTACCTGGAACTGCAGGCATGAGCCACCACACCTGGCTAATTTTTATTTATTTTAGAGATGAGATCTTACCAAGTTGTCCATGCTGATCTCAAACCCCTGGTCTCAGGCAAGTCCTTTTGCCTCGGCCTCCCAAAGTGCTGGGATTACAGGCATGAACCACCATGTCTGGCCCCTAATAGTTTTAAAAATCAAAAATTGGCCTTGAATCTTTAAAAATAATAATAAATGAAATATTTACTTTAAAACAGTTTTTATGACTTTTTAGTACATAATACCTGTTTACCTTCTTTATTATATTTAGCTACTAAACATTGAAAAAAGCAAAAATGACTCACTTTTAAAAATATGTATCTGACCAGCCCAGGCAACTTGGTGAGACCTCATCTCTATAATAAATCAAAAATTAGCCGAGCATGGTAGTATGCACCTGCAGTTCCGACTACTTGTAAGGCTGAGGTGTGACTCTTAACTCAAAAAAGTAAAAATATACATCTGCATTGAACAGTTCAAAATACTTTAACTTAAATATTCACCAGTCTAGCCGGGCTCGGTGGCTCAGCCTGTAATCCCGCGCCTTGGGAGGCTGAGGTGAGTGGATTGCCTGAGCCCGTGGGTTCGAGACCCGCTGGGCAACTTGGCGAGACCTCATCTATACAGTAAATCAAAAATCAGCCGGTTGTGGTAGCACTCGCCTGTAGTTCCAGCTACTTGGAAGGCTGAGGCAGAAGGATCGCTGGAACCCAGCGGCTTGAGGCTGCGGTGGCCGGGAGCGGCCACTGCACTCCAGTCTGGGCGACAGAATAAGACTCCAACTCAAAAAAAAAAAGAAATTCACCAGTCTGCTCATCATTGACTTTGAAGGAATTCTGAAAGAGCTTCATCAGTAGGACCGAGGTTATTGGTACATTTCATTAGTGGATAAAAGTTACACTTATGTTGAATAAATTCCTTTTGTTTTCTCTTTCTTAAGGAATTGAATGACCTGGCACGGGACCCCCCAGCACAGTGTTCAGCAGGTCCTGTTGGAGATGATAGTAAGTATTTAAAAAGTAATAACAGAGTAATAGCAACTCAGTCCACCTCTGGGGATCTCTGGGACAGATGGATATCTATCTCCTAAAGTTATTTTGTGTGAAGGGACGATTATGCCATAGGGTCGTGCTTACCCTTAGTTAACCAGGAAAGAAGCAGGTCTGTGTGTGTCCCATCCTCTGCTGTGTTACTTGTTATGTTTTGAGCCTCTTCTGCCAGGCATTGTCTGTGAAGTTGTTCAGGTCCCTTCCTGCCTGCCCTTTATCACTTCTGGGTGTTTTCCTGGAGGCTAATATCTGAGCTTTTACTTTTAACTAGCTATTGTGCTTTGAATAAGGTAACACTAAGGATGATGGTGTGTTTGTCTGTTTCTGACTATCTTTCTAGTAGCTCATACTTGTGAAGAAAGGTATAATTTATTTTATTTTAATTTAAATTTAATTTGATTTTATTTTTTTGAGTTGGAGTGTCACTGTGTCTCCCAGGCTGGAGTGCAGTGGCACACTCATGGCCACCCCAGCGTCAACCTGCTGGGCTCCGGCAATCCTTCTGTCTCAATCTTTCAAGTAGCTGGAACTACAGGCATGTACTACCACATCTGGCTAATTTTTTTTATTTGTTGTAAAGACAAGGTCTCGCCAAGTTGCTTGGACTGGTCTTGAACCTGCAGGCTCAATCCACTCGTTTCAACCTCCCAACATGCTGGGATTACAGGCTGAGCCACCGAGCCTGGGTATAATTTATTTTTAATGTCCAATTTATCTGCCTAATTCTGTCTAAAGTAATTTATGAGATTATCTTATTGTATAAATTAGATAAATTTCTTTCTTCCACTTCATCTCAGCATAGCCTTTCCCTTGTGGTGTCAGTTCACTTTTTTTGAAGATGATACTTGTATGAGATTGTGCTTTATGACACAGCCATTTCATAAAAAATTATAACATTTAGCAAATTTTTTATAATGAGCATACTGGGAAGCATGTGTAAGAAAGTGCCTATATGAAGGCCAAAATGGGTATAAGTTTAGGTTAATATGTGTTTTTGTTTGTTTTTTAATTTTTAACTTTATTTGAGTCAGAGTTTCACTCTGTCACCTAGGCTGGAGTGCAGTGGCACACTCATGGCCACTGCAGCGTTAACTGCTGGGCTCCAGCAATCCTTCTCCCTCAACCTTCCAAGTAGCTGGGACCACAGGTGTGTGCCACCACACCCAGCTAACTTTTTGATTGATTGTAGAGACAGGGTTCCTGTGTTGCCTAGGCTGGTCTAGAACTCCTGGCCTCAAGCAGTCCTCTCATCTCCTCCACCACCATCTGTGATTATAGATGTGAATCACTGTACCCGGCCCAAAATTATACTACAACTCCCTTCAGTGGAGTAGAAATTTTAAACTATTTTAGGAAAGAGTTCCATGAGAGGCTCATGGACATTTCTGAAGTGGACTCCTTAGGGTTTCTGATTCTAGTTTTGTCGTTCTGCCATATCATATGGTCCATCTGCATTAATGCACTCTTTCTGTTCAGTTGGAAAATTGGTTTTGTTTGCAGTACATTCTTCCAAGTTGAGAATGGCTGAAAATCTTTAATTAAAAGTGATGGAGTCAGCCGGACTTGGTGGCTCAGCCTGTAATTCCGTGCCTTTGGGAGGCTGAGGTGAGTGGATTGTCTGAGCCTGCGGGTTCAAGACCCGCCTGGACAGGCGAGACGTCATCTCTACAATAAATCAAAAAAATTAGCCGGGCGTGGTAGCGCATGCCTGTAATTCCGGCTACTTGGAAGGCTGAGGCAGAAGGATCGCCGGAGCCCAGCAGGTCGAGGCTGCGGTGGCTGGGAATGGCCACTGCACTCCAGTCTGGGCGACAGAGTGAGACTCCAACTCAAAAAAAAAATAAAGAGGATGAGCCTGGCTCGGTGGCTCAGCCTGTAATCCTGCGCCTTTGGGAGGCTGAGGTGAGTGAATTGCCTGAGCCTGCAGGTTCGTGACCCGCCTGGGCAACTTGGCGAGACTTTATCTCTATAAGAAATAAAAAATTTAGCCAGGCGTGGTAGCGCGCGCCTGTAGTTCCAGCTACTTGGAAGGCTGAGGCGGAAGGATCGCTGGAGCCCAGCAGATTGAGGCTGCGATGGCCGGGAGCGGCCACTGCACTCCAGTCTGGGCGACAGAGCGAGACTCCAACTCAAAAAACAAAAAAAGTGGTGGAGTCTGGGGGATTCTATTTCATTTTTGAAGTTTTCTTGGAGCATGCTAAAGTAATTTATCTTTGCTTTGCTTCTACCATAGTTAGTACTATTATATTTCTTTGTGAGATTGACAAATTGTTACTCTGGAGAGTTAAGTAAAACCTACCTCAAAGCACAAGGAGTAGAATAAAATAGATAAGTTAGACTTTATAAAAATTAAACACTTGACCATGCTGCAAATTATACCATCCAGAAAGTGATAAAACGTATGGAATGGGAAAAAATTTTGCAAGTCATATATCTGATAAGGGACATATATTGTGGGTATGTGTGTGTTCTTTCTTTTTTTTTTTTTTTTTGGAGACAGAATCTCACTCTGTTGCCCAGGCTGGAATGTGATGGCACGATCATGGCTCACCGCATCCTTGACCTCCTGGGCTCAAGCCATCCTGCTGTCTAGGCTTTCAAATAGCTAGTAACACAGGCAAGTGCTACCATACCCAGCTAATTTTTTGTAGAGATGGGGTCTTGCTACATTGCCCAGGTTGGTATAGAACTTCTGGGTTCAGATGATCCTCTCATCTCAGCATTCCAAAGTACTGAGATTGCAGGCATGAGCCACTGTGCCCAGCCCCAACATATATATATATATGTATTTAAAACTCTTATAACAAAATATAAAGATAAATAATCCAATTTAAAAATGAGTAAAGGATCTTAATAGACATTTCTGAAGAGAAGATAATGACCATATAAACACATGGAAAGATACTCAACATTATGTCATCAGAGAAATATAAATTAAAAGCTACAGTGAGATACCACTACATACCTACTAGAATGACTAGAATCAAAAAGTCAAATATAACAAATGTTGGTAGGGATATGGAGAAATTAGAACTCTGATGTATTGCTGATGGAAACATAAAATGGTACAGTTTGGAAAACAGTTCCTTAGAAGGTTGAAGAGAGTTATCATATGATCCAGCAGTTTGACTCCTAGGTATATATTTAAGATAAGTAAAAGCATACATTGGCACAAAAACTTTGTGAATGAATGTTTATAAATGCATTCTTTTTTTTTTTTGAGTTGGGGTCTCACTCTGTTGCTGAGACTGGAGTGCGATGGCACATTCCTGGCCACTGCAGCCTTGCCCGGCAAGCTTTACGCCTCAGTCTTCCAAGTAGCCGGAACTACAGGTGCACGCTACCACACCTGGCTAATTTTTTTATTTATTGTAGAGACAAGGTCTCGCCAAGTTGCCCGAACTGGTCTCAAACCCACAGGCTCGGGCAATCTACTCGCCTCGGCCTCCCAAAGTGTTGGGATTAAAGGGTGAGCCATCGAGCCTGGCCAGAAGCATTATTCTTAATAGCCAAAAGGTGGAGAAAACCCAAATGTTCACCAACTGATGAGCTAATAAATAAAATATAGCCAGCCAGGCATGGTGGCTCATGCCTGTAATCCCAGCACTCTGGATAGCGGAGATGAGAGGATTGCCTGAGCCCAGGGGTTTGAGACCAGCCTGAGCAACATGGCGAGACCTCATCTCTACAATAAATTCAAAATTAGCCAGGTATGGTGGCGTATACCTATGGTTCCAGCTACTTGGAAGGCTGAGGCAGAAGGATGACCTGAGCCCAGCAGATCAAGGCTGTGGTGACTGATCATGCCACTGCACTCTAGCCTAGGTGACAGAGTGAGACTCTGACCAAAATAAAATAAATAAAATAAAAATCCGTATGGAATATTGTTAGTTAGTAAAAAGGAATGAAGAACTGATAGTACTACAACATGGTTAAATCTTGAAAACATTATGTCAAGTGAGAGAAGCCTGACAAAAGATCATCTATTGTTTGAACCCATTTATATGAAATGTCTAGGAGAAAAAACCCCTAGAGACAGAACAGGTTCATGGTCGTATGGGGCTAGAGGTTTGGGTGGAATGAGGAGTAACTGCTAATTGGTATGGGGTTTCTTTTTGGGTTCGTGAAAATGTTCTAAAATTGATGATGGTGATGGTTGCAGAACTCTATCAGTGTACTAAAAACCATTGAATTGCACACTTTGAGGGAATTGTATGGCTTGAAGTATATCCACTAAAGCTGTTAAAATAAATCCTAATTCTTAGTATTACTATTCAACTGAATATCTTGAGCCAGATACTGAGTTGTCAGTAGTACCTATCTTCTAAAGAGAATAAGGATAATCCTCTTCTTTAAGGATAGTATAACTTTCTTTAAACTTCGTCATCTAGGCAGTGTTTGCTGATAAACATTATACTTAAAAATTTTGTGCCAGAAAAAAAAAAATTTTTTTGTGCCAGGCTCAGTGGCTCACGCCTGTAATTTCCAACCAGAGGTGAAAGGATTCCCTGAGCTCAGAGGTTCGAGACCAACCTGAGCAAAATTGGGGAGACCTCGTCTCTACAATCAGTTAAAAAATTAACTGGGTGTGGTGGCGCATGCCTGTTGTTCCAGCTACTTGGAAGACTGAGGCGGAAGGATTACCTGTGCCCAGCAGGTCGAGGCTGCGGTGGCTGTGAGTGTGCCACTGCACTCCAGGCTGGGTGACAGAGTGAGACTCTTGACTCAAAAAAAAAGTACTTTGGTTTTTTGAGACAGGGTCTCACTGTTGCCCAGGCTAGAGTGCAGTGGCGTGATCATGGCTCACTGCAACCTTGAACTCTTCTTGTGCTTACGCAATCTTTGAAACCTCTGCCTACAGAATAGCTGGGACTACAGGCACATGCCACCATGCTCAGTTAACTTTTTAATTTTTCGTAGAAACAGGAATCTTGCCATGTTGTCCAGGCTGATCTCAAACTCCCGGCCTCAAATGCTCCTCTCACCTTGTTCTCCCAAAGTGCTGGGATTACAGGGTGAACCACTGCTCCCAGCTACTAAATGCATTTTCATTATCTTACTTTTGTTATAAGTAGTCAGAATTCTATAGCCTTAGGAGGAGGAAGAGAGAAACTGTTGGCCTTTTGAAACCTTTGAGCCCCTTTTGACTATCCTAGTATTCAAATTCCTGAGTGCCACATGTTATTGATACTTAGTGTAAAAATAAACTGGAGACTTGTGTTTTATTTTAAAACACCTAGATTTTAATTTTGATATTTAGTGTAAAAAGTAGAGACTTGTGCTTTATTTTAAAACATCCAGATTTTAATGTACCAGTAAATTTTTTTCCTCTTTGCTACAAAGATCTGGTAAGAGGAAGAAATGTACTTCCTGAAAGGAGAAGTAAGTCGAAGATTTATTGGTCATATAATCTATTTCATTGTCTTGTTTTGAACATTTGGTGAATGTGACTCTCTTGAGATCTGTATGTTCGAATGTAGGTCTCCAGAGGTTCAGTCTCAGAGTCACAAATATTCTCACTATCTCTCTTAGCCTCAAAGCTTTTCTAGAATACTGAAGAGTCATCACTGAGCTGTGAACTTCACATTTAAGCTCTTGTAAATCAGATTGTAGCTTTCAGTTTGCGTAATTTGATTTGACAGTATCAAAACAAGGTGGTAGTGGGAGCTTGTTTTTGTTTTTTACTATCAAAACTTTATTTTGGTACTATACAATTTCATTTTAAACATCTCTTAAGATTGATCATTGAATGAAAGGTTTTTTAAATGGATATTTGTATAAAATGTAGCAGTATTTTATGTTTATGGGCCAGTATTTCATTCGGTAACTATTTCTGGAGATCTTTCTACTTGAACCTCTGGTCATTCTAGAACTATTTACCCAACTTTTGTAATTTGAGGCAGGTTAGACATTCTTTCACTGCCTTCTGTCCTTATTAATACTTCCACCAAGGAAAGCTAGGAGTCTTGGAAGGATTTCAGAGAGTGACCTAAATCAGTGATTCCAATAGGTTTTTGTTTTGTTTTTTTTTTGAGTTGGAGTCTCCCTCTGTCGCCCAGACTGGACTGCAGTGGCCGCTCCCGGCCACCACAGCCTCAACCTACTGGGCTCCTGCGATCCTTCCACCTCAGCCTTCCAAGTAGCTGGAATTACAGGCATGCGCTACCACGCTTGGCTGATTTTCTTATTTATTGTAGAGATGAGGTCTTGCTGCCCAGGCAGGTCTCGAACCTACGGTCTCAGGCAATCTACTCACCTCAGCCTCCCAAAGGTGCGGGATTACAGGCTGAGCCACCGAGCCCGGCTCCGATAGGTATTTTTACACTTAATCAGTGTGTCAGAATACACTGGTAGGTCTTCAAATATTTTCATTAATTAAATTAATTTTAGTGGCTTTTAGTTTGTTTTCCTCTGCCTTTATTGTTACTATAGATTGTAGATCATTTTACAAGGGTCATAACTATCATTGGTCTCAGTTGGTATTTTAGCAATTTAATTCTTCCTTTTCCCTCTCCTGTTTTAAAGATTTAGCCCTATGTATGTGTTTTCGCTTATTTTTCTGATGATGGTGTTTGACTTTCTATAACAGTGAATACAAATTAATGAAGTATTATAATTTGAATGTGAATAGGCTTTTAGACCTGAATGCCAGTGAATCATGTATGTTTAGTTTTCCTGGAATGTTAAAGAGATCTACTAAAAGCAGATATAGATGACAAAATAAATAATCTATTGATGTTGATTATAATAATTTTCAATAATATGAGATTCTAAAATAAGAGTGCCAATCGCCGGGTTCGGTTGCTCAGCCCTGTAATCCCGCGCCTTTGGGAGGCTGAGGTGAGTGGATTGTCTGAGCCCGCGGGTTTGAGACCCACCTGGGCAACTTGGCAAGACTTCATCTCTACAATAAATCAAAAAATCAGCCGGGCGTGGTAGCGCATGCCTATAATTCCGGCAACGCGGAAGGCTGAGGCAGAAGGATCGCCGGAACCCAGCAGGTCGAGGCTGCGGTGGCCAGGAGTGGCCACTGCACTGCACTCTAGTCTGGGCAACAGAGTGAGACTCCAACTCAAAAAAAAAAAAAAATAGAGTGCCTTCAGGTTTTTGGGGTGCAGGTATAAAAGATTAAAATATTACTTGAAAATATTTTTCTTTCTCCATCATCTGTCAGGAAGGGTGTTCTTTCCCTAATTGTAGATACTTTAGCCAGTTTGTTCACATGTCTGCTTCAAGCCTGTTGGGGATTCTGTGTTGTCCAATAGTTAGTAGATTTTAATCATAGTCCATAAAATATGCTTTTTTTGCTATTAGTTGGAGGAATAGGGAATCACAAAAAGAAACATTTTGCCTTTAAACAAAAAACCTGTTCTGATTTAAATTTTCCTAATGACAGTATTTTAGTAAAAAAAGAATTTATCTTGAAAAGGCTAGGGAAAAAGAATTAGTACTTAAAGGGTTAATGGAAAATTTCATTTAAAAAATTGTCTCAACATTTCTACACTTTATATAAGTACTTTCTTTAAAAAATAGTTTAATGTATTTTAATAGCAAACTTAATAGCACAGAAGACAAACAGTAAAAATATATACTTGCATGTAGGCCAACTCAGAAAAGTGTAGTGAAATCTGTGGCTTCAAACACTATTTAATTGCCATCTGTAAGAAATTTACTTTCTTTTTTTAAATTCCAAACCAAACAGGGTGCCTCACACCTTTAATCCCAGCACTTTGGGAGAGTGAGGCAGGAAGATCACTTGAGCCCAGGAGTTCAAGGCCAGCCTGACAACATAGTGAGATCCTTATCTCTACAAAAAATAAAATTAGCGGGGTATAATGGCATATGCCTTTGGTTGAGGTGGGAGGATTCTTGAGTTCAGTAGGTTGAAGTTGTAGTGAGTCTTGATTGTGCCACTGCACTCCAGCCTGAGGGACAGAGCAAGACCCTGACTCAAAAATAAATAAATAAATAATCCAAATGCTGGCATTGTCCAGAAAAACTTAATAGGTCTATTTACAATTGTTTTAAAGCTAAACTGCCAAAGTGTGTTCACTGAAACTTTTTGACTTGAATTAATGTTTTATGTCTTTGGTTTTATATTTAAAAATTCACACATATGAAAATGGAAAAAGTGCAAATACTTGATTTCTGTTCCCCATTTTTCCACTTGCAAGCATATACTTAGGTACCTTTTGACCCCATGGGAAAAAATATACCTAATCCAGGGAACTACTAATAAGAGGAAGAAGAGAATTTTTCTTTTTCTTTTTTTTTGGGGGGGGGGAGAATGAACTATTACTCATCTTAGTGGATTCTTGAGCAAATTCTCCACATATGCCACATGCTAGCTGGATGTCTTTTGGTGTAATTCTTACACATTTGGCATGAATAGAAGACAGGGTGGTGTCTTCCAAAAGGCCAAGTAGATAAAGCCTCACTTGCCTCCTGCAAGGCACCAGTAGCTGTGCTCTGAAAGCACAGATTTGTTTGAAGTCCTGAGCAATTGCTTATATTAGGTGCTGAAAATAAAGTTTGTGAATCAGAAGTTCGGTAGACTTTTGATAAGGTCTCATTTCAGGGAGTGCCACAGTATCAGGCCTCTACCAATGAGGTTTCTTCACCCCTCCAGTAGAGGGCACACTCTTGTGAGCATCTTTTATAGCCTTTTGCTTCCTGGCTGCTTTACCACTGGCTGATTTGCCAGCCATTTGCTTTGTGGGAGTCATGGGTTTAGAGACTTCCTTATTGCCCACCTTGTCCGAGAGCTTGAGGCAGTGCTGGCTTTAGAGAATGAGGATTGCTTGGCAGCAGCAGCTGAAAAGACTTGAGTGCTTTCTTATTTATTACTTTTTTTGTTGTTTTTTTGAGTTGGAGTCTTCGTCGCCCAGGCTAGAATGCAGTGCCATGCTCCTGGCCACCGCTGCCTCAACCTGCTGAGCCACCGAGCTTGGCCATCGCTTTTTTTTTTTTTTATTAAAAAATTTTGTTTTGGAAACAAGGTCTTGATATGTTGCCCAGGCTGAACTTGAGCTCCTAGGCTTAAGCCATTCTTCCACCTCAGCCTTCTGAGTAGCTGGAATTACACGAGTGTGCCACTGAGCAGGCTCTTTTGTTTCTTTAAATAGCGTATATGGAGTTTTTTTTTTTTTTTTTTTTTTTTTGAGTGGGAATCTCATTCACCCAGGCTAGAATGCAGTGCCACGCTCATGGCCACCACTGCCTCAACCCGCTGAGTTCAGGCGATTCTTCCACCTCAGCCTTCAGAGTAGCTGGAACTACAGGCACACGCTACCATACTCAGTTAATTTTTTGATCTGTTGTAGATGTGAAGTTTCACCAAGTTGCCCAGGCTGGTCTCAAAACCCTGGGCTCAGGCAGTCTTCTCACTTCCACCTCCCAAAGTGCTGGGATTATAGGCCCAGCTGTCTAATTTATTTTATGTTTTATAGAGATGAGATTTCGATATGTTGCTCAGATGCTTTTACTCCAAGTACTTTTTCATTGAGCACCTTATCAATGTTCTAGGCCATTTTAGTCATTTTTGTTTTCTCTCTTCAGACCCACACTTGATTTAGGTTTGCCATCCTGCCCATACTCGTTATCATATTACTTATAAATGAACCTGGAATAGATGGGCAATGTTACTCTGGTATAAATACAATGTGAATATTGCTACATGATGATTTTTTTTTTGTTCTTTTTCAGTGTTCCATTGGCAAGCTACAATAATGGGACCAGTAAGTATTCAGATTAATTTCAGAATAAATAGTTTATATAATTTACTCATTTTAATCCTACTTTTCTTGTCATCAACAGAATGACAGTCCCTATCAGGGTGGAGTATTTTTCTTGACAATTCATTTCCCAACAGATAACCCCTTCAAGCCACCTAAGGTAATTGGGATGTGGCAGTAATTTTAAATGTGCTTTCTATGACACCAATAAGCTAATTTACAGGAAATTTCCTTTTTTTTCTATAGGTTGCATTCACAACAAGAATTTATCATCCAAATATTAACAGTAATGGCAGCATTTGTCTTGATATTCTACGGTCACAGTGGTCTCCAGCACTAACTATTTCAAAAGGTAACAGAATGGGTATATAATATCAAGAGAAAGCAAATGTGTTTTTGTCTTTTTAAGGTAATCTAATTTTGAAGATTATTCATGTTTCTTTCTAAGAAGTAGCAATTCTTATTCTGAAATAGACCTGGAGAACTGCAAAGAGTTGGATTTTCATTGTCGTTTTTTTGTTTTTTTGAGTCGGAGTCTCACTCTGTCGCCCAGACTGGAGTGCAGTGGCCGCTCCGGCCACTGCACCTCGACCTCTGGGCTCCAGCGATCCTTCCACCTCAGCCTTCCAAGTAGCTGGAACTACAGGCGCATGCTACCATGCGTGGCTTTTTTTTTTTGATTTATTGTAGAGATGAGGTCTCGCCAAGTTGACCAGGTGGGTCTCGAACCCGCGGGCTCAGGCAATCCACTCACTTCGGCCTCCCAAGTGCAGGATTACAGGGTGAGCCACTGAGCTCGGCTAAGAGTTGGATTTTTAAGCAGAGTTTATTCATTGTTGTGATGACTTGTCTATTGGTTGTGCTGCTCAAGCATGGGTTAGAAGATGAGCACTTGATACGGGTTTTTTTTAGAGCATAAAATACAGTACAGTTAATGTCTCTTCCAACCTTGAGATTCATGAGTGGGAAGGATTGATACTGTTCCTGAATAGGAAACAGCCCTAGTGCTGTAAACATAGACTTTAGGCTCTTGCAGAAGAAAATATAGGTAAATTCCTGTTCAAACTGTTAAAGATTTTATTAGCTTGTGTTTTTCAGTTTCTATTAGGAACATGTTTATCCTTGAAGGTGAGCAGTTTAATATAAAAATTTTTTTTTTTTTTTGGAGTCTCACTCTCACCCAGGTTAGAGGGCAGTGACACGCTTCCGGCCACTGAGTGATATAGTTAAAAAACATTGTCTTATGTGTTGCCCAGAGACCCACCTGGGCAACTTGGCAAGACCTCATCTCTACAGTAAATCAAAAAAATTAGCCGGGCGTGGTAGCGCGCGTCCGTAGTTCCAGCTACTTGGGAGGCTGAGGAGGAAGGATTGCCGGAGCCCAGCAGGTCAAGGCTGCGGTGGCTGGGAGCATGCCACTGCACTCCAGTCTGGGTGACAGAGTGAGACTTAAACTCGGGGAAAAAAAAAAAGAGCTCTCACTAGATGTTCTTCTGTAAAAAATGAAAGCAGTTGTTTAAAAGAAAAATCAAGCTGGGCACAGTGGCTCACGCCTGTAATCCCAGCACTCTGGGAGGCGGAGGCAAGAGGATTGCCTGAGTCTAGGGGTTCGCGACCAGCCTGGGCAACTTAGTGAGACCTCGTTTCTACAATAAATCAAGAAAATTAGGCAGGTGTGGTGGTGTGTGCCTGTGGTTCCATCTACTTGGAAGGCTGAGGCAGAAACATCGCCTGAGCCCAGCAGGTTAAGGCTACAGTGAGCATGCCACTGCACTCCAGCCTACGTGACAGAGTGAGACTCTAACTAAAAAAATAAAAAAAATAATAATAATAATTGCAGTGTTATTTTATGGAATTTTACTGTATCAACTATCCTAGGTTTAGTTTTTATTTTTGGAGTCAAAGTCTCACTCTGTCATTCAGACTGGAGTGCAGTGCATTCTCATGGCCACCCCAGTGTTGACCTGCTGGGCTCCAGAGATCCTTCCACCTCAGCCTTCCAAGCAGCTGGAACTACAGGCGCACGCTACCACACCTGGCTAATTTTTGATTTATTGTAGAGACAAGGTTTCGCCAAGTTGTTGGGGTGGTCTCGAACCCACAGGCTCCGACAATCCACTCTCCTTGACCTCCCAAAGTGCTGGGATTACAGGCTGAGCCACCGAACCCAGCCAGATCTAATGTTTTAATGAGTCCCTTTTTGTTGATTGTGTGGGCCAATAGTTCTATGACAGGCCTTAAGTCCTGTGTGTGATATTAATTATCCCTTTAACATATAGTCTGTTTGCAAGGGTAGTAATTTTTTTTTTTTTTTTGAGTTGGAGTCTCACTCTGTCGCCCAGACTGGAGTGCAGTGGCCACTCCCGGCCACCGCAGCCTCGACCTGCTGGGCTCCGGTGATCCTTCCACCTCAGCCTTCCAAGTAACCGGAATTACAGGCATACGCTACCATGCTTGGCTGATTTTTTAATTTATTGTAGAGATGAGGTCTCGCTGCCCAGGCGAGTCTCGAACTCGCGGGCTCAGGCAATCCACTCACCTCAGCCTCCCAAAGGCGCGGGATTACAGGCTGAGCCACCGAGCCCGGCTTGGGGGTAGTAATTTTGACCCAAGAGTCACTACACTTTGAAAAATGCATGTTGGGGACTGAAATATATAACAAGCTTATAGGAAGCAGATAAATGTGTACTATAAAGTAATTGATTGTGTTTTTAGAATTAAAAGGGGCTGTGATTTATAACACTGATGAAAATGAGTAATACTGATAAATAATATGTATAGGTGGAAAGTTAGTCACTTCAGTGAAGAGGCATACACAAGTTGTAGAAATAGGAACTTTTCTTTTTACAGGGAAAGATGGTATAGTATATTATAAGGCAAAATTAATTTTTCATGGATTAAATGAGCTAAGTGGTGTACCAAGAATCCTTTCACCAGGTCCAGACATTCAATACCCCACTTTCCTTTCCTGGAAAGAAAGTCAGAAAAACTCTTTCTTTAAAATTTATCCTTTGAAATTTGCCTTATTAGAATAATTAGAAGAATTAGTAAAGGGAATTTGTAACAAATACTAATTTGGTAATATAGTAGACCCTTGAATAACACAAGGGTTGGGGTACCAGCCTCTTTCTCAATCAAAAATCCATGTATAACTTTTGACTCCCCAACAGCTTTACTAATAAATAATCTGCTATTGACCGGAAGCCTTAACGATAATATAAGCAATTAACACAAATTTTATATGTTAATTGTATTACATGAGTTGGAGTCTCACTCTGTTGCCCAGAGTGAAGTGCAGGTAGCACGCTTACACCCACTGCAGCCTAGACCTGCTGACCCCACGTGATCTTTCTACCTCAGCTTTCCAAGTAGCTGGAACCACAGGCCTGTGCCACCACACCTGGTTAATTTTTTATTTATTTATTGTAGAGACGAGCGCTCGCCAAGTTGCCGAAGCTGGTCCCAAAGCCCTGAGCTCAGGCAGTCCTCTCACCTCCGCCTCCCGGAGTGTTGGGATTATATGCATAAACCACTGCATCCGGCATACTGTATTCTTGAAGTAAAATAAACTAGAGGAAAAAAAAGTTAATAAGAATTATAAAGGGCTGGGCCTGGTGGCTCAGCCTGTAATCCCAGCACTTTGGGAGGCCGAGGCCAGTGAGTTGCCTGAGCCTGCGGGTTCGAGACCCGCCCGGGCAATTTGGTGAGCTCTCGTCTCTACAATAAATCAAAACTTAGCCGGGTGTGGTAGCGCGCACCTGTAGTTCCAGCTACTTGGAAGGCTTAGCAGAAGGATCACCGGAGCCCAGCAGGTCGAGGCTGCAGTGGCCAGGAGCGTGCCACTGCACTTCAGTCTGGGTGACAGAGTGAGGCTCCAACTCCAAAAAAAAAAAAAAAAAATTAAAAGAAAGAGAGAATATATTTACTGTTCATCAAATGGAAGTGGATCATCATAAAGGTCTTTATCCTTGATGTCTTCATGTTGAGTAGGAAGAGCAGGGAAATGAGGGCTTGGTTTTGCTATCTCTGGGTTGGAAGAGACAAAATAAAATCTACGCATAAGTGGATCCTGGTAGTTCATACCCATGTTGTTTAAGGGTCAAGTTGTATGTCTAATTTTAGGTGAGCAGTCAGTGTACTCTTGCCAGTTGGTTAGGCCAGATAAGTTTCTTTCTATAATCAGTACTTTCATGAGCATTCAGAAATTTATAACTTCCTGTTGTCATTTCCAGGAAGTACATGAAATCTTTCCTAATTGCTGTTAGAATATTCTGTGCTTGAAGAGGGCATCAGGTACTCCTGACAGTGGGAAGAGAAGATGTTTTGGGAATGCCAACTGCCAGAATTGTGGGCAGTGAGCTTCTGAAGAATCAGAAAACATGTTTCCTGATGGAAACATGCTCAGTTTTTAATTTTTCATATACTCTTAAGGCAAGGAAATAGCAATTTTGTTAACAAACTGAATGATAAAGGGCATGTCAACTTTTTTATCACCTCTTAGAAGCCCTTGATCTCTATAGAATAGATTTGATAGGAAAATGGATAAATCATTTTCTGTGCTGAATTTGTTGTTCTGAGAGTGGCTCAGAATTATTGTCTCTTGGTACAGAACATTAGAAAAAAATAAGATAGCTGAGTTCTATTAGCATCAGTATAGAAGGATTTAAATTTCATTATGTTAGAGGCTACTGAACTTAATGTAATCAGTGACCTTGGCTCCCCTCTTTGCATTCAGTAATGAATACATAAGTTAATGACAGATTTGAACAGAGGAAATTATACTGTTGACATTTGTCTTCTACATCCCAGGTTGTCACGGAAGAAATAGATTAGATAAGATTCTAAATTGTCACTGAAAATAATTTGAAACCCTAGAATAAGTATGTTGTATGCTCTGTAATAAGTGTGTAGCCATCCACATTTGGGGGCAAGTACTTGCCTTTATGTTCTTAGCTTAGACTACATTGTTTTCAACTGAAAATGAAACAAATCCATTGTTTGAATGTGGTACCTGTCATTGAAAAAACAGTGATTGTTGGATTTTATGGTTGTCATTTTTGCCAAGAGTATTCAGTAATGTGGCTTTTATTTTATTTTCATTTACTTTTAAAAATAGAGAGTGTCCTCACTATGTTACTCAGGCTGATATTTAATTCCTGACCTCAAGCCATTCTCTTGCTTTGGCCTCTCAAAGTGCTGGTTTAATAGTCACTATGCCCAGCACAGTAGTGTAGTTGTCTTTGGAATTTTTAAAAATTTAATTTAATTTTATTCTTTTGAATAGGGGTCTCATGCTATCACCCAGGCTGAATGAAGTGCATGACATAATCACGACTTATTGCAGCCTTAACCTCTTGGACTCAGGAGATTCTTCTGCCTCAGCCTGCCGAGTAACTTAGACTACAGATGTGCACCACTATGCCCGGCTAATTTTTTAAATTTTTTTGTAGAGACGAGATCTCCCTATGTTGCCTAAGCTGGTCTCAAATGACTGGGGCTCAAGCAATCCTCTTGCCTAGGCCTCCCACAGTGCTGGGATTATAGGCGTGAGCCACCTTGCCCAGCAGTCTTTGATGTTTTGAAAGCCACTCATCCCTAAACATGGATTTCTAGAAATTGAACTTTATGGGCTTTGAGAAGTGTTCTTGGTCTAGAATTTGGACCACATTCTAATGCCATGCTGACTACTATCCAGGGACATTGGACAGGTCACTTCACCTGTCTGGGCCGGCATCTGAGTTCAGCATAGAGACAGTCATAGCAACTCTTACGAGTTTTTGTGAGACTTTTAACAAAGGGGCTTATATCCTTATCTGAGAAACTAGGATGCCATTTAACATTCATTTTCTGCTATTTTCATTTTTATTTTTTAATTACTGAACCTAAAGTCTGTTTAAGCGTCTTGAAATCTTTGTTGATTACTGTTTATATAAAGTTAGAACTTCCAAAGCCACTAGGCACTAACAGTATAAATAGGTTCCTAGAATTTTCTCATGTGTTGTCATTTCATGTTTCTCTCAACTCTTTGCTTTTATCCGCTACTAATATGTAGGTTTTTTTTCTTTCTAGTACTCTTGTCCATCTGTTCTCTGTTGTGTGATCCCAATCCAGATGATCCTTTAGTGCCTGAGATTGCTCGGATCTACAAAACAGATAGAGAAAAGTAAGTATGGCCTCTAGCTGGAAAGCTGTCTGGTGGAATGGAGATGTTGGTCTTAAATCTTTCTTATCTAAGGGCTGGATATGCGCCAGATATTTAAAATGAAGTGTTTTTTTTGTTTTTTTTGTTTTTTTGAGTTGGAGCCTCACTCTGTCGCCCAGACTGGAGTGCAGTGGCCGCTCCCGGCCACCGCAACCTCAACCTGCTGGGCTCCGGCGATCCTTCTGCCTCAGCCTTCCGAGTAGCCGGAATTACAGGCACGCGCTACCACGCTCGGCTAATTTTTTGATTTTATTGTAGAGATGAGGTCTCGCCTGCCCAGGCGGGTCTCAAACCTGCGAGCTCAGGCAATCCACTCACCTCAGCCTCCCAAAGGCGCGGGATTACAGCTGAGCCACCGAGCCCGGCTTAAAATGAAGTCTTAATATAGTCTTCTGGGGAAAGGAAAGAGAAAAAATTGCACTGAGTATCATTATAAGTAGATGATACCAATCTTACCTCTGATTGTTTTATATTTTCTACCATCTAGAAAAACTTGTCTAGGTATATTTTCCAACAGCTTTATGTCTTATGCTTGACTTTTTACATATAAAGCATTTTGCATCAGGTGCCCATTTGTGTTACCATAGGTATTTGTAAATTAATGGCAAAAGGAATTTGATTTGCTACCATCTGTTGTAGTCTAAAATAATACAGTGAATACATGCCATTCAACATGAAAGCCCCAAATTTCGTTTAAAAATAAAAATTGAGGCTGTGCATGGTGGCTCCCAGCACTTTGGCAGGCCGAGGTGGGAGGATTGCCTTGAGCCCAGGAGTTTTAGACCAACCTAGGCAACATAGTGAGACCTCATCTCTACAAAAAAGTTTAAAAATTAAACGGGCATTGTGGTGCAGCTGTAGTCCTAGCTACTTGAAAGGCTGAGGCAGACGATTGCCTGAACCCCAAAGGTTGAGGCTTCAGTAAGCCGTGATTGTACCACTGTACTTCAGCCTGGGCAATAGAGTGAGACCCCTCATAACAAACAAAAAACTTGATGAAGAATTTAGATATTTTAGAATTGTAGTATGAATTATTGAAGGGTGGTCAGGATATCAAAAGATACAGTAACTAAAAGTGTTCTAGGGTCAGGAGTGATGGCTCACATCTGTAATCCCAGCACTTTGGGAGGAGGCGGCGAGAGGATTGCCTGAGGTTTGAGACCTCAGGTTTGAGACCAGTTTGAGCAACTTGGCAAGACCTTGTCTCTACAATAAATAAAAAAATTAGCTGGGTGTGGTGGGACGTGCCTGTAGTTTCAGCTACTTGGAAATCTGAGATGGAAGGATTGCTGGAGCCCAGTAGGTTGAGGCTGCGGTAGCCATGAGGGTGCCACTGACTTCCAGCCTAGGTGACGGAGTGAGACTACAACTCAAAAAAAAATTTTTCTGACGTATTCTAATAACATTTTTTCTTTTTGGTGGGGATGGGGTGGGGGTGATGTCTCGCTGTGTTACCCAGGCTGATCTTGAACTTCTAGGCTCAAGTGGTCCTCCTACCTTAGCTGCCTGAGTAGCTGGGATTACAGGCATGTGTCACCGTGCCCAACACTAAAACATTTTCTCATTTTATGTATTATTCAGTGAGATTTTAGGAGGAATTAAGTGGAAAAGTTTGAATCATTTTTTTAAAAAGTTAAAATGAGGGCAGGCATGGTGGCTCATGTCTATAATCCCAGCACTTTGGAAGGCCGAGGTGAGAGGAATGCCTGAGCCCATGGGTTGAAGACCAACCTGGGCAACTTGGCAAAACTTGATCTCTACAATAAATCAAAAAATTAGCCGGACTTGGTGGCTCAGCCTGTAATCCCGCGCCTTTGGGAGGCTGAGGTGAGTGGATTGCCTGAGCCCGTGGGTTCGAGACCTGCCTGGGCAGGCGAGACCTCATCTCTACAATAAAATCAAAAAATTAGCCGGGCATGGTAGCGCACGCCTGTAATTCCGGCTACTTGGAAGGCTGAGGCAGAAGGATCGCCGGAGCCCAGCAGGTTGAGGCTGCGGTGGCCAGGAGCGGCCACTGCACTCCAGTCTGGGCGACAGAGTGAGACTCCAACTCAAAAAAAAAAAAAATCAGCCAGGCATGGTACCTATAGGCATGTGCCTATAATTCCAGTTACTTGGAAGGCTGAACTGGAAGGATCGCCCAAGCACAGCAGGTTGAGGCTGTGGTGGCTGTGAGTATGCCACTGCACTCCAGCCTGGGCAACAGAGTGGTGAGACTCCAACCAATTAAAAAAAATTTTTTAAACATAGGCTGGGCATAGTGACCTCATCTCTTTAAAAAAAAAAAAAAATTCAGGCTAGGCTTGATGACTCAGCCTGTAATCCCAGCACTTTGGGAGGCCAAGGCGAGTGGATTGCCTGAGTCGAGGGTTCGAGACCAGCCTAGGCAACTTGGCAAGACCTACAATAAATCAAAAATTAGCCAGGTATGGTAGCACACACCTGTAGTTTCGGCTACTTGGAAGGCTGAGGCAGAAGGATTGCCAGAGCCCAGCAGATCAGTGCTTGGGTGGCCATGAATGTGCTGTTGCACCCCAGTCTGGGCAACGGAGTGAGACTCCAACTGAAAAAAAATTAAAAAAGGATTCAGAAATTACTTGAGTTCTGATAGATTAGAGAGGCATAGATTCAGGTTTTTTTCTTTTCTTTCTTTCCTTTTTTTTTTTTAAGTGGCGTTTCACTGGGAATGGGGGATTTCAACAGCAGTTGGTTCTTTATTTAGTTTTGTCTGTGTTTCAGTCTATTATCAATAGCCATGTATTTCTGGCTGCATTCAGAATAAAATTAGATCTTACTTTTTCCTATTTGTGTCACAAATAAATTTATTTGAATGGAGAACCGTTTTGTCCGTATCCAGAATTGTGGGCATGAATGCTTACCAGAAGGCATCTCCTAAGTCATTGTGGTAGTAATGCTCAGCAAAACTTTCTTGTATCCCAGTTTTAATAGAAGAATGATAGAACTGTGCTTATTTTACTACTGGAATGTTCTTCTGAAGCATTGAATTCATTCATTTTTTTCAACTGAATTGCTGAAATAGGTTCTGCCAGAATCGGTTTTATTGATACAAAGGAACGTATGTCAGTTTAATCACTATTAGTATATGATTTCAAGAACCATATACGATAGAATTGTAATGGAGAATTATGCTGGGTGCTGTGGCTCAAGCCTGTAATTCCAGCACTTTGGAAGGCCGAGGCAAAAGGATTGCCTGAGACCAGAGTTTTGAGATCAGCCTGGCCAACTTGGTGAGAACTCGTCTCTACAATAAATCAAAACATCAGTCTGGCATGGTGACTCACACCTGTAGTTCCAGCTACTTGGAAGACTGAGATGAAAGGATCACCTGAACCCAGCATGTCGAGGCTTCTGTTGCCGTCAGCATGTCACTGTCCTCCAGCCTGGGCGACAGTGAGACTCCAACTAAAAAAAAATAAAAGCATAATGTAGAATTATATAGTTTCAAGAATGTCAAGTAAATTAATCAAGTTGAAGTCTTTAGACACCTTCTATTGGACTGGGAAAAAAATGTTTTTTTAAGTTGAGGCCAGTCAAGTATAGAATAAGGTATATGCCAGCTAATACCAAGATTTAGTCAGAATTGTCTGTAAGTAGCAGTTAAAGGAAACTTTCACAGTTTAAAACTCTTTTCTAGCTGGGCTCGGGGGGCTCAGCCTGTAATCCCGCACTTTGGGAGGCTGAGGTGAGTGAATTGCCTGAACCCGCGGGTTCGAGACCCGCCTAGGCAACTTGGCGAGACCTCATCTCTACAATAAAAATAAAAAAAATTAGCCGGGCGTGGTAGTGCGTGCCTGTAGTTCCAGCTACTTGGAAGGCTGAGGCGAAAGGATTGCTGGAGCCCAGCAGGTCGAAGCTCCCGGCCACTGCACTCCAGTCTGGGTGGCGGAGTGAGACTCCAACTCAAAAAAAAAAACAACTCCTTTCCATTATCATTGAATAAATGCTTATACAAAACTTGGGGCAAAAAGGTGACTTTTCTTTTGTTTTTTGAGTTGGAGTCTCACTCTGTCGCCCAAACTGGAGTGCAGTGGCCGCTCCCGGCCACCGCAGCCTTGACCTGCTGGGCTCTGGCGATCCTTCCGTCTCAGCCTTCCAAGTAGCTGGAACTACAGGCGTGCACTACCACAGTCAGCTAATTTTTGATTTATTGTAGAGATGAGGTCTCACCAAGTTGCCCGGGGGGTCTCGAACCCGCAGGCTCAGGCAATTCACTCACCTTGGCCTCCCAAAGCGCTGGGATTGCAGGCTGAGCCACCGAGCCTAGCTGGTGGCTTTTCTTGAATGTCTTGTAAGTTATTCCCCTCGAGTTACTAGCGGGAGAATGAATGAAATCTGTTGCTTACTGACAGACTGTCCACCTATGTTAAGCCCAGCTTCTCTTTGTGTATACAGGTACAACAGAATAGCTCGGGAATGGACTCAGAAGTATGCGATGTAATTAAAGAAATTATTGGATAACCTCTACAAATAAAGATAGGGGAACTCTGAAAGAGAAAGTCCTTTTGATTTCCATTTGACTGCTTTCTATGAGCCCACGCCTCATCTTCCCCTGTGCACATGTTTACCGATACAGCAGTGCTGCGTGTTGTACATACTTGGGACAACAAACTAGAAATACTGTACTTCTGTACCAACATTGCCTCCTAGCAGAGAAGTGTGTGTGTGACAAGCCAGTTCTCCAGGCGTAACCTAGGTGTGAGACTAAAAGCTTTCCTTATTGACTTAAATTTGGATAACGGCAAGGTATGAGGGGTGGTGGGTATGGTGTGTGCTTGGATGGGGAAGAAAGGCTCCACTGACTTGTAGGAGATTGTTTTTAAGTGGAATCCATTTCAATTCGAAGCAGTTATGAGAAGCAAGGCGAAGAACACGAAGCTGTTTCTGTATTCACTTTATTTCAAAGGAGCTGCATCTTAGGTGAAAGTTACTACCAACCAGATTAAACTCTACCCGCATCCTGTATGTTAAAGTCTGAGTTTAACTGGTCCACATTTAAATGGATTGGAGCTATTAGAACATAAAGTGTGATGGGCTTTGTTCCCAACTCTTTTACATCTCCTTACCCTCAACTTTTGGCCTTTCAGCCCCTTTCTTCCCTCCACATTCTTTGGTTTGTATGTGGTTTCTCAGTTAATACATAGCTAATAGCTCTTATTTTTCTTATGTTTTTAACTGCTTAGGTCTATTTGGATGTAAGGGTGAAAACACATTTGATGGAAATACTCGTGTATATTTAAAAGACCCAATTGCTCCTCTGGAGCTTGTACGTTCAAGAATGATTAATCTGTGTAATAAACTGATTACTACAGTCATTACATATAATTTTGTGTGAATAGGCCTTTTGATTTTTAAGAAATTTATCTAGCTAAGATTAGTGGTGGATTTTCACCCACCCCTGAAATGTTCATTTATGCTGTTTGCATTTTAAAATAGCAAATAATTCCAGTTACATAGTAAAAAGGATATCTTGAGAGTAATTTTATCGAACGAGATAGGGACATAACCTTAAAGCATTGTCACAAAACATCTACGTGCAGCATTCCAGGGATATGACTGTTAAATTCAATAAGAAATTTGTTTTATTAGTGAAACTAAGCTGCGTTTCACCAAAGCCTTGTGACATTCCCTTGGTACATAGGACGGAAAACACAAATGCATTGCTGTTTGGTATGGTAAGCCTCTGTGACTGCGGTGATAAAAGAAGCAACATTGACCAAACTTGGGGAACACGAGCACAATCTCGTATGGAGAGTCTACTTAATGATTTTGCACTAACATGTGCAGGATGTTCATCCAGTTCACAATTGTACTATATGTGGTGTGGCTTTTTGAAATCTTGCCTTGACTCTAGTATAATGTAGTTTGAAACTTGTAAACAACTGTTTGCCAGAAACATTCATGTGAGCAAGCCAAGTTATTTTCCTTCTTTTCCTAATCTATTGTGAACGAGGCCAACCTGAAAGCCATGGCTGGTGCTTTCTAGCCACCAGGTCCTTTCACATGCATCTTTACAATCCTCCACAAAAATTAAGGAATAAACATCCACTGCTTTTGGGTTTACATTTGTAAAGCTTGTCTCCATCTCTCACTGTCACTGTTCCTTCACCCTGGAATTTGTGTGATAAGACCTAAAACCTGGCCAGGCACAGTGGCTCACACCTATAATCCTAGCACTTTGGGAGGCCGAGGTGAGAGGATTGCCTGAGCCCATGGGTTCGAGACCAGCCTGGGCAACTCGGTGAGACCTCATCTCTACAATAAATAAAAAAATTAGCTGGGCGTGGTGGCACGTGCTTGTGGTTCCAGCTACTTGGAAGGCTGAGGCGGAAGGATCACCCGAGCTCAGCAGGTAGAGGCTGCGGTGGTTGTGAACATGCTACTGCACTCCAGCCTGGATAACAGAGAGAGACTCCAATTCCAAAAACAAAAAAAAACCCCTAAAACCTTTTACAGTTCTGCATTTAGCTGTGGAAAGGAATTGACTGTTAGCAGTTGTGGGGACAGGAATTAGACTTGAGCTTTAACGTAAAACCACCCTGTATTCTTAGTATCAAGGGCAGGTGGGAATTTGTTCGTTTTGGCTTGCTATTAGATATCTACTGTTGACTATGGGCCCGTTACGTAGATCCTTAAAGCTCCTTCTGTGTTTGCCTGTGATCTTAGAGAACAGCCCACTTATTCCCACTTATTAGGTCATAATGTAGTTATTTTTTAAAGAGTTCCCTTAAGTATTTTAAAGTGCTAAACAAAAACCATCATCATGGTGTACAGGTGCCAAATGAAAGAATTTGTTTGGTCACAAGCAACATGAGGCCCTTGAATGCAGTTTGTTTCTGCCCATTTGAGTATGAAGTATTTAGGTCCAATCTGTGTATATGCACCTGGACAGAATGAAGGCGTAGAGAGGGAGACCACCTCTCCCACTCACAGGAGAAGTAAGTCTTTCAGGACTGTTCTCACCTGAGATCATGGTGCTCTTGACTGCAGTTTTTCTGGGTTTGTTGCATGTAAAAGTTAGTCTGCAGCAAACCCTAATTATCTTAGTAAGGTTACAGAGCAATGTCAAGTGTATGGGTTTCCTTTTGTTTGCTTCTTAATAGCCTAGAGTACTTTGTCAAGTTATAATTGGAGCAGTGTCTTTTGATAAAACTAAGTTGTGGCCGGGCACGGTGGCTCAACCTGTAATCCTAGCACTTTGGCTGAGGCGAGTGGATTGTCTGAGCCCGCGAGTTTGAGACCCACCCTGGCAACTTGGCGAAACCTCATCTCTACAATAAATTTTTAAAAAAATTAGCCGCGCTCAGTAGCTCAGCCTGTAATCCCACGCTTTGGGAGGCCGAGGTGAGTGGATTGCCTGAGCCCGCGGGTTTAAAACCTGCCTGGGCAACTTGGCGAGACCTCATCTCTACGATAAATCAAAAAAATTAGCCGGGCGTGGTAGCGCGCACCTGTAGTTCCAGCTACTTGGAAGGTTGAGGTGGAAGGATCGCCGGAGCCCAACAGGTCAAGGCTGCGGTGGCTGGGAGCAGCCACTGCACTCCAGTCTGGGCGACAGAGTGAGACTCCAACTCAAAAAAAACTAAACTAAGTTGTACCAGATGCTTGCATGCTTTGTTATTGGCCAGTGGTTACAGGTAGCATTGTCCTGCCAGTGTCTACACCTTGATTAGTATAAAGGAAGGCTAGGCAGGGAGGGAGGAAGAGGAAAGTCTGTAGAGAGGAGAGGGTTGTCAGAGAGACCCTTTCTCTGCTTAATCTAGCGATAAAGACATTCCTTTTTAACTTCCACCTGCTGTAAGAGTCCACTTTCTGAGTTATTCCTCTTTGCCTCAGCAAGTTATTTGGAGCCCTAAGTAGCTTGTCTGGAGAAATGGATTATTTCTAAATTACAGCTGGAAAGTCTATAAAATACCCCTTATCTGTAATTAAGGTGAAACTCTAGCATTGTCTCGGTGAATGGCACCCAGTGGTGAGGTTCTCATAGAAGAACTTTCTCCCATTTCTGGGTCTTCTGGATTATGAACACATCTTTCCTTTCTTTCAGATCAGAATCAGGAAGACGCATCTTATTAACCCTATAGAAAATTGTCACTAGTGCTAAGTACCCATCTTCTTTTATTCTTCTTTTTCCCTTTATGAAACAGTATTTCCAGTCATCAGTTATTTGGGTAGGTGTGATGTTATGCAGGAGAAAGCAGATTTTTTTTTTTTGAGTCAGTCTCTGTCACTCAGGCTGGAGTGCAGTGGCACGCTCAAGGCCACCGCAGCCTTGCTCTGCTGGGCTCCGGTGATCCTTCCGCCTCAGACTTCCAAGTAGCTGGAACTACAGGCACATATCACCACGCCCAGCTAATTTTTTGATTTATTATAGAGATGAGGTCTTGCCAAGTTGCCCAGGCTGGTCTTAAACCTGTGAGTTTAAGCAATCCTCTCACCTTGGCCTCTCAAAGTGTGAGCCACTGCACCTGGCCAAAAGCTGGGTTTTTTTTATGTGAACATAACTGAAGGTAGCAAAATGTTGGACTATTTGTGCAAGAAGAGAAACAGACTTCCTCTGGGGCACTTCTGGAGCTTGGGCCCTATGTAATATTCATTTATATTTTACTTGCACTTAGATAAAAACTGGCTTTCTCGCAGTTCTTGCCCCACAAGAGCTTTCTGTAAATGCCTTTTGTGTCACTGTAAGCTTCCTTAGCCAAGGCTGGAGTCAGTGGTTGGTATTTAGGCCCCTTTGAATATTTCAGACCAACTCCTGGGATGGGCTTAGAAACAGGAAAACTGGCCAGGGGATTGCGTTGTCAGAGTTAATATTCCTGAAACAATTCCTTCATTGTTACTGTATTCTACCTTAGTTGCCG
This sequence comes from Cephalopachus bancanus, assembly GCA_027257055.1. NCBI lineage: Eukaryota > Metazoa > Chordata > Mammalia > Primates > Tarsiidae > Cephalopachus > Cephalopachus bancanus. The sequence goes on along the minus strand of JAPVLO010000379.1, from coordinate 2,254,471 downwards.
TAAGTGGGAAAGCTCAATGATTGGAACTAAGTAAAAGCCCTTATGGCCTTTGGCCTCTGAGGCTGCATGTGCAACAGTCACAACCAGCTTTGCTCTTTCTCAGTGACCGCTCCTGGCCTGGTTAAGGCGGAGGCAGACATTTTGTGATGAGTGATCACTTTCCATCATCAAGTTATTCGTGGAGTTCTATCTGATCAGAGGCACAGTGTCATCTGTCTCCCAGCAGATGTAAAACTATATGAATACCTCAGTGCCAAGACAGCAGTATGATAGTCTTCGATGAGGATTTTGTTTGTTTTTAACCTCTGGTATAAATTGTTTCTCGTAGAATGACTTTTTTTCCAGGGCCAGAGTGGCTGATTGCCCTACATTGTCCTCTGAAAGCAAATGGCTGGTCCTGTTGAGAAAAGCCAAGAAGCCATTGGGTGCCCAGGGCTCCTGTGACTGCTGTCCAGTGAAGAGCAGCAGCAGCAGCAGCCTTGCTGAACGGACCAGTTTCCTTTTCAAACTTTTCCTAAGGATCTGCAGGGCGACAACTGCCGTTTTTCCAGGCACACCCCTCCCTGTCCTGAGCTACCTGTTCTCAAGATTCTCCTATTTAAACTTGCTCTCGGGTGCATAAAAATCCTGAATCGTAAAAAGCATTTCCCTTCCCTAAACTTTGCAACACTTCTAGAAAATGAGAGTGAGCAAGGAGGGTTTCAGCTTGGTTAACTTCAAGACCAGCTACTCCTCAAGGGGCCAGCTTGCTTGCTTGCTTTTTTTTTTTTTTCAAGAAAGCAGGATTTATTGAGAGGACAGAAAAGCTCCCACAGTGGGAGGAACCCAGAGGGGTTTCCCATGGCCAGCTTTCTTAGGTTTGAAGTTCTCCATAAAAAATAGGTTGCTTTGGAAGCTCCAAAACTCCTTCCTGGGCCCTCTTGGAGGTTTCTAGAAATAGACCACAAAGGTAATCTGACACTGGGCTCCAGAGTCAGCACCATCTCAGAGGTAAGAGAAATGTTCCATGTTTGGGGTAGTTGTCAAAATTTAGACTTCCTACGTGGCAGCAGAAGTGTGTAGAGCTTTCTCAGCCAATTAAGGGGCAGTGCTGGTTTGGTTCTTGTAGGCAGTTTCTCCCCCACCCCCTAGCATCACTGCCATCTATCAAGGTGTGACTACTGCAGGGTGTTGCACAGAGTTGAGGGGTCTGGCCTTGTTTCAGGGGCACCCAAGGCTTCCAGTCACCTGTGGCAGAGTGACAGAAGGAACAATGGGAACCAAGGCTTTCCCAGACCTTCCCAAGGACTTGAGTCTTTTGGAGGGACGACTTTGGGTCATCTCAGCTTAACCCTCTTTAGGAAGAACAAGGCAAGGGCATAAGAGGACAGAGAAGGTTCTGGTGCGTAAGTTAGGTGACAGGTACAGTTTTCCATGAGGGTGGGTTCAGCCTCTGAGCTGCATCGAAAAGGGCACTTTTGAAGTTTCAGGCTTATATTGGGGGAAGGAACAGAATTTCCTTGTTATTCCTCCCTGATCCATTGTATCCCCAGGGTTGTCCCTGCTCATCCTCTCCCCTGTCAGCCCCCTGACTCAAGTTTCAGTGCCCACAGATGGAGCAGACGCCTGAAGTGCATTTGCCTGGATGGGGAATGTGATTTGGCCTTGGTGTCTGCGTGCATGCTAGTGCCTGAGTGGCCAGCAGAGGGCAGTAGTGACTCACAGCTGTAACAGCCGCAAGGCGTGTGGTCAGTGAACCTGCAAGGACAGAACCTGATAGGGGCTTTTGTTGGGTGGGGAGGCGTCTTTTGGGCTTAGCTTTATTCGTAGTACATCCAGATCCAGACGGGCCAGTGCCTTGTTCAGTCAGGTTTTCAGCCTTTGGGTGAGGGACCGGGTTGGTGACTTGTTCTAGCCCAAGGCCTACCAGAAATTTCGGGCCATCAGTTGCCCTCTGCCCTCTCCATTGCTAGTGTAGCCATGTCCTTGTGTGGGACAGGTTAACTGGGGTCCAGGCCAGGGCCTTTGCCCCTGGCTGCAGGTGATACCCTGCAGAGACCTGGCCGTTGCTTCTTGAGAGCAAGGGGATCCTGCATTTCCCAGAAAGCAGTCCTGTGCTTCCGCCTACTTTGGGCAGTCAGGATGGCTCCCTAGACCCTGAAGGTGGGGCCTGGGGACAGAAGGAGCAGAGCTGGGGGCTAGTGACAGAGCCTGGGAAATGTTTTTCTCTCGTGTGTTTTGGGGCCTCGGGCTTCCCAGTCTTGCAGCCCAACAGCTGTGAGCCTCCAGGGCCACCACCCGGAAGCCAGCTGCCTCTTCATGGGGAAATCTTTGAAATTCTAGGCTTGGCCATCTGGGTATGCAAATATCTCCAGATTTACTGAGCCCACCAAGTGGCTGCACCCAGACAGGACTATGAGAATGAGCCACCACTACCCCAAGATGGGGAAAGCTGTCTAGGTGCTGTTGGTGCCCAGAACCCAGGCTTTTGCCAAGGGATGGGGCTGTCTTGAGGGCTCCCCAAGTCCTGTTCTAGTTCCTAGCCGTGTGAGGGATTTTTGCTTGCAAGGACACTCTGGATCTAAGAAATTTCTGGGAGGTCTGGTCTAGCCTGGCTAGAAGTAGGGGCTACTTTCAGGGATGGCAGACTTTCTTAGGCCAGACCCAGGCAATAGAGCTGGAGCTTAGGCACCCTGGCCCCCAGAATGCCTTGCTTTCCCCCACGCCTCCTCCTGGGGCTGGTTATCTGGCTGTAGCAGGAGGAATGTGTGCTCTAAGTGGGGAAGGGGGGGTCAGGGTCAGGACGGAAACCTGGGAATATAGATTCCCAGCCTTCCCCTGTCCCTGCTGGAGGGAGGGAGCCATGGAGAATGTGACTGACAGGGTAGGGAGAGCTTAGGCCAGTGTGTGTGTGCGCGCGCGCGTGTGTGCACACGCACGTGCAGGAGGGAACTACCCTTGCGTTCAGGAACTTGGAGAGAGAATTGTGAGCATGAGCATTCCTTAGCATTTACGCATATTGGTGTGAGCCTAAGGCTGTGTAGCCTGTGAAGACGGGGCATCAGATCTGGATTTGAATCACAGGCCCATGGTTTTTCAGTTGTACAATCTTGAGCAACTCATTTATCTTTTGCTTTGATTTTTCTCATGTAGAAAATGGACACTCTAGGCCAGGCCAGTGGCTCACTCCTATAATCCCAGCTCTTTGGGGGGTCGAGGTGGAAGGATCACTTGAGATCAGGCGTTCAAGACACCCTAGGCAACATAGCAAGAGCACATCTTCAAAAAAAAAAAATGGGTGAAGGGTGCTTACCCCCCAGTTTGGCCCATGGGAAATGCTTTGTGAAAAATGGCCTTGTCAGCTGGACATGGTGGCTTAGCCACTTTGGGAGGCGGAGGTGAGAGAGCTGCCTGAGTCCAGGGGTTTAAGGCCAGCCTGGGCAACTTGGCGAGAACTTGTCTCTGCAATAAATCAAAAATTAGCCAGATGTGGTTGCGCACCTGTGGTTCCAGCTACTTGGACGGCTGAGATGGGAGGATCGCCCAAGCCCAGCAGGTCGAGGCTGCGGTGGCCGAGAGGTGGCCATGAGCGTGCCACTGCACTCCAGCCTGGGCAACAGAGTGAGACTCCAACAAGAAAAAGAAAAGTGGCCTTGCCAAAGAGTTGTGGCTGTGCGGTTCAGGTAGGTAGTCATGGGCAGTGGGACATCTTTCTTATACAAGCCGTTCTTTGAGCAGGGCCAGTTCCAGAGACCTAGCACAGACTGAGGGCCCATGGCTCACATACCTACTTGGAAAGGCCTTCAAGAATGTGCCCGCAAATAGGGTGGGCAGGCCTGGCCAGGCTACATGCCCTGCCCAGCATCTGTCAGTCCCTTTGTTTATCTTGGGAGATGAAAGGGAATCCAGCTGCCCTCCTGGTGTATAAAAGCCTAAGGGAGGCGCCCCACATCCCCTCCAGTCCCCCCCCAGCTTCTCAGCCCTACCTGAAGGGGGAAGGGAGAGCTATGAGTGAGTGGAGCCAGCATCTCAGCTCTTCCAGCCTAGGTCACAGGCCCACACCTCCCTAGTCAAGGGGGGCCTTGGATCAGGGGACAGGACTGGGATCTGGGCACAGAGATGTTGGGGAATCAATCAAGGTCACACAGCCAAGCAAAACTGCAGAATGTGGGGAGTCATTCTAGTCAGGACCTTTAGGGGGAGCTCCCTGGCTATAAGAGATTCATTCCTGGACGCCCTTGGGTGAGCCCAGGCCTGAACTGGAGGAAGTGAGAGTTCTGGCCCAGCTGGCCTTGCAGAAAACCACAGGAGTGGCCTGCAAGAGTGTGCTGAAGGACTGACGGATCTTGGCCCTGCTCTGACACACATGCACCGCTGGGGACTGAGGCGGGGGAGACTTCCAGACTTGGGGCCAGCCCTGTTTCCTGCTTTGGGTTTGGAATATGGAGAGCTTTTCTGGGGACTCTGAAACTGATGCCTCAGTTTCTCTTTGGGGAATGGGGAAATGAATGGTGAGAGGGACAGTTTTGTTTTGGGGATTTTTTTAGTCAGAGTCTCACTCTGTCATCCAGGCTGGAGTGCAGTGGCACGCTCACAGCCACCACAGCCTCAACCTGCTGGGCTCAGGTGATCCTTCCATCTCAGCTTTCCAAGTAGCTGGAACTACAGGTGCACGGCACCACGCTCAGCTAATTTTTTGATTTATTGTAGAGATGAGGTCTCGCCAAGTTATCCAGGCTGATCTTGAACCTGTGGGCTCAGGCAATCCTCTCACCTTGGCCTCCAAAGTGCTGTAATTATAGGTGTGAGCCACCGTGCCTAGCCAGAGGGACAGTTTTAAGGTGCATACTTGGGAGGTTTCGGGACCCTGGGCAGCTGGGAGGGAGGAGCTTTGTGCTCTATAACCGTGAGAGGCAGGAAATGGGGCCAGTTGTGCAGTAGTGAGTTGCATCTGGGGATACTCGGTAGCTTCCCCGCCAAAGTCCCAGAGCCAGAGCTTGGGGCCTTTTGAGCATAGCCTGCTGCCCCTGGGGGGCCCTGGAGTGGGTGTGACTGTCTACTGGAGGAAGTAAGAATGTGACCTTTCTGTGGGTGAGTGCAGCAGTGTAAAACGGTGTTTGTGACACTTGAGTTGTGTTTCCCAGGTGTGCATAATGGCAGAACTACTTTTGTTGCTGTGGTGCAGCAGGTTCCTGAAAGGGAATGGACCACGCTGGAGTGAGTGATGCTAGGTAGTGACAGTCATTGTACAGACAGGACTCAGTAGACGACCAACCTGAGTAGAAGAGCGTGAGTAATGACCCCGGGCTCCCTGTGTGTTGAGTGCAAGCACCTCCCCTCAGTGGAGCCTTGCAAGTGAAGGCTGGCTCGCCTTTGCCACAGGGTGTTTGTTGTGCTTTGTTGGGTGGGGCGTAATTGTATTCACACTGAGGATGTGAAGCAGCTTTCTCCCTCACTTAGTTCCTGGGTGGCAGTGTGTGGGCTCGTGTACTAGGGCTCCTGCTGCAATCGTGTTGCCAGTATGGGGTACCACTGTGTTGCTGCACAGTGTGAGACTCAAATTGAGGACCCTCCTTGAGGTGGTCATGATGTGTAATATGGCTGTGTGAGTTTTTTGCTTTGTTATGTGACTTTGTTGTGCAGTCGCTGTGTAAGCCCTCCCCCTTGTGTGAGACCAGCTAGTGGAATGTGTGACTCAGTTTGTGTCCTGGTGGTGGTGTGGGTGTCCAGTGTAGGGTCATCGTTGTGGTGGTCGAGGCCTGTTGTGTGGTCGTGAACTCGTTTGTGATGGTGAGTGACTGTGCCACACCATTGTGTCTGACCAGATGTGTCCAGCCAGGTGTCCGACCCCGTTGTGTCATGACTCGTGTCCGAGACTGTTGTGGTGTCACTGTGTACTGAGTGTGCCTCCGGGGTGGGCGACCCATAGCGGTGTTTCCCTGCACAGATTGTGTGTCCGTGCGGCCCCCCCGGCCGCGGTGCCCCTGGGCGGGCCTGTGTGTTCTTTGACCTCGGCCGCGGTGCCCCCGCCCGCCGGCCCGCCCCTCCCCCGCGCCGTCCGCCCGCGCCGCGCGGCGATCGATCGCCATTGATTGTCCCTGACGAGCTGCTCCACTTTCCAGCCAATGTCAGGAGGGGGGATCTCCGCCGCCCTGGCGGTGTCATTTCCACACACTCCCTGGGCTGCCGCCAGCGTGGGCGCCACCAAGAGCCGGCCTGGATCGCCCGGAGCGCGGGGCCAGGCCGTCCACACCGCGAGGAGCCCCCGACGGCGCGGCAGGCCCCTCCGCACCAGGCCCCCTCCCGGCGGGTGGGTGTCGTCGCCGCCGGAGTTTCAAGTGGGCGGGGGCGGGGGTTGGAGGGCCGCGCAGTCGGGGCGCTGCGCGCCGGGTGGGGGCGCGGGCCGCTTCCGGGGGCGGAGGCGCCGGCGGCCAACCTCGCCGCGGCCCAAACAGATGCTAATGATTTTCCGGGAGGCGCCGGTTATCTCTGGCCCCAGCCAGCCGGTGAGCGGGGGCGGGCGGGCACAGACGCCTCCTTGCCCTCACCCCCGCGAGTCCCACCTGGCAACCTCTCGGCCCCAAATGGACGGTGGGGGTCTCGGGTAGCCCCGGGTGGCCCCGGAGCTGGCTGCGTGGGAATATCTGCCCCTTGTCCACCCAGAACGCCGCTGTCTCCTCTTCTGAGCACCTCCCCACGCACACCCGAGCAGGGGAAACTGAGATTCATAGCTCGACCCAGGGTCATGCCGACCCATCCCCTGCTCAGCCGAGCGGGCCACCCCCTCCGAGAGCCATCCCGTCGGGGGACCCGCAGCCCCCCTCGTCCCCCCTCTCGCAGGGGCCAGAGCCAGTTTCCAGACTCCCCGGTGGAAGTGCTGACGTGGCTCTGGGCAGCTGTCTGGGGCCGGGAAGCGGGGCAGATGTCACGCAGCCCAGGGGAGGAGGCGGCTCCACGCGGAGGACAGGCTGGGCCGCAGGCCGGGCGAGACTGCCTCCTCCCCCTCGGGCCTGGCTCTGGCGGCCTGGGGCTGGGGCGCAGCCACGGCCTGCCGGGCTGCCTCCAAGCCTGGCTCCAGCTCCTCTGTGTGGCTCCTGACAAGTGCTGCGACCTCTCTGCGCCTCGTCGTCTCCTGTTGGAGGAGATTCTCAACACCTGCTTTAAACTCCTGTGGTGCACGCTCAAGTGAAGCAGAGGGGTCCACGGCCCCCGGCCAGTGCCAGCGGCTGCTCCTGCTCAATAAACTTCAGTTGTTGTCATTGTTGTTGTCTTTGTAAGTGGGAACTTGGTGTGTCAGAAGGCAAGACTGAATCCTGACGGTGCAAGTCAGCCTCCGGGTCATTCCAGCCAGCCTCCTGCCTCACTGCCCCCCGGTCCCCTTCATTTCTCATGCCTGCCTAGCTTTGTGCCTTCCTGATGCAGTGTCAGCCCCTCTTGGCTCTGCCTGCTGCCAAACTGACACCCCCCACCCCCCGCCTCTTATCCGAGTGGTTCCCTCCTATCTGGCGGCCACATTGGGTCCCTCGAGCAGCACAGCCCCCTGGGAACAGCAATCGATGGGGCGGAACAGCCTCCCTGACAGATGGACCCACGGAGGCTGGGCTGCTTCAGCAGAGCTCCCTAGGAAACCGGAGACAGGAGCCGATCCACCATGGCTGCCTCCTAAATAGAAATGGGAGGGGGCGGGAGAGGAGAAAGCAGAGGCCAGAGCTGTCTGCCAGCCCCAAGGCTGGGCAAGCCCTATGGGCATGGAGAGGCAGGGCTGCCCCCACTCTTTCCTGTAGGTCCAGAATCCTGGGGGGGAGTGCCTAGCATTTGCAAGAAAGCTTGAGTGCCCCTCCGCCCACAGGTGAAGAGCTTTGCCAGGCCCTCCATCCCAGGCACTTTTCTAACGAGGCAGAGGCCTGTGTGTGGGTAGGTGGGCAGACAGGCAGCTTACCACATTCCTAAGGCCACAGGGGCCTTTGAAGCCAGAGTGGCAGAATGGTCTCTGCCGGCGGGGGTGGGAGGCATGAGCCTTGACCCCTGAGAGTGTGGCGGGGGATGGTTGGTGCCTCCTGCTGCCTTCCAGCCTCCCAGATTAGTCACGAAGGTTCCTCCCAGAGTTTCTCAACCTCAGCACTATTGACATTTTGGGCCATTTAACTCTGTCCTGTGCATTGTAGGATGTTTACCAACAATCCTGGTCTCTACCCGTTAGATGCCAGTAGTAGCTGCTGTGACAACCAAAGTCTCCAGTCGCTGCCAGATATCCCCTGGGAGGTTCTCTAGTTCAGAACCACTGGTCTGACCTCAGGACCAGTCCCCTGGATGAGGGAGTATCCAGGACCCCAAGATCTGCAGTGGTGTGGGAAAGGTCTTCCAACACAACCCTGTCCCCTGCTGTCTCGAGTCCAGAAGGGTGGGAGGTGCCCTTCCCCATGGCCCCGACTGCCAGGTTGGAGCAAACCATGCTTGCCTGAGATGGCAGGGCTGTTGGCGTCACTGCTCAGCTGCGCCAGGCTTGGTGCCAACACTTCACTGCTGAGGCTACGAGTCATGGGGGGCGGGGGAGCAGGCGCGGTCAGAGGGCACTTGGGCTGCCTAGGCGTCCTATCAGGCCAGCTTGAGATGGGGATTGCCAATGGGGGTCCTCCCTTCCCTTGGTGTCCCGGCAGTGTCTCTGTTACCTCCTTCTAGGTCGATATTGGACTAGGTTGTAGCTGGCAGGTCTTGGGATCAGTGGGGGCTGTTGTCGAATAGAAGGATTGTAGACACAGGTCCAGCCTGCCCAGCCAGCTGACAGCTGGGCCACCTGAGCACTGAGCTGACAACTGCCCCTCCAGGAAGGCGGGAAGAAAGCACTGCGGGTTGGCTGGATGGTAGCGTCCCCCAGCCCACAGCCCTTGAACCAGAGGATTGTGGAAGGGGCTCCCTCTGGAGGGGAGGGGCTCATCCTCTTCCTGCCCAGGCAGGCCAGGGAGGGAAAGCACTCTAGGGTACAGTCTCACTGCTGGGAAGTTCCTAGTCTGTCTAACGCACTTCCTTTCTTCATATAGCGTCAGCCCTCTACTGGTGTGTGCGCTCTGGCCCCAGCAGAAACTGACCAGGGTGTGCCCTCTAAATCTCAGTCGGAATATAGGTCAGAGGGTCCCCAGCGGGTGGAGGGATGAGGGTGCCGAAGTGAACAAGGCTAAGGGGATGGAGAGGGGCACTGATGCCAGTTGACAGACTGTCCCAAGACACATTGAACCCAGCGCCCCCCCAGGGGGTCCCAGGGTCGGAGGAGGGAGTGGCTGGGAGGTGGGCAGTGGCTTTGTAATCAGAGATGGGCCTGGCAGGCTAAGGCAGCAGCTTGGGGCTGGGGTTTAAAATAGCGCCTCAGCCTGGCTGGGACCTGTCCGGGATCGGGTTCGGGTCACCCACGAGGCAGCGTGGCCACCGCCATCCGGCTCGGGTTTCTTGCCTTCCCAGATGATGGAGGAGGGGGCTACCCAGGCACATGGGTCTAGGAAAAGGAGTCCAGGTGTGGCCATCACAGCCCTCTGACCAGGCCCTGGCCTGTCTCCCTTCCTGTGCCCTGCCCCCCACATGGGACCAGCATGCTCCAGCTACATCCTGATACCCTCCCTCCTCTTCAGTAAACATTTATTTAGCACCAACTGGGGCCAGGCCCTGGACAGAGCATGAGGACCAGGAAGGTCTTATCCCTGTCCTGGCCCCTAGGAGTACACAGAGGAGGTGGGGGGTCGGTATGCAATAGTCACCCTGGCCCTCCATGTTTCACTGATGTCCCAGACTCATCCTTTAAGTCCCTAGGCCTGGGGAAAGCAAGGGGCAGGAAGACCCACAGGCTGCAGCAAGAGAGGAGGCTGAAGCCTCAGGCAAGCCTCTACCTGAGAAAATGGAGGCAGATGTACGGGGGAGGCAGAGAATATCCTCAAAAGCTAGTGGTTATCCTAGAACTTTCCCCGGGAGTGGCCAAACAGAACGTCCGCTCCCCAGCCCACCAGCTAAGACCTCAGGCCAAGGTCTGAGAGTGCATGCCAGCCATCCCGTGTCCAAGCAGCGTGGCCACCTCCTCAGGCTGACCCAAAGAAGGGGGAAAGGGGTAGGGATATGAAGAGGGCGCCTCTCATTTTCCAAGGGAGGTGGGTAGCCTTGCCACACCCCAGCACGTCATTTGGAAGAGGCAGAAAGTTATTTCCAACTATATACAAGTCCACCTAGCCATGGCCGCTCCTGCGCCATGCTCCCTTTTGCTGGGTCTTTAGGCCCCTGGGGACAGCAGTATCCTCTGGGCAGTGACCCCTGGGGCCCCAGCAGATAGGACTGGCTCCACTTTCGCCTCCTTCCTCAGCCCTGGGTCAGAGTGGGGGGAGTTGGGTGACACAGGAGGCCAAGCCAGCTTAGGGCTAGGTCCCTTCTAGCTGGAGCCATAGGTGGCCCTCCTGATGGAGTTCACTTACATCTAAGGCATCGTCTTGTATATCTTGATGATTTCTCAACAGCCCCTGATTGAAGCATGCCCAATTTAGCAATGCCGTAAGTAACTTTTTATATTTCCTGGGGGAATCATTTCACTTATGAATCTTTTCTGAATCTGCAATCTCGATTAAAAGTTGATGTTGTTTTTTCTTGTCTCCTTGGCTTCTGAGATGCCTCCCTAGCGAAAAGGGTGGTAGACCATCAATCCTCCCTCATTAGCCTGTCTGGAGAACTCCTGGGGATACAGTGGGGGGCGGCAGCCAAGCCTCTTCCCTTGTGGCAGCACCTGGGGGGGCTGTGACCTGGAGGAATGCTGGCCTGGGGGAGGGGCTTCTGCCCACATACAGCCCCCATCTGCCCCTATATCACAGGCCCCAACAGTATGGGGGGGGGCTTGTCCAGCCCATTCTGCCTTTAGTGTGTGTCTTCCTTCACTTGAAGGGGTTCAGCTTGATACCACAAAACTGGCCCAAATCCTGGCCCTTTACAACTGCCATGGCCTGAGTGAGTCACCTCCTCTCTCAGAGCCTCAGTTTCCTTCTTTGCAAATGGGAATGCAATTGCCAAACATAGCAAGCTGGTAAAGGGTTTCCACAGCACAAAGCTTCCGCAGAGGCCCTGAGGACCCAGCCCCAGGAAGCGGGGCTGGAATGAGGCTGAGGGTCCTATCCCGATTCTGAACCATATCTGGTTCTTTTCCTTGCCCCGTTCGTTATCTAGTCCCGGTGACACCCTCTGAGGTGGAGTGGGTGGGACCCGCATACTAATCTCCACAAGGAGAAAGTGAGGTGGGGACTTGCCCAGGGGTTGCCCCAGGAGGCTCACCCAGAGCCCTGACTCTTCCCTGAGAGACAAAGGTCAGGGCTGAAGACTGGAGGGCAGACTGTGGCCAGCAGCTCTCAGAATTCAGAGGGAAGAGGTGTCTGTGCAGAAGGCCCCCTCTCCCCACTTCCCTCCTGCTATTAGGGAAGGACTTGCCCAGGTGCTGGGACCTCTGGCTCTGACCTCTAACCTTTGACTTCTAGTCCAGGGATGGGCACTCAGGCCCAGAGGCTCAGCAATGGCTCAGCTCTGGGAGTTAACGATTTACAAGGGGCCCCTTCTTGAGGCCTCCCTCCCAGGCCTGGCAGGCAACCCGTGACTGCCCAGGCGGCTAGACACAGAACCAGTCCCGCCAGTTCAAAGAGCAGTTCATCCTGGGCCCACCCCCGAGCACCGTCTGCGCACCCCATTCTCTGGAGTCTGAAGGGGAAGTCAGAGCAGGGGTAGACAGATGAGGCCTTGGGGGCCCCTAGTCTGAAGAGAGAGGCTGGGCCGCTTTCAGAAGTCCCTGTGGGGGGGTGTTTGGACCCTGCTGGGCCCTCGTGAGAATTTGAGAGGAGGCTGAGCCCCACCCCTCCTCCTCCAGCAGGCCTCGCCCACGGGCCTGGGGGCCTTCAGGCTTCTCATACCCAGGGCACCCCTCCTCCAGGTCTAGGGCCTCCAGGTTTGAAGCACCGTGTCCTCCTCCTCAAAGGCCCCATGTAGTCACCTCCCCTCCCCCTTCCTGGCCTGGGGTGAGGGACCCAGCGGCTGGGGCCCTGGAGCCACATCCTTTGCCTCCGGGAGCGCTTGGTCCCATTCCCCTGACTGCCTCGAGAACCAAGAATCAGTCAGTGGTGTGATGACCCCCAGGAGCCGCCCCAGCTCCCTCTCCCCTTTTCAGGCTGAATTCCCTGGGCCCAGCAGAGAATGGAGCTGTGTCTGGTTGTCTGTGGCCAGTGCATCTCTGTTGCTGGGCCAGGGGAAATGTGGAGTGTGTGTTGGCCTGGTTTCTGCTCTCTCCAGTCTCTGTCCCCAGAGTCATTTTGTTCTGGGGCTGGAATCCCCCATCTGCCCTCCTCCCTCCCCCCCTGTTTACACAGTTCAAGTCCAGGCATCGGCCACCAAACTGACTTCTCAGGAATGGGCGAACCTGGGCCACTTGGGAGACCTAGCTCTTTTTAATTTTGTTTCACAGCACCCTTGCGCCTTTAGATGTCATGGGGAGGAGGGAGGGGAGACCTTAAGTCCAGGGGACACTGTGTGAGGGCTGAGACCCCAAGGGCCTGGGCCACAGGCTGGTAAAGTTAAACTCCTTGCCTCTGCCCATGTTTGTACCCCAGGCCTGCCCTGCGATCTTGGCTGAGGTCACAGTCCAGCGTGACCTCACTGAAGACTGTTCTGTACCCTGCCCAGGGAGGGTTCCCAATGCTCTCGCTCCCATCCTTTCACAGGTGAGAGCTCAAAGAGGGATGGGCATGAGACCGACTCTGGAACGGGCAATCTTTATGGAGACCCTAACTCCTACACTCCCTTCCACGCAGCCCTTTCCAGTTGCTGTCTGTTTAATCAGCCGGACATGAGCAGATAAACTGCAGTCAGGGACCCAATGCCTGGACAAGGCATGGATTGAAATCCTGGTTTTGCTACTTTGTAATTTTGTGCAGGTGTCCCAGCCTGTGGATTAAATAAGCGCATGCACAGAAAGCAATCAGTGTGGTGCCTGGCATGTAGTAAGTGCTCAAGAAGATGCCGAGGACAGTCTCTATTCATGATATGTTTGTAGAGAGGCCAAGTTTCAAGCCCAGGGCAAGAAGGAGACTCTTCTTGCCCTCAAAGAATTTTCATGGGTGGTGGTAGCGAGGGGCCGAGTAGTGAGACTAGCAAAGAAAAGCTATTTCTGTGCAGTGTGGTCCCTGTGGCCATAGGAGGGAACAGACGAGGGACCCAAAAGCCAGGCCACAGAGTACAGTTGTGCAGCACATACATTGCGGAAAAGGCACCTAGCAAAGAGAGCTAGGAAGACTGAAAGGCAGTCTGTGACCTCGTGTGGTTTCCTGTATCTGCCAAAAGGGGGTATCTTTTCCAGTTTGCACAAAGGCTAGTGGTGTCCCCACAGGTATGGCCCAAACCCAGGCTGGGAGTGGTAGTAAGAGAAAGTTCCCAGAGAAGGTGGTCTGTGCTCCTGGTCCTCAGAGAGGAGTTCATAAGGTGAGATGGATTAAGGTCCTCCTAGACAGAAGGTAATGCAAAGCTCTGTAGAGCTGAAGGGGGTCTCGGGGTGTCTGAGAGACCTGCTAGTGTGAAGTGGCGCCAGTCAGCAGAACCTAGGGATTGTTGTGAGGGAAAAGGGCCTGTTAAGGAAACCAGACTGAGTAAGGGGCTTGGGCAGAGTCCTGTGGTCTCTGAGGAGCCCACAGGAAGTGAAGCAGGTGAGCCCCAAGTCAGATCTGCATGTGAGGAGCCTTACCAGAACAGCAAATCTCACTTCAGTCTCCTCATCTGAAAAATGGGGATGATATCACTACTGGAGCTGTTATAAGGACTAAAGGAGATAATGCACCCTAACTTTAGCACAATACCCTGCTCAGGGTAAAGCTTCACAAACCCCTGCCAGGCATACTATCACCGGGATCCAGGGTCCTAGGCTATGCATGCCTCCCCAGGAGGTAGGGCAGGTGGGTGCAGGGGCCTTTCTTCCCCAGAGGTGCTGCAGACTTAAGGAACTTGCCTCCTGACTTGAAGTCTAACTAGTTGGAGGAGCTCAGCAGAAAGGGTGATAACAACGTGGGACGGAAATACTCCTTTCCAAGGTAGGGGGAGGGAAGGGAATAGTGAACCAGGGTGGCTTCCTTTCTAGGGGAAGGGGACTGGGATGGGGATGGCCTTCCCAAGGGCAGAGATGCCCACCCCCGTCTTCCTGGATGTCCCTCGCTTGTCCCATTTGTCACCTATGGTAGAGAGTTCTATGTGGATGGGCTTGCACACGACGTTTTCTGTTCATGATGCATTTTCCTGGTGGACAGTTCTGTCCCTCTCCTTTCTGGCTCCCGTCTTGGTTGGTGAGGTGAGGGTCTGGTTCTCCCCCAAGTTCAAGTCTCACTCTGCTGCCCAGGCTGGAGTGCAATGGCACGCTTCCGGCCACCGCAGCCTCCACCTGCTGGGCTCAGGTGATTCTTCCATCTCAGCCTTCCAAGTAGCTGGAACTACAGACACATGCCACCACACTTGACTAATTTTTTGATTTATTGTAGAGATGAGGTCTCACCAAATTGCCCAGGCTGGTTTCAAACCCCTGGACTCAGATAATCCTCTCGCCTGCCTCGGCCTCCCCAAGTGCTGGGATTATAGGCTTGAGCCACCAGGCCTCCCTCCAGTTCTTAATTTCCAGGGGATATCTTGGAAAACTCCAAGATATCCCCTCTTAACTGGGCCAGACATATTGTCAACACACCATTCCTCAGGAAGCCATCACCATTGGGATCACCTGGCCTTCCACCATTGTAATTAATATGTGGCTCCTTGGCCTTTGCCCTCCTGAGTTGGGGGGAAGGGTGGGGGCAGACGTCTCAAAAAAAGTGGATAATTCATAGCCATTCCCTAAGGTGGAGCTACATCCCACCTCCCCCCAGGGATCTCGGCATTTAAGTTTTTTGGGGACTGTGAATGACTTTAAGCTCAGGACTCTGTGGGATAGATCTTCATTTCTCGGGTCCTACTGTTCTGGGGCCGGCCGCCGACTGTCCCAGGAGGAGGTACTCCCTCTGTGCCTCAGCTTCCCCAGAAAAGGTAGACGGCGAGGGTTACATGCTTGGAGAACCCGGAGCATCTAGACCTGGGATTCTGCCTTTTTCTTTCTATGCTTGGTGCCCAACATTGTGCCTGACATTCAGGATGAGGCCTAGAAAGTCTGTCTTTAAGCCTTTAAGGGTGAACATCTGAGGGTGTTCACCATCTTAAAATTGTGTTTCCGTAGCATGTTTCACTCACACGGTGTTTGTTTGGAGGGGGCTTTGAAGAAGGCTGAGGGAGAGGAGAGAGGCCAAACACCTCCCCGAGGGACCCAGTCTTCGGCACAGCAGTTAAGGGAGGACAGTTCTCAGCGTTCCCGCTAGGAAGGAATTGGCTGAGAGGGGGCGTCCACGATGTCTGGGTAGGGGGTCACTTCGTGTGGCCTGGGATGTCAGGAGTGGGAGAGAAGCAACGCATTCCAGATGAGCTCTGCCCTTTGACACCTCCCCCACTCCTCGCCTCCGGGCTGGGTCAAGGCCCCAAAGCCACACAGAGAAGGCTTGGAGGGTGGGCGCCGGCTGCTGCTCCCAGGATACCTATGCCCCCTGGCCCTAGCGCCAGCCTGGGAGACAGCCCGGCTGCGCAGAGGAGGAGAGGAAGCCGCGAGGTGGGAGACGGTTTCGCTTCTCCCACCGAGGCCGCGCCTGTGGCTGGAGGCGCCCGGGTCGCCACAGTTAACTCCCTGTTATCTGGGCCCCAGTCGATCTGGGGCGGTAACGTTTAACCCCAGGCAGACTTCCCCAACCGCCCTGGCCCTCCCTCTTTCCCTCCCCGCTCGGGGCAGGGGGCTGCGTTTTCCCTGCGTCGCCGTGGAAGGTCCGCTTGCTGCGCACACCCGCCCCCGCGGATTTTAGAGAATTGGAGAAAACGTCCACTTTGGGATTATATGCAGTTTGGGATGATTTGAGCCCGGGGCTCGCTCCATGGGTCCCTGAGGTGGAGAAGACATCTGCAGCCGTAGGATTTGCCCAACATGGGCAGATGGAGGGGGACTGATGGAGTGAAAGCGAGAATATGCGGGTCCAAATCTGTCCCCACTGGGTGCCTACACTGGCAAGACTGAGTTTTCTTTATCGCTTTCAGCCAGTATTGAGCGCTGCTGTTCCAGGCACTGTTTCAGGCTCTATGTGCGTAGGCCACGGCATCAGGGCACCGAAAAGTACGTAGTCGCCTCAGTCCCAGGACCCAGAGTTTAGGCTGGCGCCTGTGTAGGAGACCAGCTATCCTTGCTAAGATCAGTTTCCTCATCTGTGAAGTGGGGACAGGCGTCTTTGCCCCTTTCTCCAGAGGACCCAGTGCCTCCAGAGTCCAGGAGGTGCTCAGGGAAGGGTGGGGTCTTTGAATATGCGTCCCAGGCCCGCAGCGCACCTGCGCTGCGGGGCGCGGCCAAGCCCTCCCTCCCAGTCCTCGTAGCTTCTTGCCCCGCTGGATGGGGGACGGGGGACAGCAGATTTCCCGGGAAGGTGCGCCTCCAAGCCCGGGCTCCCCTCGCCAAAGGGGGGCCGTCCTCTTCTTCGTAAAGTTGCGGGGAAAAGGCGAAAGCAGGGCGCGCGAGAGCGCTGAGCCCGGGCCGACCTCGGCAGGGCGCGGGGAGCTCGAGGCGCGGCGGCTGCGGCTCCGGCCTCCGAGCCTGCGGCGTCCAAGTGGCCAGAGCAGCGCCGGGAGGGAGGCGGCGGGCGGAGGGAGGGGAGCTGAGGTGGGGGGAGGCGGAGGGAGCGGCGAGTCCGGTCCGGGTTTTGCCGGCAGCCCCGGGCAGCGTTCAGAGCTCCTGCCCGGGCGGGCGCGCGGCGGCGGCGGCAGAGGCGGCGGAGCCTGAGCGGGGATGTAGAGGCGGCGGCAGCAAAGGCGGCGGCGGCAAGAGCAGGCGCCCCAGCCGAGCCGGAGGAGCGGCCGAGCCTCGCCCCCGCAGCCGGGCCCGCGTCCCAGCCCTGCCCAGCCCTGCCCGGCCATGCGCGCCGCCTGCTGAGTCCGGGCGCCGCGCGCTCAGCCCTCCGCCCGCCGCTCCGCTCCGCTCCGCTCGGGGTGATTAGTTGCTTTTTGTTGTTTTTTAATTTGGGCCGCGGGGAGGGGGAGGAGGGGCAGGTGCTGCAGGCTCCCCCCCCTCCCCGCCTCGGGCCGGCCGCGGCGGCGCGACTCCGGCTCCGGACCCGGCACGGCTGGCGGCGGGAGCGGGGCGCACCGCGGCGGTGCCCAGAGCAGAGCGCGGCTCCCCGCCCCGCCCCTCCCCCTCGGCCTCGCGGCGACGGCGGCGGCGGCTCGGACGACTCGGAGAGCCGGTAGGTGTCGGGCCACGGCCCTCCCTCGACCCCCCCGGAGGCCGGCCCCCTCCCCTTCCCCGCCTACCTCCCTCTCCTCCCCCGGGGTTCGGTGCGCGGCTGGGGCCGGAGTTCGCTGCAAGTCGGTGGAAAGTTTGGCGGCGCGGGTTCCCCCGAAGTTCAGGTGCGGAGAACCAGGGAAAGGGAAGGAGGGGTCCGCGCTCGGGAGGGGCGGGGGGCGCCCGCTGCGTGAGTCGCGGAGCTCGGGAGCCCGGGAGACCCGGCGCCAGTGATCGCTCGGTGGCCGCTGCCGTACCCAAGCCTCCCCAAGCCGCAGTGTGCTCGGTCGCAGATCACTGAGTTCAGACAAAAAGAGGGGTTTTAGGGTCGGGGACGGCGGCCTGGGCGCCGTGGAGCGGGGCGCGGGCTCTCTCGACGGGGTGCCGCCCCCCCATTACTCCGGCTGGCGGACGCCGGGGCGGCGGGCGCCGGGTCCTCACCTCGGCGTGGGGCGGGCGCTCCGCCTGCGGGGGCGGCTGCTGGCAAGTCTCCGGCGCGCACTCCCCCGTCGGACCCCGTCCCCGCCCTGTGTCGGGGGTCGACGGCCACTGCTCCAAGCGCCCTCGACCACGCGTGGCTGAGCCTCCCCCCACGCTTCGGAAGAGGCGGCGGCCACTTCTGCATTTCCCCTCCGGCTCCTCGCCCCCGCTGCCCGCGGGGTGCCTGGCGGGCTGATCAAGTTTGACCTTTTTTTTCCGTCAAAGTACCACCCCCCCACCGTGCCCTGCGGCCCCTCCCTCCCGCTCTTCCAGCCCGGGGGAGCCTCTGGGGCTGTCTGCGGGCCCCGCGTGGGCCAAGCGGCGTGCACAGCCGGGGAGGGAGGATGGGGGTGTTCCTCTAGCTGCGGAACTGCGGGGGGCGGGCGTCCCGGGCGCCTGCCACGCTGCTCTGGCCCCGCGTTTGCCCCCGAAGTTCGGCTCGAGCCCCCTCCCCTTCGCCTCCCGGAGCGGCGTTAGGGGCTGAGCCGCCGCGAGAGGAATGTGTTAATTTTCCGACTAGGGGAAGTTGTCCTCGCCCAGAATGGGCTGCTTTCCGGCGGGGAGCGCGGGGTGCGCCCGGCTTTGTTTATTTGTAGGATCGACGGAAAGTGAGTGACCCCGGTTTTTAAATAGGGGGGGCTACCTCAGGGACCTGTCAGAGGAGCTGAAGCGCCCGATGAGGGAGCAGTATCTCTTTTTGTTCTTTTCTCTCCCCGGGGAATCGGAAGGGGTGCGCGGAGTTGGGCTGGTGCCACGGACTGCGAGGAAGCGCCAGTAAATTTGGGGGGCTCTGTAGTGACTCCTTGGGAAATCCTGCGACGAGGGTCTGAATGTTCGGCAGTCTCACCCTACTGTGTCCCCTAGACTCTGGGTGGTCTGAATCGCGTCTTCGGGTGGGGGGCCGAGGGGGGGCCGGCGGACCCGCCCCCGACCCCCACGTTTCCCCGCGCCGCGGGCGCAGTTGGGAGCCCTTGGGCTTGTGGTCGCTCAGCCCCCCCCACCCCCGCCTTTGCTCAGGAAGCGCTGGGGAGGGGGCGTGTGCGATCGTTCGGCCCTCGCCCCCGCCGGAGCCGCCCCAGGGCCGCCGGCAAACAGAGTCCCTTTCAAGTTTTCCGCTGGGGCCGCCTGGCGGGGGCTGCGAGCGCGGTCGCCGCGGACTTGTTTGGAGCGCGATTTGAACGCCCGGCGCCACCTCCGCCGCCCCGGCCCGCGGAGGTGGGGGACGCCCGTTCCTTACACTCGGGAGCATTTAAATCAGACGGTTTGGGGGGCCTGCTGCCCTGAGCTTGACCTGATCCCCCTTCCGAAAGACTCCCGTGCCCTGGGTTCCTGCCACCACTGCAAACCCAGGAACTGGAGCCGAAGCCCCCTCCAGCACCCTTTCTCAGAGCTGTGCGGGGAGACTCGGGTCCGCACTACCTACCCTAACTGCGTAGTGTCGATTTAGCAGTTTCCCTAGATGAGCGTCAAGCTGGAGCTTGGGGGGTGGGGTGGGGAGTGGCCCGCTCTGCAGCTGTCACCCCCTCCCAGAACGGAAATGGTCCTCTCCTTGGGGAGGAGAGAGAGAGGGTGAAGGTTTGATTTTTGCCCTGGAAAGATGTGGGAACAGCTGAGGGCGGTTAGCCTCTGAGTTTTCAGTCAGCCCTGGGAGCTTGGTAGAACCCACCCCTCAATCCTGGGTCTCTCCCAGGGAAGTCCCTGGCCAGCCTTGGCCTCCCTGTCTGTGCCACCTCCCTTTCCAAGGTGAACCTCTGTAGAAGACGGACCCTTGGCTGGCTGGGTGTCGGTTGGTGCCTTATTTATGTGTGTATTTGGGCCCGCTGTTTTCCTGGCTCAGCAGGTGACCCTGGCCCGGGCCTCCTATCTCTACAGCGACAGAGCCTGTTGACTTACCCGAGGGCCAGTGGCCTCGTCTTTATCACGTGAGGCCTGGAATGTCCACCCGGCTGGGCTGGGCTGGGCTGGGCTGGGCTGGGCTGGGCTTGGCTGGGTGGGGGAAGGGGAGGGGAGGATTGTGCATCCAGGGCCCAGGCCAGCACAGGCCTATGTTCCCTGGGCTCCCACTGCGACCCCCAACTCTTGCTGCCTCTATCCAGCTCATTGCCTGCCTTCTACCCATTTGGCAAGTGTGAAACTGAGACCCATAGGAGCCTGAGGGCAGCCTTGCCTCTGAGAAACAAGTCCCTGGGAATTAAATACTTCACCTAGTTGTTGATGGAGGGATCTCCCTAGGAGGGAGATGGGGTGTGAATGGGGCTGAGGTCATCTGACTTTCCGGGGGTCAGGATGGGGTGGAGGAATGTGGGGCTACAGTGAGCCAGACTCAGGCCTGCTTTCTTAGAGCCTCCTTTGGGTGGGTTGACCATTTAGTCGGAAGTAACTCCCCAAGCACGGTGCTCAGGTGCAAGCCTTAGTTGGGGCACCTCACTTATTGTTATTACTATGATGGTTGCCCGCTCTTTACATGTAATTTATTCGTTTGCCCTGTATGTATGCATTGAGCACCTACTGTGTTTCAAACCCCACCCCCTGGGAGTGCAGAAGTGAATCACTCAGCCCCTTGGAGGCAGGCCCAGCTGGCAGCTCCGCCCCCTTTCCCACCCCTGGGGCTCTGATTGGGGCTTTCCCTTTTTTTTTTTCCCTGGGGCTGTCCCTCTCTTACCCCCATCACCTTGCCCATCCTTGCCCCTTGTGTGTGGTTGTGTATGTGTGTGTGAGGTGTCCTTGATTAAGTGTATTAATAGTTAAACTCTCACTCATAGCTGGAACTCACCAGACCACAAAAAGCCTCCCCCGTTACTCACGCGCTACTGCCCAACAAGAATATCCCACTAAAGTTTTTTTCTGCTTTCTCTTACTTCCCCCTCACCTCCCCCCAACTCTGAGCCCACCCTCCCAGGCTTGGAGCAGTGAGAAAGGACTGCCCCCTCAAAGACCCAGGATTCTCTTACCCTCCACCTGCCCCCTAATGCCAGAGGCAGCGTCAGCTGACAGATGAGGCTGTGTAGGTCCTGGTCTGGGTCTAGGAGGTGGGGGATCGAGATGATGTGTGTGCTTATGACTCAGGATGTGTGTCTCTGCGTTGTATATCTGTGTCTGTGGATCTCTGGTGTATGACTGTGTCTGTCTGTCCCAGGGAGGGCAGACATGGATTTATGAGTCTGGGCATGTGTATCTGGATCTCCAGGTGTGTGGATCTGCATTGTTATGTGAACATGCCTGTTTGTAAATCTGCGATTGTGGAGCTGAAAGTTGGATCTGTCCCTGTGAATCTGGGAACATATGTATTCTGTGAATTGGGTGCACTTGGAATTTGGGGGAGTTTGTGCTTGAGATTTGTGTGTATCTGTGTTTTGTGTATGGTCATAAATCCAGGAGTGCTGGACTCCCCGATTGATTCATGTCTGAATTGTGAAGTGGGAGTAGGCATGTCTGAGCTGCATGGGCGGTGGTCTCTGTCTTTGGTGGCTGGTGGCTGTGTGTTCCCTTCTCTTCTCTTTTTTTTTTTTTTTTTTTTTTGAGTTGGAGTCTCACTCTGTCACTCAGACTGGAGTGCAGTGGCCGCTCCCGGCCACCGCAGCCTCGACCTGCTGGGCTCTGGCGATTCTTCCGCCTCAGCCTTCCAAGTAGCTGGATCTACAGGCGCACACTACCACACCCGGCTAATTTTTTTTTTTTTTTTGGTAGAGATGAGGTCTCGCCAAGTTGACCAGGTGAGTCTCGAACCCGCAGGCTCAGGCAATTCACTCACCTCGGCCTCCCAAAGCGCATGATTACAGGCTGAGCCACCAAGCCCAGCCTTCTCTCTCTTTTTGAGTCTCTCCCTCTCTGGTTGCTTGCCGCCGCAAGTGTGTGTATGTAGCATGGAGTGTGTGTAGAACCTCTCCCACCCAGCCCTTCCCCCCTCCCCAGCAGTAACTGGGCAGCCTCGCCGTCTGCCTGCCTGCTGGGAGTTTTGGAAGCCTCAGAGGGAGACAGGCTGGGGCCAGGGTGACAGCGCGTATCCACGGCGATGGCAGCCTGTGATTACGGGAATAAAAGGATTTTAAGGTCATGGGTGTTTTTTTTTTTTGTGGGGGGGTTATTACCCCCTCTTTGGCGGAGCCAGTGGCAGCAGCGGGCCAGAACTGTGTATCTGCCAGTTGGGAAGTCTGCCCATATGCAGGTGAACATGAATGGTGGGGCTTACCTGAGGGCATGAACACGTGTGTCCTCATAGCTGAGCAGAGCCTGTGAGGGTGTGTGTGCCTGTCTACCTGCTTCCCGTGTGAGTGTCCACAGGATTGGTCCCTGGGGGAGAATTCCCAGGGAAACTTATTGCTTCTGGGTGTCACATGGAGCTGAACCCTGCAGTCTTTGGTATGTTCATCTCAAGGGTTGCTGGTCCCAACCCTTGCCTCTACCCATCTTCCTCTCTCCCCAAATTGGGTGTCTCTGGCCAGAGACTGGCTGGGTCCAGTCACCTGGGCCAGGCCACATCTCGGGGTGTCAGTGCCCCTGGCCCCACTCCAGTCCCTGTAATTGCATTCTGCCGCCTAATCCCCCGCCAGCTCAATTAGATCGCAAATTCTTCTTCATTTCCTGCCTCTGATGCTGACCTCCCTCTGGGCTCACGGGGCCTAGGAGGGAAGGAGAGGGTCCTGCCCCCACTTCTCAGCACTGGGGGCTCTGAAGCGGTGATTCGTTTCTGGCACACTGGCCCTGGAGCACAGGTTAGAACCCTGGGACTAGCAAGGTAGGGCTCCTCGGGCCCTTTCTGGGTCAGCCTTAGTAGCCCTGTGCTGGAAGGTGGGTTGTGTTATCTGGTACAGGGGCTAAGGGTAGCCCAAGCTTATCACTCTAGCCAGGCTCCTAGGCCATACCCCTCACCCGGGGCCCCTGGAGCCCCTGTTCATCTTGTTCTCCAAAGCAGTTCCAGCCTATGCTCCCCTCCCCCCGTAGCAGTTGTGACCTTGTTTTTGGCCTTTTCGTGGGTGTCCTTTCTAGTAGCCAATCTAACCACTGAGTTTCACTCAATCCCCTTCCTTAACCCTACCCAAACAAGTGTATGTGAGAGTGACTCTAGAGTCCTTCAGACCTGGCTCCAAATCCTGGCCTTATCACTGTCTTGCTGGACATACGGCCTTTGGGAGGGTTGTATTATCTCTACAAACCTCAGTTTTCTAGTCTCTGAAATGGGACAGTAGGAATACCTGCCTCACAAGGCCGATTCAGATGGACAGAGTGACTACGATGGTTGCACAATGCCCAGCATAGAGGCTACCCACAGTCAGCATTCAATAAAAGTTGGCTTTTATGGTGATGAGGAATTTACATCCATTGAATAGGAAGAAAAGAACACGGGGCTCATACCTGGTGTTTCTGTGTCCATTCGACTGATGACCAGGTATGTGACCTTGGGCACATCGCTTTGCCTGAGTTCCTCTTTCCCATCTGTAAAATGGGAGTGATTATAAGACTGACCTCATAGGGCTCATGGGAGGATGACCTGGGATACTGCATGTAAGTGCTTGGCCCCAGCAGGTTTTCGGCATGTTGCTTGCCTTTTTTCTTTCCTGATGCCAAGCCTGGAGTGGGGTGGGGCTGGTGAGGACACAGGCTTGGGGACAAGGGGACCAGCCAAGGTCATGAGGCTGCTAACGGGCCTGGGTGGGGTGGGAGGGCAGGGGGGATGATCTGCTGGCTCAGCCAAGCTGCCAGGCCCGGCCTTCCCTCCCGCAGGTCTCTGTGGATAGTGGTGGCTTGGCTGATTTTTCCCGGGAGGGGAAGCTGGATGTCTCCCCCTCCTTCCCCAGGAGGAGCCTGTGGCAGCGACTGTGCTGACAGGCCTCCTGGCTTTCTTGCTAGGGTGGCTGGCAGCTCTGGAAGGCCGGCTGTGCCCAGATCAGCCCGAGGGAAGAGGGAACCGCAGAGGTCTCCCTCCCATCACTAATCCCCAGCGCCCCTCCCACCTCAGCCTGTTCTCTCCATCCATGGAAAGACTGGAGTCAGAGCAGGAGAGCTGAGGAGGCTGGCAGTGGTGGAGGTGGCAAGAGACGGGCTCGAGGTGGGGGCCGTCCTCTGCCTCTGGGTCCCCCATCGCTCCCCGACTGGTCTCCTGCTTCCTATGACCTCTGTCATTCACTGGCCTAGCTCTTTAATATTTCATGGCCCTTCAAGCCAGGCCCCTGCCCCAGCCCACACGGGCCCCCTTTGTCTGCCCGCCACCCCCCCACATCCCTGTCGCTGAATTACTGACCCAGAGGCTGCCTCTGCCTTCTCCCAACTGTCCCCCGCTGTGCTCGCCCCTGCCACTTTCCTGTCCCCCTGCCACTTTCCTGTCCGTCGTGACCTGCCTCCCCCACGCTTCTGCTTGGGAGCCCCTTCATCTCTCCCCTTCCCTGACATCGCTGACCGTCTCCCTGGCCGGATCCTCCATTTTCCTCTTTTGTTGGCCTCCTCCTTCCCAGTGGAACAGAAACCTCGGCAACTGGTCCGCCTGCCTGTCCGCTCCCCCGTCCACCCTTCCTGCCTCCTCCCCCCAGCTGTGCAGGCCGTGAGAGCTGGTTTTATTTATTTTTCTGTTTGTTTGGGAAGAGGGCAGTGGCGGCTCTGGGTCCTGGCTGTTGCGCTCTGCTTAGAGCAGCGGGCAGGCGGGCCTCGCTGGCCTCCCAGGAATGTGGCCGGGACGCCCCTGCTATATTTACTCCCCTCCAGCTGCCTGCCCCAGCAGGGCAGAGCCAGGCCTGCCTGGTGGCCCCTGGGGAGCCCTGTCCCCGTCCTCCCCCGTCTGGCAGATCCCGCATGGCCCTTGGGCCCTCTGCTCCCTCCCTTGCCCGTGACCTTTTCTGACCTCCTGGACTTGCCCTGCCTGCCAGCAGGAACACCGGTGTGCCATGCTGGAATGAGCATGGAGTGTGACGCTGGGGGCCTGGTTCACGTGGGGCAACACCTAGCAGCCCCAGCGCCCCCACTGGAGGCCTAGCCTAGGCCTGTAATCTGGTGGCCAGAACTATGCAAAGCATCTCCCCACTGGCCTGGGCCCCACTCTTGCCACAGTTCCCTGAGCTCGTCTGTGTTCACTGGCAGCGGTGGGGTCGGTCAGGGGCCTGAGCGACTCGAGCGGCTGTGTCCCCTGCATCCCCGGTCCCTCCAGTCCCTCCAGTCCCTCACAGGCACACTGCATCCCTCCAGTCCCTCACAAGCACACACAGGTGTACACGCCTAAGTGCTCGCACATGTGTGTGCAGAAATACTCCCTCCCCCATGAGCGCATTCTGGATTGTACCTTCCTTGGAGGCAGGGCCATGCCTCCTGTCATTGCCTCCCTCATTCATCAGATGCTTATAGGGGCTTTGTGAGCCTGCTTCTTGCCAGCCTTGCAATGGGATGTGGCAGTGAGTCCTTCCTGTACCCCCAGCGCCTGGCACCAAGTAAGTGTTTGAAGAGCTCTTGCTGCTGCTGTAGTCAGTTGCTGCCCCGACTTCTACTACTGTGATTATGATAAACTGTAACAGTGGGGGGGGGGGGTGACAGGCAGCTGTCCTCAGTCCCTTGTGGGACAGCCTGTGGTGTTAGTGGCTTTCACTTCCCTGAATCCTTGCAGGAGCCCAAGGTGTTAGCAACCCTCTGTACAGATGCAGAAACTGAGGCTTGGGAGGATTTGTGACTTGCCTGGCAAGTGGGATTGGGTCCTGGCAGAGCCCCTGACAATCTGTGAGCACCATGAGGTCAGCCAGGGTGGGTCTGTATGTGGGGTTTTCTGTACTTTCCACACTGCCTGGCACCCAGAGGGGACCCCCTAAATGCTTACTGAGCATAGGCCTTGTTCTGGTTCCTCCTGAGGCCCCCTTTACCCTGGCAGTGGGCTCGACAGGTGATGGGAGATGGGCTGGTGAGTGACTGGACGACTGGCTGTGGGAATGAGTACTCTCAAGGAACACTGGGACAGGGGATGTGCTGGTGGACAGACTGCTATGGGGAGACCCACTGGCCCTATGGAGAATTCTGGGAAGTGAGGTGGGGGGCAGGGCTGAGAGCGATGGTCAGAGGCAGTGGGCAGTTGGGTTAAACCCGTGGGGCAAGTCCTGTCTTCTTCCGGCACCACGGTTTTCCCATCTGTGAAATGGGCTTAAGAGTCTCTGCCCTGGCTGGCTGCCAGCTGGCCGGGACTGGAACTGGCCTCGGAGGTGAGGGGCCTGTGGTGGGAAGGAGGAAGCAGTGGGTGGTGAAGACAGGAAGATGAAGCGTGGAGCTTGGCTTGGAATCTGAGAAGCAGGGAGACCAGCCCTGACCTGACCCCTGCCCGCCCTCCCTCTGAGTCGGGGGTGGGGTGGGGGTGCAGGCACACAGACCCCCAGCCTCCCACCCCAGCTGTGGTATGGGCCGGCTTCCTGGCATCTGCGGTGTTAGCAGCTGTGTGTGCCAGGAGGAGGTGGCCTGTCCCCCGGGACTAGACCAGCTCCCCCTCCCCCTGGCCCGTGGGCCCCACAGCTCATGTCGGTTCCTGTTGACCCTGGTGGGAGAGACCCAGCCTCTTCTGCCTGACCTGCCTCCCCCAAACCTAGAGGGAACGTGGGTTCATGGGGACCATCTTAGTCAGCAGGGGTGGACATGGCCCCCTTTCTTCCTGGGGTGTCAGATCTTGGGGGCCAAGAATTTTTAGTCAGAGGAGTCTAGAATCATGGAATGCTTGGAGGAAAGGGAGTCTCGACTAGGGAATCTTGTTGTGTTGGGATTCTGGAATCACAGAACCGTGGATTTTACTGCTGGGAAGAAGCATAAATAGTCACGTTTCAGTCTCCTTGTTTGATGCTAAGGAACATTGAAGCTCTAGGGGGCGAGGCCTCTCCCTGAGGTCACAGAGCCAGGTGCCCTCAAGGCACACAAGCCCATACCTGGGACCAAAACACCAGTTCTGCCTCTAGTCTGCCCTTCTCTGGAGATCTAGCGAGTGTGGAGAGTGGGCTGTGGGCCCAGTGAGGCAGCAAGGAGATGCGGCTGGCCCGCAGGCACAGGAGGGGTCCTCACTGCGATGCCCGCCTGCCCGCTGCCCACGCTTCCCGAGGCACCAGCGTGAGGAGGAAATGCAGGCTGTTGCTTCCAGCGACAGCCGGCAGGGCCGGGCGGCTTCCCAGCTCCCCCTCTGACTCATGGCCGCCTGCAGTTCCCCTCCCCTGGGGGCCTCAGCAGCCCCATCTGTGCAATGGGGAGAGAAGCCTTTATCCCACTGTCTAGTGTCGCAGAGACACGGTGTGGCCGGGATTCTTTTCCAGGCCACAGTCAGGCTGTGGGAGAGTTGGGAGAGTTGTTCCGAACACTGAGCGGCTCTGCTTGACGTCATCCTCGTGTCTCTTGCGCAAGGGCCAAATCGGGCCCCAGGGTCGAACGTGTGGTGGGGGCAAGTGGGCAGGTGGAGAAGGGACCTGTCTTCAGAGCCTCTTCAGGAAGAGCAAGGGATGTTGGGATCGCCTGACCTTGGTATACCCGTCTGCAAAATGGAGGGTGCTCTCCCACGAGGTCATTCATTCAGTGTCTGCTGTGCCTGGACACGTGCCGGACACTGGGCGAGTGGCAGATCAGCCAGGGAGAGGAGGAGTCCCTGGCTGGGTGGAAGGGGTGACTCTGGGAGAAGGTGGGAGAGGCAAGGAGCCGGTAAGCGCAGCGTCCAGCGGAAAATCCCAGCTGTTCTCAGGAAGTGTTTCCTCCACTGGTCTCCTGGGACGAAGACAAGGAAAGCAGGAAGGAGGGCAGCAGGGGCAAATAAGGCCCCCAGCCGGTCCAAGTGGAGACATCCCAAGCCTGGCAGCTGGGCGGGTGTGCCCCTCACACCGCGGGAGGGCTGGAATGCGCCCCCTGCTCTGGGGCTGGGCTACCATCCAGATTTCAGAGCCCTCCCCGGGGGCCTCTCGGTGCCCTCCGCCCTGTCCTGAGCTGCCGCCACGGGGGTGGCAGATGCTGTTTCATCGGCCGAGGCAAGTGGGAGGCTTCCGGAAGGTCCTCCTGGGAGGTTCCGGGGGCAGCGGGGGTGTCAGCAGCTGCTGCCCTGCCTGGGCTGGCTCCCGGTGGCCTCCCAGGTCCCTCAGGCCCAGGAGCTGGGGGCGGTGCTTCTGGATTGAGGCCGGCCCCTTTTGCCCCCCTTCTCCCGCTGCCCACCGGGCTCCTCGGCCCTGGCCCCCTCCTGTCACCGGCTGCGTCTGCAGAGCCCCCCCGGGAAGGCGGGAGGAGGCGCAGCGGGCTCGGAACAGCGGGTGCCCGCGCAGCCAAGTATTTGCGCGAGCTGTCAGAGACAGACAGGCATGTGGGGAATTTGGTGCGTGCGGGGCTGGGGAAGCAGCCGGGTGGGCAGGCGGGAGGAGGGAAGCTAGGCTGCCTCCCGGCCGCGGAGCCCTGCAGAGACACCTCTCCCCAGTCCTCCAGCAGGCTGCACCCAGCCTTCTCCTTCCCCCTGGACCTCTCAGGGAGGCCGGTGGGGCTGGTGGGGTGGAGTCTGATGGGAGTGCCGACGCTGGGGAGGGGGCGTCGAGGGCTCCAGCCTGGGTGAGGCTCTGGTGGAGTGTGGAGGCAGGCAGGAATCCGGGTTGTGCCCGACTCTGTGGCCTTCAGGAAATAGCAGCTGTCATGCTCCCGCCCCAAGCCTGGCACAACTTGCTTCCTGGCCTGGGTCCGGCTGGGGCAGATTGGAGGAGCCTGGTATTGCCCAGCCTGGACGAGGAACAGGCAGGATGGAGAGGGCCGTGTTTATAAGTTGAAGGCACTTGGGGTGCTGTGGGGAGGGGACTTGAGCCCTTATCTCCTTATGCGAAGACTCCACCCTAGTCACCTTTTTGGTCTACTCTCCAGCAGAGCATGTTAGGCAGGGCAGGGCCCAGGGGTAAGTAAGCTGAGAGCCCAGAGAGGGGTATATACCAGCCCGGGGTCGCACAGTGGGCTCCCCAGTGGTCCCTCTACCCTCATGTGGGTGGGGCTTCTGGGAATTGGCGAACATTGGGGGTTTGCTGGGGTTGGGGGGCTATATTTAGTCAGTCCTGCAGAGCCAGGAGCCCCTGAGAGCAGCTGTTGGGGGGGTACACAGACAGAGGCTTGGATCTGCATTTAGTCTGGACAGAAATATCCTCCCCCCCACCCACCTACCCACCCACTGGCTGGGCAGCCAGGCTTCAGGGTTGTCCCCTGAGGGGCAGCTTGCCTGGGCCTGGCGGCCGGCGGGACAGGCGAGATGACCCGATAGGCTTTTCCCAGCTCAGGTTTCGATGAAACAGGAACCGGAGCCGCAGCCTGGGCCGAGGGGGCCAGGGCAGCCAGAGCCTGGGGGGCCAAGGCTGCCTCCCCGCCTCCCCCTCACTCTCCTCCCCACGATGCAGCCTCCCCTTCTCTGAGGCCTGGGGAAGCAGCAGGTTATTTATCAAGCCAGCCTCCCCGCCGCGCCTGCCCGCGCCTCCCCCCACCTCTTGCGCTGGCGGCCATGAGCCCAGCAGAGCAGGGTGAGCTGGGCGGGCGGCGGGATTAGCTCAGGAGACGTGAGTCACCCCATCCCCAGCAGCCCCACGAGGCCCTGCGGCCTGGCAAGCAGAGCGCACGCTCATGCACCCCCCACGTGGCACACCCAGGGCACACACTTAGGACAGACGCAGTCACTCACGGCACACGTAGTTCCACACGACTCAGCACACCCAGCTGACACGCACGGTGCGGGCTCGGTCACATGTGCCTCGCACACACGGCTCCCGTGTGGGCCCTCCAGAAGCACACTCACCGTGACATCCACAGCCCTGCCTCTGGCGCACACATGGTGGCACATACCTAGGCAAGTGGAGCTATGTGGTCACACACAGGCCTGCCCCCGGGAGGGGGGCACACTTGGGCCCCACTCGCTGCTCCAGTAAGGTGTTTACGTCTACTCTATCCTGCCACAGGCTCAGGCGGCTGTCCTCAGGCCACACCTCACCCCCAGATGATGCCATGGAGGAAGCCAGGAGCACTGACACAGCGGGGCCTGGTGCACGCACACAGGTGCACCTGATATGGTTAGGGCTCCACTCATCCAAAGGCCCCCTGTTTGGGCCTGCTCAGAGGAAGGTAGTTCTGTAAGGTGGGGGAGAAGGCCCAGGTATCAGGCCTGTAAGTGTTAAGCACACCTGCCCTCCAGCAGGAGCTCTGGCTCAGGCAGAGTGGGTGGGGCAGACAGGGGATCAGGATCAGGGTATCTGGGAGGGGGAAAGTCTGGAGAAGGCATGCCTTGGAAAGTCAGTTTCCCTGTGAGCACCAAGTGGCCAGCCCCTCGTTCAGGGGGTGCAGGGTCTTTAGGAAGTGGGGGTACCATACAAGAGATTGAGGGAGGAATGAGACCCCGATGGAGAAGTCTGTCTGTTCACCCAGCACCTGCTTCTCTCTGTCCCCTTAGTTCCCAAGGCCCTCATTATCCAGGATCCCCACTTAGAATTTGGCCACAGCTCTGATTCTTAGTCCGCAGGCCTGCACAATGGGTACAGGGCTGGCTGGTGTACAGGGAAGGCCTGGGCTGCTGGGTTGTGGGATATGCTGCTCAGGGAGTCGCCAAGCCTTTGCCTCCCAATGGGGCTGGGGCTTGCCTTCCTGGACTGGGCAGAACTAGGTACCCATTTTCCATATGTTGAAAAAGACATCATTTTTCAGATGGGAGATCTGAGTCTGATGGAGTTGACTTCACCATCACGAAGGGCTGGGTCAGTCACTTAACCCTCAGACTACAAAGGATTCTGGGCTTAGAAGGTAGAGGCAGCCTAGCAGCAGTCAAAAGGCAGGTAGCTAGCAGTAAGGACTTAGACAGCTAAGTCCCAACTTCTGGCCGCACGGGTTTCCTCCATAAAGGCCTGGATGGTGGTCAAGAAGGGGAGAAGGACCGAGGCATCCTGAGGAAAACAAACCAAAGTGGCTGGTCAGGAAGATGGATGTTCCCCTATGCCAGTGGACTCTGGAGTTGGATAGGCCTAGGCCCCACACGTGGTGTGGTCACACCCTTCTGTGTAATCATGAGCCAGTCTGCCTACCTCTCTGACCTCACTTTTGTCACCTATAAAATGGCTATGACCCTAATCTCTGTCTCAAAGCTGCAGGGCCTGAAGTATGAAGTAGATGGTAGGTTAGTTCTCACCAGTTCTTAGGATGTCATGCCTGAGAGGTCTCCAGATGATTCTGGTTCCCCATCTGTTCCGCCAAAGCTGGCATTTTCCTGGGGGTGGTACCCCCAGGGCTTCTTACTTAGGATGCTTGGACTTAGCCTTCATTAGGGCTGTTCTCAGATGAGAGTGAGGAGGTACAGGAGTGAAGAGGCTGAGCTGGTGGGGAAAAGATGGGAGTGGGTTGGGCCTAGGATAGAGGAATAGTTGTTCCATGGTCCTTGGGTAGAAGTTCCTGGAGGCCACGCAACTTGACGAGACCTCGTCTCTGCAATGAAATAAAAAAATAGTTGGGCGTGGCAGCGCGCCCCTGTAGTTCTGGCTACTTGGGAGGCTGAGGCAGAAGGATCGCCAGAGCCCAGCAGGTCGACGCTGGGATGGCAGTGAGTGTGCCCCTGCACTCCAGTCTGGGCGACAGAGTGGAGACTCCAACTCAAAGAAGTTCCCGGAGGCTCCACACTATGGGAGGAAATAGAGCCAACCGTAGTTCCTAGACTTTCCCTGTTCTCCACCCTCAACACTCGCACAGCAAGGCCTCAGCGAGTTAGGCTTGAGCAGGGACTTCCAGGTGGCAAATAGTAACTTTTCAGGTTGGCGAGGGGCTTGGCCCATGCCTGTGTGGCCAGGCTGTTGGGACTGGGAGATCTAAGAAGTGACATGAGCAGGTGGGGCTGGGGCCCAGGGAGGTGGGAGGAACTTGTCTGGAAGTGTAGGTGGGCTCTTTCTGTGACCAGAGGAGTAGGTGCAAGCCTGGTCCGCTGGGTGCTACCCTCCTTGTAACCTTCATACTCCCATTGTGTGCTCATCTCCCAGTGGGCCTGCAGGTTGGGCCAGGGTGTGTTCTGTGTTTGGGGCTGGGGAAACAGACATGAGGAGCTCAGAGCTCCAAGGCAAACAGTGGCAGAACTGGGACCGTCACCTGGGTTACCCAGCACCCCTGGCCTGCGTTGTCCTTGACATTTGCTCCTGCTAGCAGATGATGGCAGTAAAAATAACACCACAGCTATCGTTTGTTGAGCACCTACTGTATCCTGGCCCTTCATACTGAGAGCTTCGCATATGGTGTCTCCAGGAGCCCGCAGAGCTGGGGCGTTTCAGACTAGGGCATGGGCTCTGCAAGGTTGAGCAACTTGTCTGAGGTCACCTAGGCTGAAGACTACAGAGCTGGGAGAGGAGCCCCGACTGCAAGCAAAATCCAGGCATGGCCCTACCCTATACCTCCTAGGGGAGGGCTCCTCCCACCCCCCATCACACACACAATGAGTATTTCTCATTGGAATGTTAAGCCAGCCCCATAACTGTCCTAGGGCCCCTGCCTTCTCAGGGTGCTTTCCAGGTTTGAACCCAAGGGCCTTGGAACTGCTAACCCATTAAACCCTGGGGCCTGCGGGCGGCAGGGGATGTTCTGGCGTGCAGATTGATGTCCCTTGCCCCTTGGAGTTTTGGGGTTCATTCTGCAGATGGTTCTGGGAAACCATTGCTAGGCTTATGAGAGCCACCTAGGGGCCTGGTCAGGGTCACACACCTCCCCACCCCCCCTCCCTGGGCGCCCTGCAGGGAGTCATGGAGAAAGTGCCCTTGAGCTGGCACTTCCTGTTTGGTACACAAGGACAGTCACAATGACCCCCCCATCCCCCCGGTCATTGTGCCACTTAACCAAAGAGCACCAGGCACCGCGTGGTGCTGGGTCAGGGCTTACTAAAGGTCACCGGGTCGGGCTGACTTTGCTGGCTTGCTGGCAGTTGGTCCCAGCCTCAGGTCGCTTCCCCTTTTCTAGTCTCAGTTTCTTTGTCTGTGAAATGACTGTGCAAGAGTCTGCATTCTCTAAGACAGGGGTGGGTGCATTCACCACAGACAGACAGACACACTCAGAACCCTGCAACGGGTGTGCCCAGGTCCTCCAGGCCCAAAGCTCCTGCAGGGTGGACTCCAGAGTTGACCCAACCTGGATTTCGGCCTCACATCCACTGTCCACATCTTGAGTGACCTCAACCACTCACTGCTCCACTCAGCCCTGAGTCTTGTTGTCCTCACCTGTGAAATGGGAGAAGCACAGTGCCCACCTCTTTGGGCTGCTGTGGGCCTAAAACAGGATGGACAGAGCACTCGCACAGACTCGATAGATGGTGATGGCAGTGGAACCCCCTCCCCCAGGCTGTCCTCCTGGTCGCTGTCCCCTCAGCCTCGGTCTTGAGGATTCTGGGAAGGAGACAGTGCCAGTCTGCTGGCTCAGCCAGCTTGGCCACTGACCTTCAGCGCACCCAGGCTGTCAAGGCCGCCTGACTGCCTGCCGGGCGGGCAGGGGGAGCGCCAGCCAGCTCCGCGCCTGACGCTGCCCGCTCCTGCTCCCGCTCTCCTCTCCTCTCTGCGCCTGTGTGTGAGCTAATTAATCTCAGCCCCTTTGGGAAATTAGAACGCCGCAGCCGCGGCCTCCTCAGCCTCGACACGCCTGTGCCGCTACTGGGCCATGCCAAGACCCGCTGTGGGTTAGGGGCACCGGAGTGGGGGATGGGGGCAGCAGGAAGAGCTGGCCAGGCCATGGGCCCTCCTGGGCCGGGGCTCTGGTCTCTCAACTCCCTTTCTCCCAGATGGCGTCCATAGGACTCCAGGCAAACGCCCTGCTGTGGTGAAACCTAAGCCCCAGTGGCCTCTCCGACCCGGTCCCAGGTCTGATATGGTCACCCCTCACCCCACATTCCATCTCACTGCAGGGTCCTCTTGCCTGCCCAGCTCAGGCTGATGGAGACAGATGTAATTACGGAATTTTGCTTGGGAAATTAATTTGAAAAAGTTAATTAATTGGCAGTTCCGGAGGTGGCGGGCTCCACGCCCGGCCGCTCCTGCTGACGTCAGTGCTGACCCACTGGAGACGTGCAGCTTCCTGGGCAGGCTGGGGAGAGGGACCCCAGTGACCTGGCTGGGTAGCCTGGGACAGGTAGATGGACAGCGAGGAGCCGAGGGCAGACCAGTGTCCTGGCCCAGAGTGGGCATCGGGAAAGGGTTTGTCGACTAGACCTGCTGAGGATGAACTCAGTGTCCTAAGAATTCTGCCATTTGTTTGTATGTTCGTCAAGCCACTACTGACACTGACACTCAGCATCTCAAGTGCCCCTAGCCAACATAGACCACTGAATATGTCATCCAGTTCTTCCAAATCCCTTTTCTCAAGGAAAACTTCTAGACCTGTTCTCGAAGGCATTGCCAAAGAGCTCAAGGCACTTAATTGGGCCGTCATGCAGATGAAGCAACTGAGGCTCAGAGGGTATGGCTTGCCCAGGTGGGTCAGCTGTATCCCTCAGCAGGTGGAGCAGAGGTGGAAAAAGCTCAGTCTTCCAAAGGATGAGTGCTGCAGCGGTTAGAGTCCCACAGGCAGTACCCAGTGTGGGTGCTAGGGGCCTTAAAGCTGACTCTGTTCCCCAGGGAGGAAGCCAGAGAACACAGCCAACCCCCTCACCCTGTCACTCCCAGCCCCACTTTGCCTCTTTACCTTCCACTCCCTGACACTTGTGGTGGCCTGTGTGCACGCGGGGACTTCCCCCCATCCTGTCCAGTTCTCAGGAAGACTCAGCTGGAATGAGGCAAGAGGCCTCATGGTTCCAGGGTACACAGAGAAGAGCCTCAGCCAGACCAAGTCTTAGTTTCTGGAGGCATGCAGGCTTTGGTGGAGTCTGTCCAGACAGAAGGCTCAGGGCTGGGACAAGAGGGGGCCAGAGAGGTGAGGACCATGGGCTCTCCTGAGCTGTGTGGTCTCATTTTCCACATCTGGGAAATGGAGGTGATCACGTGTGCCATTCGGAGGGCTGTGGTGCAGGGATGCATAGTGGCTCGAAGTGTCCGGCCCTGGCCAGGCTATTTCACTGCCTGTGGAGGCAAGCCGGGTGCCAGAGCAGGGAGCTGACTGGGACTGTGCTGTCGCAGGGAACAGAGAATCTGAAGGAGAGGAGAGGAGGTGATGTTGGGGAGACATCCATGGGCACACAGCTTAGCAGCCCAGAGCCCTGGAGCCTGGTCAGAGTGGGTCAGCCCATCTCACATCTACCCCTGAGTTGGTTTGGTGCATTTCCTCACCTCCAAGAATTCCAGGGGCCAAGTAGGCCTGCAGTTAATTTTGTAGGCCTCACCTCCTGTCGTTCAGAATAAGAGTGATCGCCATGGGCACTTTGTATCACACCCGTCACTCTAATTTGGTCTATAGTTCTGGGTTTTCTCAAAGCCCAACCCCCAGTCCTGGATTTAAGTGGGCCACACCCACTCCTGGAGCATCACTTGTGGACCAGGTATAGGGTCAGAGGGGAGCTGCTTCCTCTGCCTCCAAGAAGCCCTCCCTGGTGCTGCTCTCCAGAACGTGAGCCATTGGCTAAGTGCTGAGGGTTCTCTGTGCAGACTGCTAAACCCTTCTGTGTGTGTCCCTAGACTGGGATCTCCTTGACCTGGGGCCTATGGCATCTCCTGTTTCCTTGGGCCCTAGCATGGGGTTAGTACTCTTGGTGGGGGGGCGTGGACTCTTGGGTTCCTATTTTACAGATGGGTCGGTTAAAGTCCTGTGAGCACATTGCTCAGCCAAGGTCACATGGCCTGTTGAAGGGGCAGAGCCAGCCTGGCTCAGGTGGCTGCGGGGGCAGCTTACTTGGTTTTCTTTGAGGCCTTGTGACCATTTCCAGACTTCTTTGGGCCCTGCAGCTCCTGACCCACCTGGCAGACAGTATTCCTGGTGTCCAGCCTTTAGCCCTGTGCTCCTGAGCGCTGGGGAAATGATGGGTTCTGGCATCAGGCGATGGGTTAGCGATCGGGCCTCTGAGCCTCAGTTTTCCCATCTGTGAAGGGATCTGAGCACAGAGTGCTGGCAGGGGGTGGGGTAACAGAGATGGTGCATGTTGTTCTCACCATCGTTATTATTACTACTGACACTTATTTTGTGATCATCGCATTATTATTCAAGCTCCCAGGGCCCCAGCAGCTGTGGTGGCTGCGGGCCTGGGCGCAGAGCTCTGGTCTGCAGAAAAGAAGTTGCCGTTCCTAATTAGTTAGCGCCCCAAGGAGAGGGCCTGGGTTTTAATTTTTGCTGCGGGGTCCCACCTGCCCAAGGCTTCCCAGCCCCTCTCATCCGCTGGGCCCCCTCCCGAGCCCCAGGTAGGGGCCCCGCCCCGCAAAAGCCTCCCCAAATTTCCCCTGCCACTCCCTCCGCCTCCCAGACCTCCGGGGCCATGAATCATTTATGAGGCAAAAATGAAACCAATTAAGGACAAACTTTGAAAGCCTCTAATTGCTGCGCCTGGTGGCACCGCGGAACGAGGGGAGGCAGGCCGGCTCGGTGCGGAGTCTCCGGCCTTCCCAGGCCACCGCCCGCCTCCTGCCGCCCCCACCGCGGACGTGCCTGCGCGGCCCTGGCGCGTCTGCCGCCCGGCGCCCGCCCGGGTCCCCGGCCGCCTCATTAGGCCGGCTCCCTCCCCGCCCGCCGCTCCAGGCCCGAGGTGATGGCGGCGGTTCCTGCCGGGCTGGGGCCTGTGCCCCAGAGCTGGCCGCGCTTCTCGGGCGGGAGCCAGCGCTGCGCGCCCGGCCTAACCCAGACGCGCTCGGGACGCGCTGTCCCCAGGCGGGAGCGTGGGGCTCCGCGCCCCCACAGCGTGGGTGCAGGCCTGGGGGGCACATGGGGGAATGGGGTGTCAAGCTTCTGAGGTGTTTGTTGCTTTGGTATGCGGATCCAACTCCTCTTAGCTTTGCCACACGCACAGGACCTTATGCAGATTCCTTAGCCTCAGTTTCCCCATTTGTAAACTGTCAGGACCTAGATTCGGGATTTGGGGAGCCGGGCTTTATAGCCACCCCCCCCCCGCTCTCTTCTCTTGGGGGCTGCTGGAGGGGAGATCAGAGTCCAGACCTCACTGCCTGAGCCCTGGGTGCCTGTGACCAGCCTGTTGGCGGTACTGAGGGCCAGGCAGGCCCCGGGCACTCAGGCACGTTGTTTGCTGAAACCAAATTTCCGTGCTTGTGTTTTTCCATAATTATATTAGCAGGTGGGATTTTTCCTCGGGGAAGCGGTGGGAGGGGGAGCACCACGGCCATGTCCCCGCCCGCTCTGAGCGTGAGCTCACACTCAGCTCTGCCCGCCTGCCGTAATGATTTTTTAATTATGCAGCCAGTGCTCGGAATTGCTAATCCACCTCCAGCCCCGCATCCATTCCTGCGACTCACGCCCCGGCCCCGGCTCTTGTCCCCAGAGTGGTGGTGCCCAGCCCCACGCCCATCACTGACTGCCTGGGATGACCACCACAGTGGGGGAGAGGACAGGCCAGGAGGGGCTGCAGGGGCACCTCTCCATCTGCAAGGGACGGGACTTGTGGCTCTCTTTGTCGTGCCCCAGCCTAGCTCGAACCCTCCTGGACAGCTGTGGCTCTTGAGGGGGTGGTGGATGATCCGTGCCCACCCCCGAACGATGTGGCCATACCCATTTCCGGGACATCCGCCTGTCTCCCCATCCATGTGTGACCCCAAGGACGCAGGCACACAAGTACAATCTTTGTCTCTGTCGCACCCACCTCACGCTTTGCTTCCCTTCACACATACTCGGCCTCACAGCTAAGCAACACAAGCACAATGGCACACTCTGTGTGTTTCTCTCACACGCAGACATACCTGAGGGCCGGGCACCCTCAGGAGACCCTGTTGCCCGCCCCCCTCCCCCGTGTGCCCTGCAGTAGCCCTACCCCCACTCCCTTGCCTCCAACGCCCCCACCCAGTCCCACTCCCCCTACTAGGAGGTGCTCTGAGGTCTTCTGACTCCTGCCTGCTGGGGTGGCTGCCTGCGGCTGGGGCCAGCCTGAGCCTCCATCGACCCTGGCCTGGGGGAGGTGCTGGGGGTTTCTGCAGCACTGTGGCGGCAGCTCCTCTCCAGGCGCCCAGCTGTGGCATCTGTCAAGGTCAGATAGCGACTCCGGAACCAGCCGGCTCGGCCCCACGGCCCCTCTCGCCTCATTATTTTTGTGTTCCGGGGCTGCGGCGACACCTCCCTCCCTCCCCCTCAGCCTCCCACCTCCTGCCTGTCTCCCCCACGCCTCTGCAGGGAGGACCTGCGGTCTGGGGGCTTTTGTTTTCCAGTTTTTTCCACGCTCAGGCCAGGCAGGCGGGTAGACACTGGCCAGAGCTGTTGGACCTTGAACAGCAGACAAGACAGGTGTCTCCCTCATGACTGGGCCAGATTCTCAGCTAGTGGAACCGTGGGTTGGTTTCTCAGGGGCACAGACTGAACCTGGGTGGAGCCCAGCCCTCACCACAGCCCAGGCGCACCTGTGGGCAGCTTCCTGTTAACATCGGGGGCCCCAGCACCTGGCACCAGTTCCTGTCTGCACCATCCCCAATCCATTCGTGCCCCAGACTCGCACACAGCACACGCAAGCACACTGGTGTTCATGTGGCAAAGATATGTTGGCACACATAGACCAGAATAACCCATGAGCATTCACTCGCCATGTAAAGCACTCTGCTTGCACCCGCACGTACTTGGACATTGGTGTACATTCACAGGTGTGGGTCACACACGCCCACTTCACACACGTAAGTCAAAGACCTCCCCCTGCACTGGCCCGTAGGGCCCATGTGTATCTCAGTGCTCCGGGACACAGAGGGTGACCCCCAGACCACACAGTCACCTGCGGGCACACCCACAGTCCACCAGACACGTGTACACAGCGTGCAGTTTCTGGGCCAACACACTTGAACATGCTGTACATAGTGCTCTCCTCAGGATGAACACTCCAGCCTGAGCTCACTCCCAGGTGCCCAGTGTTCCTGAGCAGCTATGCCACCCAAGGGGCTCCTGTCCCCGAAATGCCGGAAAGTGACGAGCCCTATGTGTCCAGGGAGCCTGGAAGAGTAGGGAACGATGGTTTGACGGATGGACGCCCTGCCCACCTGGCCAGCCTCGTTATGTACACCCTGGATCCAAGGGCACCAGGGGGGGGGGAGGTAAGGGGGTTCTGGGTGTGTCATGATGGGCTTGGTGGCTGCTGGCAGAGGCAGACTGGGGGAGGGTGACTCTCAGGCTGTGTCTCCAGGTCCCTCTTCCCACCTCCAGCCCCTGGTGAGCGTGTGTCAGTGTTGGGTGGATGGGATGTGGGCAGACCCTGAACGCTTGGGTCTCTGGAGGAGCCCTGGCCATCCACTCACTTTCTCATCCAGCTGTGCACCGCTGTGACTGCCCCTGAGAGGGGGAGGTAGCTGGAGGCTTAGCAGCGGCTGGGCCCCCACCCCCCAGGAAACTCAAAACCCTGGGCCAGCCGCGGGTGGCAGGTTGGGGCAGGCACAAAGAGGGCCTCTGTGCAGCCCGGCTGGGCTGCCCACAGGATTCTGGGGGAGGAGGCAGGAGCCGGTTTCCGTCCCATTCTGCTTCCTGCGGAGGCCGCCGGAATGCCCGGAGCTCTGGCCCGTCCGGCTCCCGCAGCCCCTTCCCTGTCCTTTCCTGGGCCTTGGGGTGCAGCTGTAGACTCCTCTGCAACAGGGCCCTAATGTGATTTACCTAGAGCCTGAGAGGCAGCTCCCAGGACCCATGGGAAACCCAGAGATGCCCCCAGGCCGAGAGCTGACCTGGCCCTCATCCTTCAGCTGAAGTCCTCCCTGCGTGTGCCTTGACGCCCTTGAACAGCACTGGGGAGCCAGGCCGTGGAATCGCACAGTCCTGGATTTGAATCTTGATTGTGCCACTTGTTGACCTTGTGACCTCCCTGAGCCTCAGTTGCCTCATCTGTACGATGGGGATAATAATAAAGGGTTGTAGCAGAATGCGATGAGAACACCCATGTCAGATGCCAGCAGTGCCTGGCAGAGAGCAAGGGTTCATTGTTAGGATCTGCTGTTTATTTGTTATCACGTCCTCTGAAGAGGTGAGAGTGGGAGGGGCTGAATCCTGCCCCAGTAGATCTTGATCTTCTGGGACTCAGCCTCAACCCTGTGACCGGCCTACAACCCTCTACAGATCTCTGCCTCATAACTGCCTGTTATATTGCCTGTTTAGAATGGGGCGATAGTAGGACCTCCTTCAGAGGGCAGGCACACAAATTACATGAGATACAGCATGTACAGGCCAGGTGCAGTGGCTCACGCCCGTAATCCCAGCACATTGGAAGGTCAAGGCAGGAGGATTGCTTGAGCTCAGGCATTAGAGACCAGCACAGGCAACATAGCGAGACCTCATCTCTGCAAATCACAACCTGCAAATCACATCCACCTTCTAGCGCCCTATCAGAGGGTGGGAGGGGATCTGGAATTTTTGTTCCTTATCTGTTTACCTCTTTCCCCATGGGTCGCTCTGGGATCATGACACTTGCAGTTCGAGGTGAGGAGCAAGAACCATTCTTCTCCATCTTACAGATGGGAAACTGAGGCTTAGTTGGGGGAAAGGGCTTAGTCAAAGTCAACAGATAGGGAGGGATAGGGCAGAGTCACAGAGGTAGGCCTTGGGACCCCAGCTCCCTAGCCCATCTGTTGACATGTGCCCACCCCCACACCAGGGCCCCAGAAGAACAGCCCCCCTCTCTGGTTTCCTGGCTCAGATATCTCTGAGGTAGCCTTCCCTAGCTTGCCCGATGGTGCTGGTGCGGCCTACCAGAGGGAGGTCCCTGGTAGGCATGCGGGCTCTGATCTCTGATGACCGTCAGCTCGTACTTCATGACTTTGGACGACATCTAGCCCAGGATCCTCAAGATCCCACATGGGCAGGGCAGTCTCTACATCATAACTGCCTGTTATATTGCTTGCTTAGAATGGACCGATAGTAGGACCTCCTTCAGAGGGTGGGCACATGAATTACATGAGCTACAGCATGTGTGGGCCAGGTACAGTGGCTCACGCCCGTAATCCCAACACTTTGGGAGGTCAAGACAGGAGGATTGCTGGAACCCAGGCATTCAAGACCGGCCTAGGCCAACATAGCGAGACCTCATCTCTACAAAAAGATAAACTGGGCATGGTGGCGTATGCCTGTAGTCCCAGCTACTCAGGAGGCTGAGACACAAGGATGACCTGAGCCCTGGAGGTTGAGGCCGCAGTGAGCGGTGATCATGCCACTGCACTCCATCCTGGGCAACAGAGTGAGACCCCAACTCAAAAGGCACGTGTGACATCTGGCGCTCAGGAAAGACTACACGTGTTCGCCAAGGTCAAAACAAGGACAGGCCCTCCTGATCCTTGGACTTTTCCAGGGAAAGACCTTGGCCTGAGGGAGGTGCCTACTGAGGAAGGCCTCATCTTTATCAGAGGCATCCCCAGATCCCAGATCAGAACATGCTCCCTGTCTCAGCCTCAGTATTGCTGTCCGTGAATGGGCTAACTGCTGTCTCTGGCTGTTTTGTGCTTGTAGGAAAGAACACAGGCCTGCCTCCTGGGGATTTTCTCCAACCCTGTTTCTCAGCAGTGCATTTTGGTCCTCAGGCCAGGGCTTGACACCTGCCCTGGGAAGAAGGGCGGGCGTCAGGGTCAGGGAGTGTGGAATCAGGGAGGAATGAATGCAGTCCCCTGTTCTGTCCCTGGCAGCCTGTCTTGAGTGTTAGTCCTGGGGTGACCCTAGCAGGGTTGAGGGCATGTCTCACCCCAGGCCACCCGCTGGGTGCCAACCGTGGTCAGTGTGTCGGTGTATGTGCGTCCATCTGTAGCTGGATGTGTGCCCCATGCTCCCTGGCAGGGGCTGCATTTCTTCCAGCCTCCAAAGCCAGTGCTCCTGTGTGTGTCAGCCTGGACCTGAGCGGGGCTTCTTTTTCCCTCTGGAAACTCCCCAGGCTGAATCATGGAAATCAGAGACAGAGCACCACCTCCCCCACCCCCCATTGCCCAGCTCGTGTCCACCACCGTAGTCTGTGGTCTGCTCTGTCCGCCATCAGCCTTTCTGCCCATCCTGCCTCCCTTGGAAGCCAAGGATAGCAGCCCACTGAGGGTGGGGGAGGGGTGTGAGGGGGTGTCAGAAGTCACAGGAAGCGTGGCAGGGTGTGTTGGGTCAGGGTGCGCAGGTCTGCAAAGTCAACTCTCACAGGTGATGGCTGTTTCTGCCAGGCTGTGCGGTCCTCAGATTCAGCTCCTCTGGGAGCCTCCTTGGGCAGGCCTAGAGTAAGGGAGAGGTGGACTTTGGCCAAACCCTGCTCTTGGTAGTGGTGATGGCTGTGCAACTCTGTATATTGACTGAAAATCATTTACATATGTTAAATGGATGAATTTTATAGTATGTAAACTATACCTCAATATAACTTAAAAAAAAAATCCTAGTCGGGCTGGGTGGCTCAGCCTGTAATCCCGTGCCTTTGGGAGGCTGAGGTCAGTGGATTGCCTGAGCCCGCGGGCTCGAGACCCGCCTGGGCAGGGAGACCTCATCTCTACAATAAATCAAAAATTAGCCGGGCGTGGTAGCGCGTGCCTCTGGTTCCAGCTACTTGGAAGGCTGAGGCGGAAGAATAGCCGGAGCCCAGCAGGTCGAGGCTGCGGTGGCTGGGAGCGGCCACTGCACTCCAGTCTGGGTGACAGAGTGAGACGCCAACTCAAAAAAAATAAAAAAAATACTGCCCTAGTACTCAAGGCCCTGTGTAGTTGGGACACTGCCAGTCTCACAGCCACACCTCACACCCATACTTCCCTATCTCTTAGGAACTCTTTCAGCCTGTGTCCCCTCTGGCAACCTCTCCTTATCCTTAACTCTCAGCCTCGAAATCCCTTCCTCCAGGAAGGCCTCAGATGCCTGGCTAGGTCTTCCAGCTCCTGTTTCTCACTGGCTTAGGAGACCACAGGCCCAGCTCCCAGGAACTCCCAGAAGGAAGACCTCTGGGTCTGTGTCTCCCCAGTACCACAGGGCACTGGGCTGCTTTGGAGTATGTGCCAGAGAAATGCATGCAACCAAGCATCTAGAACCCCAGCGGTGGGCCACGTCTGTGTACAGACAGCACCATCCCATCCCAGGATACCTCCTCCCCCCTCACGCGGCATGGCCTGGGACCCAGGGTGGATTGAGGGCATGTCTACCACCTCTGGTGACTTCATTGCCAGCTGGCATTATGATGTCACTGGCCCAGCATTCCAGGTTCCTGCCTGGGCATCTCCAAGCCCCTCAAGTAGGGGCACTCCTGGATTCTGTGACAGCTCACCCCCAACCGTGGAGAGATAACAGACACGGTAACAGTCCTGAGGGATGGGAGCAGCCTCAGGGGTGGCTGGGTCACCTGTCTTGGACCACTCAGTCAATTGCCTGGGTAGAGTAAATGAGGTCATGGTTCAGGGTAACCAACTCTTGGACTCTGGGTTCAAGTTCTACCCATGCAAGGCACA
Organism: Cephalopachus bancanus; assembly: GCA_027257055.1. Lineage (NCBI taxonomy): Eukaryota > Metazoa > Chordata > Mammalia > Primates > Tarsiidae > Cephalopachus > Cephalopachus bancanus. The sequence goes on along the minus strand of JAPVLO010000379.1, from coordinate 2,211,205 downwards.
GGCTATTTGACCTCAGGCTGACAGCTTGAACCTTCATGAGCCTAAGTTTCCTCATCTCTAGAAAACTGCTTAAAGTTCCTATCTCCAGCCGGGCTCGGTGGCTCAGCCTGTAATCCCGCGCCTTTGGGAGGCTGAGTTGAGTGGATTGCCTGAGCCCACGGGTTCGAGACCCGCCTGGGCAGCGAGACCTCATCTCTACAATAAATCAAAAAATCAGCCGGGCATGGTAGCGCATGCCTGTAATTCCGGCTACTGGGGGGAAAAAAAAAAAAAGTTCCTATCTCCCTGGGTTCTGGGGAGGTGTCAGGGAAATGACAGGTAGAGAGTGTAAGAACACAGGGCCTGGGACACAGTAGGTGCTCAATAAATGCTGGTTGATAGGATTCGCTAGTTAAGGAAACCTGAGCATCAACCCTGGCGGTGGGAGCAGCTGGGTAGAGGGGTAGAGTCTGTGCTTTCTGAGGCTGGCCAGGGCCTTGGTGGAGGCACGGAGTGGCCCCCACGGCCAGGATAGGGGCCCAGCCTTGGTTCTCCCTCTTCCTGGCTCAGCCAATGTGCCCAAGCCACAGGAGGCACCAGGCCCCAGGGTCAAGCCTTGAGGCCGAGAACCTGTTGCCCCTTCTCCCTTCTTCCTGGGCCTTGGGGGGGACCCAGGGTCTGCTCTGTCTGCCCGCACTCCTCCTCTACTCCCCCTCCCTCTCCCATGGGCATATCTAGCCACCTTCCCTTGGTCCCCTGCCCTGTCTCTAGGACTCCCTCAGGGCGGTTTCCGTGCCTCCCACCCTCAAGTCCCTGAGCCTGGTGGCCCCGACTCTGCTCCCTGTGACACTCTGTCCTCTAACCTTGACCCCCTTGCCCCCTCCTGTACAGGTCCCTTTGCTCGGGCCCACCCCTGGAGTTCTCCATCCACGTTTCCCTGTCCCCGCCACCTGTCTTCATTCTTCTGCCCCCACATGCCCCTCTGCCCCCAGCTTTCCATGACCGACCCCCCCCCCGGCTCTGTCCCCGCCCGTCAGCCCCTGGTCCCAGCTCCCGGCTGGCCGGCTCCTGCATGGACAAAGGGGTCCTTTGTGGGCTGACCGCGGCTGGCGGGGCGGCGGGGCGCTGGCTCCGCATTGCTGATGAAACGGAGCCCTTTGTTGTCCCTCCTCAGGCGCAGTATTTCTTTTTGGGGGCTGGATGCGTTCCTGGCAGGGCTGATGATGGATGCGCCCGCCGCCGCCCGCCTGCCCGCCAGCTTTCCCTCCCGCTCATTCCCGCTCCGCTTCAACGCAGCCCCAGCTCCTCCCCTGCTGCCTGGGCACTGCCAGGCCCTTCCTGGCCTGGAAGGGAGTTGCTGTGTACCCAGCAGTAGAAAGCTGGGGCCTGGGAGAATGTCTCCTGCGTCCTCCCCTTCTGTGAATAGGGCAAGCGGGGCTTGTAGTCCGGGGACCACAGGAACCAGGGCGTGAGTTTTTCCTCGGGTCTGAAGGAGAAGGCGAAGCAGGCACGGGGCAGAGTGGAGCAAGCTTGAGGGCTAGATGCCGAGGCCTGCTCAATCTAGGTGTGAGGACAGGGTTACCCCTGCGGGCCAGTCCCCCGGCATACGCCCCCACTTCCGTGGCTGACAAACCATAGTATTCTGCCTGCAGCACCTGTTCGGTGGCATATCACGTCCTCTGGTCCCAAGCTCAGCATGTCCCGGACCCGGGAGGCCGGGAGGCTGGGTGGGGGTGGGTGGGCCCCGAGGAAGGGCAGAGAAGTGGGAGATCCAGAGAGGGCCAGAGATGAACAGAACGTGAGGTTTGGTCCCCACCAGGAGAGACTGAGGATGGAGACAAAAGCAGAGAGTTGGCCGGAGCGCCGCCCTGAGCGCAGGCCGCTGTGTCGGTGGGAGCTGACTTCTAATTGACCTGCCCGCCCGCACGCAGAGTCAGATCCCGGAGCTGGAGGAGGGCGGGGTGAGCCGAGCGAGAGCAGCGTGAATGCAGCTATCGATTTCTGCCACCAGCCAGCGGGCCGCAGAGGCGGGGGACGCACACGGGCTGGGGCACAGGCTGCTCCCTGCCCCACCCCTCCAGCCCACGGACACCTGCCTTCTCCTGTCTCCTGCCCTCACCCCGTATCTGGGGCCGCAGGGCTGACATCCAGGGCGGGTATTCAAGCTCAGATGGACAGGAGCTGGATGAGCCAGTGTGATGGTTTCTGGCCCTGGTCTCACTGGCCCTGGTCCCCAACACCTAGCCAGAGTCACTGATGCCTGGAGGGGTCATCATTCTCTGAGGAGAGGGGCTCAAAAGCGACCTGGACTTGGCCCTCCGGAGGCGGGAGAGGACACAGCCGCTCTGGGGCACACATGGTCTCCTTCCTCATACTATAACTCTGACCTCTGATGCCCCCATCTCAGCCTGGACACCGACCAGGCCCTTGCAGGTGTGTCCTGGTGGAATCTGCCATCCTGCCCAGCTCTTTCCCATCACCCGTTCCCTTTGCTAGGAAGGAGCTGGGTTTGCTGGTGCCCACCGGTGAGGGCTGAGGAGCGTCTCGCTGTCAATGCCTGCCAGCACCCTCACCCTGGAGACCAGCTTCTCCTCACACTCCTTCCACTTCGTGGCCACTTCTCAGTCCTGGGCAGGGGGCTCAGTTGCCCTCTCTGCAAATGCAGAGGGTTGGACTAGATGATCTCCTGGGGCAGGCTGGGTACTGTGACTGGGGGATGGTGGGGTTGCCTGGGGACAAAGATCCAGTGTGTGCTGTCCTCAGGTCCAGGGCGGGATGGAGCCCACCAGATGTGCACCTCCCCCTTGAGCCGCCGGCTGCTCAGGCTGAGCCCATCCTCCTACCCTTCTCCTGGGGGTTTCCGGGACACTGGAGAGCCAAGACTGATGAGGAAACTGCCACCCGCTCCATCTGGCCCAGTTCCTTCCAGCCACGGTGGTGGCGGCTCACATACTTAGCCTGGGGCCTGAGTGGAACGGGCCCTGTCCCAGGGAGGGCAACTCAGAAACATGGGGATGGCCAGAGGATGACTCCTGCTTGGCTCTGTGCCCGCGAGGGCCACACCCGCTCTCTCAGTGCCAGCCTGCCCACAGCCCACTGCAGCTCTTTGGGTTCTCACAGAGACCCCCACCCAGTCTGGGAGCCAGACTAGAGCACAACACTGAGGCCCCAGTAGAGATGAGAGTAGACTCTGAGATGATGATGGCTGTGGCTGGCTTGGGAGCTAAGAAGGAAGTGCCTGCCTGTGTGGCAAAAGCATATCCTGCGCTCTGGCAGGGAAGGCTTGTCCTCTGGCCCCATGCTGCTTGCCCTGTAGCAGGAGGATAGATGCTCTTTGAAATAAGGGTTTTGGCCAGGCGTGTTGGCTTCAAGCCTGTTATCCAGCACTTTGGGCGACCGAGGTGGGAGGATAGCCTGAGTCCAGGGGTTTGAGACCAGCGTGGGCAACTTGGTGAGAACTCGTCTCTACAATTAAAAAAAAAAAAAAAAATTAGGGGCAACCCCTTTGGGTCCCCTTCCACTGTGGGAGTTTTTTTCTGACCTCCCAATAAATTCTGCTTCCTAAAAAAAAAAAAAAAAAAATTAGTTGGGATGGTAGCATGTACCTGTAGTTCCAGCTACTTGGAAGCCTGAGCTCAGTAGGTCAAGGCTGTGGTGGCCATGACCATACCATTGCACTCCAGCCTGGGTGATAAGTTGAGAGTCCAACTCAAAAAAACAAAATAAGAGTTTTGCATTCTTGGCAAACTCTGGATTAAACAAAGGCAAACAGTTTCCTTTGCCTGCAGGACATGTCAGAGCCTTGAAATAATGATGTGAATTACAAATCTCCAAGTGAGGATCCAGGAGTACCTTACCAAACTTTCTGGCGTGCATCTTCAAGTGCTCCTCTCCTTAGATAGGTTGGGTAAGTAAGACTAGGAAGTGGAGATGACTCTATGACCATCCAAGGCTAATAAGCATCTCCAGCTCTCTCCTACCCCAGCAGAGGAAGGACTACCTGCCTCAGTCAGGTCTTGCACAATTCTAGCCCGCCAGATCTGGGCTTTGAAGACGGGACTGGACCTCTACCCTGCCACTTGCTGGCTATGTGCCTAGAGCTGATAATTCTCCTAAACCTTGTTTTCTGCACCTATAAAGTAGTTTTTGGCCAGGTGCAATGGCTCACGCCTGTAATCCCAATACTTTGGGAGGTGGAGGTAAAAAGACTGCCTGAGCCCAGGGGTTCGAGACCAGCCCAGGCAACTTGGTGAGACCTCATCTCTACAATAAATTTTAAAATTAGCTGGGTGTGGTGGTGCACGCCTATGGTTCAGCACTTGGAAGGCTGAGGCAGAAGGATCGCCTGAGCCCAGCAGGTCAAGGTGGTGATGGCCGCGAGTGTGCCACTGCACTCCAGCCCAGGCGACAGATTGAGACTCCAGCTCTAAAAAAGTTCTCTATTTTACCAGCCGCTGCTTCTAGGGCTTTTGTGGGTCTAAACTGAGAAAGTTCCTCGCAAGGGCGGGGCCGGCACTTTAATAAGTGCCTGGTCAAGCTTGCGGTTGTGACGAGGGTGTTGGCGGTGGTGTTCGAGGAGGAGGTATGCACTGCTGCCCTGACCCTGCATCCTCTTGTCCCGACAGAGTGAAGACACTTCCACGTGGACGCCTGACCATGTGCCGGCCCTGAGCAGCGAGGCCCCCCAAGCATCTCTCGCGGGCAGCCCGGTCAGGTACTCACCCGTAGACCCCCGGCCGTCAGCAGGCTCCTCGGCAGCGGGGTCTGGGCCTCGGCCCCACCATGTCGAGCCTCGGCGGTGGCTCCCAGGACGCCGGCGGCAGCAGCAACACCAGCGGCAGCGGCGGCAGCAGTTCCAAGGCGGGAGCGGCAGACAAGAGCGCGGCGGTGGCTGCCGCCGCGCCAGCCTCCGTGGCGGATGACGCCCCAGCCCCGGAGCGTCGGAACAAGAGCGGCATCATCAGCGAACCCCTCAACAAGAGCCTGCGCCGCTCCCGCCCGCTCTCCCACTACTCTTCCTTCGGGGGCGGTGGGGGCAGCATGATGGGCGGGGAGTCCGCTGACAAGGCCGCTGCGGCCGCGGCCTCCCTGTTGGCCAACGGGCACGACCTGGCGGCGGCCATGGCGGTGGACAAAAGCAACCCTACCTCAAAGCACAAAAGCGGTGCTGTGGCCAGCCTGCTGAGCAAGGCCGAGCGGGCCACGGAGCTGACAGCCGAGGGACAGCTGACGCTGCAGCAGTTCGCGCAGTCCACGGAGATGCTGAAGCGCGTGGTGCAGGAGCACCTGCCGCTGATGAGCGAGGCGGGCGCCGGCCTGCCCGACATGGAGGCTGTGGCAGGGGCCGAAGCCCTCAACGGCCAGTCCGACTTCCCCTACCTGGGCGCCTTCCCCATCAACCCGGGCCTCTTCATCATGACCCCGGCCGGCGTGTTCCTGGCCGAGAGCGCGCTGCACATGGCCGGCCTGGCCGAGTACCCCATGCAGGGAGAGCTGGCCTCCGCCATCAGCTCGGGCAAGAAGAAGCGGAAACGCTGCGGCATGTGCGCGCCCTGCCGGCGGCGCATCAACTGCGAGCAGTGCAGCAGTTGTAGGAACCGAAAGACTGGCCATCAGATTTGCAAATTCAGAAAATGTGAGGAACTCAAAAAGAAGCCTTCCGCTGCTCTGGAGGTAACGGCGCCTTAGAGGGAGGTGTGTGGGCTTGAGCGTCCGTCTGGCAGTCCAGACCCATCCCTGTCCCCTGACCCCAGCTTTCCAACCTGGATGAGCGTCTGGGGGATGCCCAGCCAGTCCCTGTGGCCTGGGGGTCTGGCTTCAAAACACCAACTCACCGCCCAGCAGTCAGCCACATTCCGAGATCCCATCAGGCTGAGATTTGTAAGGCGAGCATAAAATTCCAGGCCAGGGCCCTGCAGTCCCAGCGAGGCTCTGCGATTCTGATCCCCTCCTGGGGCTCTGAATCGGGTATTGAGATTCCCACACAGGACCTAAGTTTCTGTTGTTCAGACATGTCCTAAATCATCCAGTCTGTGACCAGTCTGGACCCTCCCCTGCCTCACGTGAGGGGTTCCGTCCGACGAACCCTTTGCCCTCGAGGGTAAGCCCTCAATTAGGCCCTCCAGAGCCCAATCTTTCCCCCCCAAGGCCACTCAAGCACAGAACAGCTCTGGTGCTGGCTGCCCTGCTCTGAGACCTGTGCCCCCAGACGTGGCAACCTAGCTGGAGTGCCAGGCCTGGGTACAAAAACATCTTTTCAGCCCACTGTCCCTGCCCCGTCCTGCCCCCTACAGGCTTGGTGCAAATGTCCAGAATGGTTGAAAGACAGCAAGGGTATCCCAGCCATGGCCTCCTGGCCACCCTGCCCCGTCCCAGGCCTCATGTTTCTGCTCTCCTGTGTATGCAGAGGCACCCGCTTGGGTCCAGCATAGACACACGCATACCTGCCTGGTACACATACTCCTATAGACACAGCCGCTTGACAGATACACCAAATATTCCTCCTCCCACGAACTGTGCCGTCCAGCAGAGCGCGAGGCACACCCACAGACGTATCCAATGCACATGCTGACAGGCTCATTTGACAGAACACGCACATGGCCTCTTGATGCATCACAGCCACCTGGCACTGCTTTGGCCGAGACAAAGGTCTTCCTGTCTGGAAGCAGGGTTCCTGGGCACGGTGGCTCAGGAGGCCTCAGGGTCCTCTGGGCCCCCCAGCGGGTCAAGCTCCTTTGGCCTGGCTGGGTGGCAGGAGCTCCGCGGGTGGCTGCTCTCCTCCATGCCCATCCCTCCGCCACGAGCCTGTCCACAGGGGAACGTCTTTGCGCCAGGCCCACCCGGACCCTGACTGAACTCTCTCCTTGTTTTTGTCTCCCGCCCCGCCAGAAGGTGATGCTTCCGACGGGAGCCGCCTTCCGGTGGTTTCAGTGACGGCGGCGGAACCCAAAGCTGCCCTCTCCGTGCAATGTCACTGCTCGTGTGGTCTCCAGCAAGGGATTCGGGCGAAGACAAACGGATGCACCCGTCTTTAGAACCAAAAATATTCTCTCACAGATTTCATTCCTGTTTTTATATATATATTTTTTGTTGTCGTTTTAACATCTCCACGTCCCTAGTATAAAAAAAGAAAAAGAAAAGAAAAAAAATTTTAACGCTTTTTCGGAAGAACAGCAACAAAAAAGAGGTAGAGACGAATCTATAAAGTACCGAGACTTCCTGGGCAAAGAATGGACAATCAGTTTCCTTCCTGTGTCGATGTCAATGTTGTCTGTGCAGGAGATGCCGTTTTTGTGTAGAGAATGTAAATTTTCTGTAACCTTTTGAAATCTAGTTACTAATAAGCACTACTGTAATTTAGCACAGTTTAACTCCACCCTCATTTAAACTTCCTTTGATTCCTTCCGACCATGAAATAGTGCATAGTTTGCCTGGAGAATCCACTCACGTTTGTAAAGAGAATGTTGGTGGCGCCATGGAGAAGCCCCTCCGTACCCATCCCCGCACATGGAGCTCGCAGAGGGGAGGGGGCACCCACCCACCCCAGGCCCAGGCCAGCCGTGCTGTACCCACAGTCCCCAGACAGTGATGATTTTGGAAAAATGAAAGTTCTGTTCGTTTATCCATGGAGACCTGGGGAGCCCCCGTCTCGGTCTCTCCAATCCTGGCTACTTCCCTTAGAGAAAATAAGTCCCTTTTTCTGGCCTCGCTGATAGCGACAGAAGCAAGGGCGTCTTTGCGTGGTCCCCTGCCGGTGGGGGTGGGTGCCCGGGGGCCCCCTGCGGCCTGGGCCCCCTGCCCATGGCCAGCTTCCTGCTGATGAACATGCTGTTTGTATTGTTTTAGGGAACCAGGCTGTTTTGTGAATAAAACGAATGCATGTTTGTGTCACGAAGCACTGCTGGCTTCTTGCTCTCTGGGTCTGGGGGCTGTGCTGGGCAGGGTGTGTCTGAGAGCACCCCGTGGGGGAAGAAGGATGGTCCAGGGACATACAGCACGGGGGTCTCCTGGGAGGAGAGGCCTTCTGGATCCAGGATGGGAAGGGCAGGAGCAGCCAACCTGGCAGTCCGCATGGAGACGTGCTTCATATGGCTGCTGTCCCCGTGCCTCGGATTCTGGAGCCTGCTGTCACCCTGCCTCAGACTCTGGAGCCTGCTGTTGCTGACCCTTTGCCTGGGCCCTGGGGCCTGCTGTCCCTGCACCCCCCCCCAGACCTTGGGGCCTGCTGTTCCCATATCTCAGACCCTGGGGCCTGCTATCCCCATAGCTCAGCCCCTGGGGCCTGCTGTCCCCCAACCCCTGCCTCAGACCTTGGAGCCTGCTGTCCCCCTATCTCAGACCCTGAGGCCACCTTCTCTCTGTACCTTGATTCAACGGGTCTAATCAGTGCAAAGCAGTCAGCAGTGTGGACCTGGGGGGTGGGGGTGGCTGATGCTGAGCTGCCTACTGGGATCTTTCTTGCCTCTTGTATCCACTCCTCCAGCCACCGTGTCTCCCCAGGGAGCAGTTTAGCCCAGGTTCATGGGGACCTGGTATGCCCAGCGCACACACAGACACTCCCAACTCCCAACACGCGCGTATGTACGCGCGTGCACACACACACACACACACACACGACTCTTGAGGCCTGAGGGCTGCAACACTAAGTTCTGAGGGTGTCCCCAGCTTTGACTGTCTCCACCCACAGAGGGTGTGTTGGTACAAGGCTGCCTTGAACCTCAGAGGCTAAATGTCTGGAGAAGTCACTGCAGCCTGAACAGGAAGGAGTAGCGGTTGTGTGCCCCTGCTTGTGCAGCACAGAGGCCAGCCTGAAGGAGAAGTCTTTACCATCCACAGAGGGAGCGCTCCTTTTTTTTTTTTTTTTTTTTTTTTTTTTTGAGTTGGAGTCTCACTCTGTCGCCCAGACTGGAGTGCAGTGGCCGCTCCTGGCCACTGCAGCCTCGACCTGCTGGGCTCCAGCGATCCTTCCGCCTCAGCCTTTCAGGTAACTGGAATTACAGGCGCGCGCTATCACGCCCGGCTAGTTTTTTTTTTTTATTATTATTTATTGTAGAGATGAGGTCTTGCCAAGTTGCCCAGGCAGGTCTTGAACCCGCGGGCTCAGGCAATCCACTCACCTCAGCCTCCCAAAGTGCTGGGATTACAGGCTGAGCCACCAAGCCCGGCTTGGGAGCGCTCTTTTTACCCAGCTGCTTTGTGCCTGGCTGAGACAGGCTAGACCTGAGGGAGGACTTCCTGACAATGTTGGGGACTGGCTTCAGGTGGGTGATGGAAGGAGTAACTTTTGAAGCTAAGTGGGTGGTGGGGGAGGGGTGAGATGGTCTTGTCCTGGGAGGGAGAGAGCAGCGGTGCTGGGGGCGGTGGCGCTGACCCCCGGCCCCTTCCCGGGTGTCACAGGCTCCCTTCGAGCACCAGGGCCTCTGCAGCCTGGCCTGGCACAGCGGGGGCAGGCGGGGGCTGCAGGAGGCAGCTTTCAACTTCATCTCTGCCTGGGAAAAATTCCCTTTCATGTGGCTGCCTGTGATCTCTCCAGGCGGCTCTGCCGAACGAACGGGGGCGTCCAGCAGGGAGTAGGGGGGTTGTTGCAGCTGGGGGCACCCTCACCCCAGCACAAGGCCGACCACAGCATCTCCGGAACCTCGAGGCGGGAGGGTCCTCCCCGGGAGGAGTGGGGGGGAGCCTGGCCAGCAGGGGGCAGCCGGGCAGGAGGCCCCTGCCCGCCCCCACCCGCTGCTGGCAGCGCACAGGCTGCAGATGGCCTCAGCCGGCCTCGTTGGCACCCCCACAGGTGTGGGGTGGACGGCTCTGCTGCCAGCCCCGAGGGGGGTGCCGTGACTCAGCCAGCCTGCACCTTTCTCGTGCCAGCCCACAGACCAGCCACGGCTCCTGGGCTCGCCCCCCAGCACGCCCAAATCCCTCACCTCTTCAGCTTGGGGCTCTGCTCTGTGGAAGTGGCTGGCCAGCCCCACTGTGCCTGCAGAAGGCCACTGTCGGCTGAAAACTCGCCGAGGACTCAGTTACCTCATCCGGGGAACTGGACGGTAATTGTCTCCCCCATGAAGTCGCCTGAGGATGAAATGACATCACACTAGGGAAGGGCCTGGCCTGTAGTAAGCTCTCAGTCAATGGCAGCTGGTGTTGCTATTTTAAAACTATTATTCACCTAAAGCTCACTGTCCCCCACCTTCTGCCTGGGCTGGGTGTCCTCCCTGCAGCCCTAGGCGCCGCCACCTCCATGCAGTGGCTCAGCCTCCCACCCTTCCCCTCCCAGGCCCCAGCCCCAGCCCCACCCTGCTTGTCTTCCACTGATTCTCTCTGGCCCACTGTCCCTGCATCTCTGCTGTGATGGCCTCTGTTGGTCCCTGAGTCTTCTGTGTCTTTGTGTTTCTTCACGTTCCCGGATCTCTGAGTCCCTGTGAGTCTCTGGATCTCTGTCTTTCCTGTCCCTTCATCTCTGTCTCCCGGATCTGGACCTGGGTCTGTTGCAGGCACGCCCTTGCCGTTCTCCCGTCTGCCAGAAGTACTGAGAGGCAGGTTTCTCAGAGGGGTTGCGTGCCCAGTTCCCTGTTCCTGGGCACCCTTAACCCCCTATCCCGCTACAGCTGGGAGCCTTCAGCCAGGTACCCTGTAAACTGCCCCCCTCCCACCTTCCCCTGGACTCTCTGGTGTTCAGGGCCAGTTCTGCGGGTGGGGATGGGCGTTTGAGAGGCTGAGTGCCTCCAGGTGGCCCCTGCATGGGCCCGTGTGTGTGTGTGTGTGTGTATGTGTGAGAGAGAGAGAGAGAGAGACAGAGAGAGAGACAGAGAGAGATGCCCAAGGCATCAGGTGTGACATGAAAATGGGTTTGTGACAGTGTGTGGAAGGCTGATGTGAGGAGACCTCATGTGGCCATGGGTTAGTGTATGATGTCAGTGGCACACTTTAGGATATCCTGCGACATTGCATGTGTGATCCTGTGACATTCAGTTCTGTAACAGACCCAGTGTGATGTGGGGTTGTACCACTGAATGTGTGACATTCGGTGATTCCGTATGAGTGTGTGACATTGGATATACAACACTGATGTTGTCTGGCATTGCGTGACCCTGTGGCAAAGCTGGGTGACTCAATGAGTGTGTGACATTGTATCTGTGACCCATCATGGATCGGGACTGACGCTGGGGATCCTGTGCAAGTGTGTGCTGGATCCATGCAACCATTGTGTGACCCTGATGCTGCTGGATAACCCTGGCTGTGCGGCCATGGCCTTGTGTCACTGTGCACCTGTGATCCTCTCAGCAATGGTGACGCCACTGCCATGTGTGTCTTTGCCCGCGGCATTTCCTGGTCTCTGCCCTGACAGCCGTGCAGCTCTGGGGAGGGAGGGGAGCTCTCTGGCAGCCCCTCACCCCAGCCTGCGCCTCGCTCGGCCCTGAGGCCCAGTCTGGATGGAGAGCTGGTGTGGGGGCAGCAGGCACAGTTCCCACGGCCACCGCAGCCCCTCTCCCAGCCCCAGCACCCCGGCCTCAGCTCCACAGAATATCCTGGCAACCCCGGCCTCTTTGTTCTCAGAGGCCGCCAAAGGCCTCCCCCACCCCAGCCTTCCCAGAGCCTGCCAGGTGCCCCCTCCTCCCAACAGCAGCCAGGCTTGGCCTGACCTAGTCTCTAGCGGCCCTTGTCCCCCCCCGCCTAGACTGGGGCCCTGTCCCATGCCCTTGACCTGACTCAGGACTCCAGACTGGGCCTTTGACCTTCTGCTATGAGCTTGCTGTTGTCATGCTGTGCGGGAAGAAGGAAGCAGGATAGCTCCTGTGGCTGTACTGGATGACTGTGGGCCAGGAGCTGGGCTTGCTGTCGGCGTACTTTCCCTTGGCCAGAAGCTAATTGAAGGCTCGGTCTTCAGTCTGGGATGATTTCAGTTTGTCCATTAAGTTTATTTCTTTGGCTCCAGGAAGGTGTCAGGACAGGGATTATTACCCATTTTGTAGATGAAAACCTGAAGCCTAGAGAGTATGCGACTTTTTAAGAGTAAAAGCAAGGTTGGCTCTGATTAGAACCCAGGCTCCTGGCTGCCTTGGGAGAAGGACCAGCTGCCCCCAAAGGCATGGAGTGGCCATGGGAGTCTGGACACATGGGTCCCTGCTCATTTCTTGGTCACCATGTGTCAAAGCCACGTGTGTGTGTGTGTGTGTGTGTGTGTGTGTGGTGTGTGTGTGTGTGTGTCCTGGATGATCTTGGTCAAGTGCCCTTGCTTCTCTGTGTTCCAAGAAAGAAGGACACAGCCAGGGGTCGTGGGGTGGGGCTCCTGACAGGGTGCTTTGCAGGACAACAAAGCCACCTCACAGTTAGTGCCAAGACCCAGAGCATCTTCAACAGTGACACACACGAGGCTGTTGGGCTTGGGGACAGATTCTGGCTGGGGACCCCAGACTTCAGCCCAGGCTCTCCCCAGCTCTGTGCTGCCACAAGGAAGGACGCAGTGACAGCCGTGTGGCTCGGCTGTAGTCAAGGCCGCTTGGGTCTGACCTGATTGCGGAACCAGCTCCCACCCCCTCCCAGGTGCCAGAGACGGATGGATGGAGGTCACCGCACAGCCCGCCCCGGCCCCCCACTGCCCACCCACAGCCCAGGGCCGACAGGCCACTGCTGGCGACAGCGAGGTTGGGGGAGGGACAGGCAGCACCAGCATGGTAATGACAAAGACCTTGGCCCAAACACCCTGCAGGCAGGCCACAGAGAGGCCCAGCCGTCCCCCAGGCTCACACAGCCCTATGGGGAGTCCTGTCCCTAGAGGGCCCCATCTCCCTTGAGGGCTCTTCCAGCCACATGGAGTGGGAAGTAGCTGGGGAGGCTGATGGGGGTACAGGAGAGTCCCCGGAGACTGCCGGCCAGCCTGCCAATGCGGACACTTTCATCTCTCTCCGCCTGTCGACCTGCCATCTCTCAGCGGCATTAAATTCCCCTCCTGCCGGAGAACAAGGCCTGCCTTCGATTCCAGGCAGCAGGGCGTGAAGATGGGGTGGGCCCAGGGGAGGGGAGCCAGTCTTCCAGGCCTCCAGGCCTGGGTGCAAAAAAAACAGGCAGCTGGATTGGCAGGGCCTGGCCTGGGGGCTAGGGTGGCCTACTACCCAGCTCCTCCATACCCTGTCAGAGGCAGGTCCCTTTCTCCCTCTCCACTAACGCCTGCTCTCCCTTCAGGTGGTTCCCCCTCAGGAGTCTTCCTGTTCCCTGCAGGTTGGGTCAGGTGTCCCTGCACCCAACTCTGTCACAGTACTGATCACTCTTGGTGACATCACCTGGCTTCAGGACTGTGGTCTAAGGTCAGTAAGGGCAGCGCTGGTCTCTGGCACCTGGGAGGGGTAGAAAATCCTGTGCGCTGAATAAACACATTCTCTCCCCTTTCTGGGCATTTGTTTCCCTCTCATGTATTTCACCCCTAATTGGGATGCTGTTCACAAACAGCCTCCTTCTTTAGCCGGGTGTGGTGGCTTATGCCTGTAATCCCAGCACTGGGAGGCTGAGGTCTTGCCAAGTTATCTGGGCTGGTCTCGAACCCCTGGACTCAGGCAATCCCCTCTACAATAAATACAAAAATTAGCCAGGCTCGGTGGCTCAGCCTGTAATCCCGCACCTTGGGAAGCTGAGGTGAGTGGATTGCCTGAGCCCGTGGGTTCGAGACCCGCCTAGGCAATTGGCGAGACCTCATCTCTACAATAAATCAAAAAATCAGCCGGGCCTGGTAGTGTGTGCCTGTGATTCCGGCTACTTGTAAGGCTGAGGCGGAAGGATCACTGGAGCCCAGCAGGTCGAGGCTGAGGTGGCCGGGAGCGGCCACTGCACTCCAGTCTGGGTGACAGAGTAAGACTCCAACTCAAAAAAATTAAAAAATAATTAAAAAGTTTAAAAAATAAAAAATAATTAAAAAATTAGCCAGGTGTGGTGGTGCACGCTTTGTGGTTCCAGCTACTTGGAAGGCCGAAGCGGAAGGATCACCTGATTCCAGCAGGTCGAGGCTTTGGTGGCTGTGAGCATGCCACGGCACTCCAGCCTAGGCGACAAAGTGAGACTCCTACCAAAAAGCAGTCTCTTTCCCCAGCCCGCTGGAGCCCCATGCCCCTTGGCTATAGGCACTAATGATATCCTCCTGCCCCACAAGTCACAGAGTCGGTGGCCTACGTGCCAGGCGTTGGGCAATCCCATCACACTTGTGTGCTCGCAACAAACCCGTGAGGAGGGCATTGACTAGTTACCCCCATTTGCTAGATGAGAAAGTTGAGGCTCAGAGAGGTAGAGACACACTCAAGGTCACACAGCCAGGCTCCTCTGCCTTCAGAAGATAGCCCCTGGACCCCCGGTTGTACTTTGGGCTTCAAAGGACCCCTGCCCCACCCCACAGGCTGCTGTGGTCACACCCAGATGTGGGATTAGGGTCCCGTGTTACTTACTTCCTTAAACTTGTCTGCACTTGCTTTTTGTTTTTTTACATTTTTGTTTTGCAGTAAACATATACTGCTTTTCAACTTAGACTACCTAGCAAAGTTATGTGCTTAAATGTCCTTAAGCCACGAGAGGCCTGGAAACAAAGAGCACTGTGTGGAGTGGGAACAGGGGATGAGGGGCCTAGGATCACTGCCCCCTCCCCTGCAATACCAGGCTGTGGGTACTTTGGGGGCCCGAAGTAAGAGCAGCCTGAATCCTCCAAGTCCTCTGCCCCTCCCTGGAGTGCCAGCAAGCTCCAGTCTCTCACCTAGCTCTGAGGCCTGTGAAGAGGCAGCCCTGTGGCTGTGTTTGGGGCCTGCAGCAGTGGGTCCACAGGCAGCAGTGGGGGGTGGGGGGAGCCCTGGGGAGTGGCTGCAAGCGTGAGGGCACGGCAGGGCCCGTCATTGACAAGGCGACAGAGCCCTCAGGAGGGGATGCAGCGAAGCCATGGAAACATGGCTAAGGGGTGAGGCCGGCTCAGCCGCTTCCCCCAGGTGGCTGCCTCCCAGGCCTGGCGGGGGACCAGCAAGACAGGTCCAGCCACTGGCTGCCTAGGCCAGGTCTGGGCTAGCAGCTGAACTGGCTTGGTGTCACCCCAGCCAACTCCTCAGGGCCAGGCTGGGGTCAACCCTTGGGACTGAGTTGGGAGACAGTAGGGAGTGGGACAGAGGCGGGGTGCTCTGAGTCCTCAGGCCCCAAAGCCCCCTGAGCCCACTCCATCCCTCCCCTTCCACCACCTCCTCCTTTCCCATAAATATGTGTGCATTATTTACCTTAAGCATTTTGATAAATCATAATAGCAGAGACATCTGCTGTCAAAACTGCAAACTGCATTTGGGGCTCAGCTGGTGAACAACGAGGGCTAGAGGCCAGGGGTTCAGGGGCTCCCGTGGTCTGCGGGGCCGATACGGTGCCCCCACGCCTCACCCAGGGCTGGGCCTCGATGGGGACCCAGGCCCCATCCTTTGCGACCCCTCTTCGCCAGCTGCTAATCACAAAACCTTCCCAAGGAGGCTCTCTGCCACCCCCCCCAACTGCGTTCCCTCCTTCCTGCCTCCCTCTGCCTCAGAATTAATGCAGTAGTGACAGAGGCTGAGAAGTCCCCCAGAGCGGAGATTAACTCCCAGGGCAGCGCGGGCGGGGCTGGCCATGGGAGGCTGGTGGGGGGGTCTGACGCACAGCCCTCACAAGATTAATCGCCCTGCAGCCGGCCTCATCACGAGGGCGCCCAGCAGCTCTGGGCCCCCACCCCCGGGAGGGGTGCTGGGTCCCGTGTCAGCAGCCGGCCCTGCCTCCCCCAACCCCCGGGCCCCCAGTCCAACTCGTGGGAGGATTTTGGGAGCTGAGACTGCGTTCCTTTCTCATTTACTCTTCCCTTCCTGGTGGCCCTCAGGGACCCTGAGGACCAAGCAGCAATCCTGTGGTCTCTTTCCCTCCCCCGCTTCCCGGTCTGGCTCAGCAGCCTGGGAGGGGAGGCTGTGACCCTTCCTGCCTGCCTATCTCTTGCTGGCCCCGCCAGCCCCGAGGCTCCACTGGCCTGCCAGTTCCCTAAAGCAAAGTTGGGGGTGGGGGGCAGGGGCACTGCAGGAAGCCCCTGACTCTGCCGTGTCTATGTGGGGGGCCCAAAGAGGAATGTGATCTGACCACTCTGGACCTGCTGGGCCTGCTCTACAGCCACCCCTCTAGCGCTTCTGGGGAGCCACAGCACAGTAGAGAGACCAGATCCTGGGCCGACACAGAGTGAGGCTGCTGGCTGATAAGGCCCTGGGGTCAGGGGCCTGGGTACTGGCCTTTCTCAACCAGTCACTCTCTTAACCAGTCTTTGAGGGGTCGCAGCAAGTGGAATTGAGGCTAGGCGTGGGAATGAAGTTCCCCAGGAAGATAGGATCCAAGGGAGGCTGGGCTGAGGTCAGAGACGACCCTGACTCTGTAGCTGTGGGCTGGAGGACTCTCCTCTGGGCACCCACCGCCCCAGGCACTCCACCTTCTGGGATGGCACTGGCTGAACTCACCTGTTCGCTGCTGATTTTCCCAGTTAGAAGAAGAGCTTGGGGAGGGTAGGGGTTGTCTGCCCCACTGATGTCGGGTGCCCAAGAACATTGACTCAGCCGGGCTTGGTGGCTCAGCCTGTAATCCCAGCACTTTGAGAGGCCAAGGCAGTGGATTGCCTGAGCCCGCAGGTTTGAGAACAGCCTGGGCAACTTGGCGAGACTTCACCTCTACAATAAAAAATTTTTTTTTGAGTTGGAGTCTCACTCTGTCGCTCAGACTGGAATGCAGTGGCCACTCCCGGCCACCGCAGCCTCGACCTGCTGGGCTCTGGCAATCCCTCCGCCTCAGCCTTCCAAGTAACTGGAACTACAGGCGTGCGCTATCACGCCCGGCTAACTTTTGATTTATTGTAGAGATGAGGTCTCACCAAGTTGCCCGGGCAGGTCTTGAACCCACGGGTTCAGGCAATCCACTCACCTCGGCCTCCCAAAATGCTGGAATTACAGGCTGAGGCACCGAACCTGGCCTACAGTACAATTTTAAAAAATTTGCCGGGTGCAGTAGCGCACGCCTGTAGTTCTGGCTGCTTGGAAGGCTGAGGCAGAAGGATTGCCAGAGCCCAGCAGGTCGACACTGGGGTGGCCGTTAGCATGCTACTGCACTCCAGCCTGGGCGGCAGAGTGCGACTCTGTTTTTTTTTTTTTTTGAGTTTGGAGTCTCACTCTGTCACTCAGACTGGAGTGCAGTATAGCAGCCACTGCAGCCTCGACCTGCTGGGCTCCGGCGATCCTTCCGCCTCAGCCTTCCAAGTAGCTAGAACTATAGGCGCATGCTACCACACCTGGCTAATTTTTTGATTTATTGTAGAGATAAGGTCTCACCAAGTTGCCCAGGCGGGTCTTGAACCCACGGGTTCAGGCAATCCACTCACCTCGGCCTCCCAAAACGCTGGGATTACCGAACTGGCCTACAATAAAATTTTTAAAAATTTGCTGGGTGCAGTAGCGCACACCTGTAGTTCTGGCTGCTCGGAAGGCTGAGGCGGAAGGATCGCCAGAGCCCAACAGGTCGATACTGGGATGGCCGTGAGCGTGCTACTGCACTCTAGCCTGGGCGGCAGAGTGCGACTCTGACTGGTTTTTTTTTTTTTTGAGTTGGAGTCTCACTCTATCACCCAGACTTGAGTGTAGTGGCCGCTCCCAGCCACCGCAGCCTCAACCCGCTGGGCTCTGGCGATCCTTCCGCCTCAGCCTTCCGAGTAGTCGGAATTACAGGCACGTGCTACCATGCCTGGCTGATTTTTTTTTTTTTTTTTTTTTGAGTTGGAGTCTCACTCTGTCGCCCAGACTGGAGGGCAGTGGCCGCTCCCAGCCACCGCAGCCTTGACCCACTGGGCTCTGGCAATCCTTCCGCCTCAGCCTTCCAAGTACCTGGAACTACAGGCGCGTGCTACCACGCCCGGCTAATTTTTTGATTTATTGTAGAGATGAGGTCTCACCAAGTTGCCCAGGCGGGTCTCGAACCCCGGGTTCAGGCAGTCCACTCACCTCAGCCTCCCAAAGGCGCGGGATTACAGGCTGAACCACCGAGCCCGGCACGACTCTGACTCTTAAAAAAAAGAACACTGACTCAGTGGATGAATCGGAGGAGGAGGCCGTGGGTCGACCTTGTGTATGAAGGACTAGAGAAGAACGGGGAGGTCTGAGCTGGAGCCCAAGCACAGGCCCACAGGCTGGGGATTGCCAAGAGGGGGCCCCAAGAAGGGCCAAGAGAAAAGAGAGCCTGGAGCCGGCCACCAAGGTGACATTCACGGGTTATATGACCTTCAAGAAGTTTCCTCTCCAGGCCTCAGTTTGCTCATCAGCAAGTAACATCACTTCTCAGATATACTATGAGAGTGGAATGAGAAATCCTGTGTGAAAAGCTCTTATGAACTCTCAAGACTTGTACCCCTTGGTAAGTAAGAGACCTGGGTGGATGGGAAGAGCCAAGGAGGCTTCCTGGAGGACACGTGATTGAGGCTGAGTCTTGAAGGACCATACTGCCTACCTAGGAGGCTTGGAGACTGGCACTTCTGGAGCAGTGAGGAGGTCATACTGGAGAGAGCCCAGGGGACTGCAGGGCCAATCTCAAGATCCAGGACGAATGGCTAAGTTTTGTCTTAGGAGCAGTAGGAACAAATGTTGGTTCTGGAACCTTTAGCCCTTAGCTTTTGGAGAGGCTAGACTCTATCTGGAGTGAAGCCTTTAGTTAACCTGCTTCATGGTGTAACTTCCCAATCCCACTCTGTGCTCTGGGGCTGAGGTAAGCATATCTTTTCCAGAAGAACCAAAACATATCCTATGTTAAGTAGTGGAGGGTTGGGCCAGACTCGGTGGCTCAGCCTGTAATCCCAGCACTTTGGGAGGCCGATGCGAGTGGATTGCCTGAGCCTGCGGGTTTGAGACCAGCCCGGGCAACTTGGCGAGACCTCGTCTCTACAATAAATAAAAAAGTAGCTGGGCGTGGTGGCGTGTGTCTGTAGTTCCAGCTACTTGGAAGGCTGAGGTGGAAGGATCACCAGAGCCCAGTAGGTTGGGTCTGTGGTGGCCGTGAGCGTGCCACTGCACACCAGCCTGGGCGACAGAGTGAGACTCCAACTCAAAAAACAAAACACAAAACAAGAAATGGAGGGTTAGGCTTGACAGGAAGTAACCGATCTGTTTGGGGCCTTGAGCACTCATGGCAGGATGGGAAATCAGAGCTGCAGAATGGCCTGTCTTCTTAGCTTCAGGACCCTTCCTGGAGGTGGGGACAAGAGGATTTTCCCTTACCCCCAAGACTCTAGCCTAGAAGCAGCAGAGTCCTAGACCAGGAGGCAAGGGACAGGGTTTCCATCCAAGCCCTATCCCTAGCTGGCTTCACAATCACATGACCAAAGGCAGAGCAAGCCCTTCCAAAATCCAGCAATCCCAATTAGCGCAGTGGAGTACCCTCCAGCATGGATCAACCACAGTTCTAGGCTTTTCCTAGGGGTTCATGGCTTAGGAGAAAGCTTCAATTTGGGGGTCCTTCACTCTGGCTTCTCCCCCACCCTGATGCGAGGCCTCTTCCCCTCTCCTGCTCCTCCGCCCGATCCCCTTCACCCCTGACCCTGTGGCCAGCAGCCTCCACGGCTGTCATTCGTTGTCATGGGAACCTTGCAGCTCTGACCTGGTGCAGGCAAATGCTGGCCTGGAACTCCTAGCAGGAGAAGCCGAGGGTAACGGGGCAGATGGGGGCACCTGGCCCCTGCCAGCTTGGCTGGGTGCTGATACACACCCATAGGAAGGGGGCATTGGAAGACTTGGCTAGGGCACTGGGAGTCAGGGTCTAACTGCCCAGACCCTGGGGACACTGTTCCTTTCCGGATCTATCCCCACCTAACCAGGTTCCAGGCGGATGGTGGTAGGGAGGGGTGATGGGGGACCTTCCCATTTCCCTCACTGCTGATGGGAGCTCAGAGCCCTGAGCTCAGCTCATTCTTGAGGCTAAAAATACCAGGGAGGCAGCAGCGGCAGCTCCCCCAACACCCTGTCCACTGCCCCACCCCAACTCCCAGCAACAGACTCACACACACACAGAGAGAGAGCTGGCCTAGCCTAGACCTGGGCCCGATACCAAGGTGCCACTTAACCACACAGTGCTGTGGTCTGTGGAGGTGCCCAAAGTCCTGGCTCCGCGCAAGACTCAGATCTGGGCTCCATTTGCATCTTTGATCCCAGTTTGCCGTGTGATCTTGGGGTGGTGCTTTGACTTCTTCAGGCCTTGGTTTCCCTGTTTGTGTAATAGGGGAAGGAGGAGGCTCAGGAATGGAATAGAAGGTCAAGGCTAGCTGCCCTATCTTCATTTATTGGTTTATTGATTGATTGTAGAGACAGTCTCGCCATGTTGCGCAGGCTGGTTTCAAACCCACGGACTCAGGCAATCCTCTTGCCTCCGCCTCCCAATGTGCTGGGATTACACATGTGCTGGGTGAGCCACTGCGCCCAGCCCCCATCTCATTTCATTACAAAGCAGTGTCCAACAGCTCCTAAAGTACACACTGGTACGCACTGAACCATATCCCATCTTCCAGATGAGCACACTGAGGCCAGAGAGGTGGCATACCGAGGCCCAAAGAGGTGGCTCAGTGGATGCGAATCCAGGCCTTGGGGTCCAGGTGGCCCCCTCTCTTGCTCAGTAGTGGCCAGTTGAGCTTCTGGGAACTTCAGGCATATGTTTAAAAATCTCAGAGAAGGCAGGGCTTGGTGGCTCAGCCTGTAATTCCAGCACTTTGGGAGGCCGAGGCGAGTGGACTGCCTGAACCTGCGAGTTCAAGACCCACCCCGGGCAACTTGGCGAGGCCTCATTTCTACAATAAAGCAAAAATTAGCCGGGGTGGTAGCGCACGCCTGTAGTTCCGGCTATGTGGAAGGCTGAGGCGGAAGGATCGCCAGAGCCCAGCAGGTCGAGGCTATGGTGGCCTGGAGCATGTCACTGCATTCCAGTCTGGGTGACAGAGTGAGACTCCGACTCAAAAAAAAAAAATCTCAGAGAAGTTCCCAGTTGCGTGAGCATGACGGGGAATGGGTTGGGAGTCCATACTGCCCCCTCCATCCAGGCTCTGGCCAAGGCTCCAGGCAAGTGTTCACACTGCTCATCTGCCAGGGACCTGACCAAGACCAGGGCAAGGGTTCACACTGCCCAACCAGGGTGTGGCTGAGGCCCAGGTGAATGTCTACACTGTGTGTTTATTTGGCTGAGGTGTGGAGTGGGCATTCATATTGCTCATCTGCCTGGGCCTCTTCAAAGCTGGAGAGTGTCCACGTGGCCTTCTGTCTTGTTCTGTCTGAGGTTGGGTTGAGGGTTTCACTACCCCCCTGGAGCTGAGGTCAAGGTGAGTGTCCACACTGTCCATTTGCCTGGACCCGAGTCTTCTTTCTCCCGGCCCTGGGCTTTTAGTTTCATGCTTACTCTTCCCTCCTGGGAACCAGAATCCTCTTCTCTGCTGATCATCTCTGCTTTGAGAGCGACCCAGTTTCCTCTGGGTGTTAGTGGGAGAAAGATGGGAGCCCTCTGCTCTTTCTGGGACCCTCCTGGGGAAACCAGGGGAAATCCACCATGGAAGTCACAGCCACTGGGCAGACTGGAAGCCAGACCCTGGCCTCAGAGAAGCCTGGGGACCCATGCTGTTGGACTGTGTCACCCAGTTCCCACACTTCTCTCCATTGGCCCTGTCTCCCAATTCCACTGGCGTCTTGAGAGCCACAAGGCACACTTCCCCACAGACTCAAGGTCTCGAAGTTTGGAGCTGGCATTCGCAGGACGGGCATCTAGATTTTCCCAAGGAAGGCATCCAATTACACAGTGCAGAAAGTGGGCTTTGAGGCACACATCCTGAGTGTGCACCAGAAGCTCTTCCCTTCAGTTGCTCTGTGAACCTGGGCAAGAAACTTCGTCTTTCTGGGTCTCTGTTTTTCCATCTGAGAAACAGGTGTTTAATACTCCCTGTTTATACAAGGGGGGAAACCCGGCTGGGTGTGGTGGCTCACGCCTGTAATCCCAGCACTTTGGGAGGCAGAGGTAAGAGGATTGCTTGAGCTCAGGGGTTTGAGACCAGTCTGAGCAATATGGTGAGACCTCATCTCTACAATAAATCAAAAAATTAGCCAGGCATGGTGGCTCATGCCTGTGGTTCCAGCTACTTGGAAGGCTGAGGCAGAAGGATAGGCTGAGCCCAGCAGTTCCAGGTTATGGTGGCCGTGAGTGTGCCACTGCACTCCAGCCTAGGCAACGGAGTGAGACTCTGACTCAAAAACAAACAAACAAATAAATAAAATAAAAATAAAATACACAAGGGGGGAATGAAAAAAAACAGAATTATTTTTTGGAGGGCAGGCCCTTTGTAGTACAGGCTTCCCCCACTAGGTAAGCGTTCTAGGGACCCATGGGCATCAGTGTACCAGCTAGTGTTGTGAGAGGCTGTGAGAGGCTTCAGTGAATTTTCTTTTGGAGATTCTTGCAAACACATTCGTCTATTTCTTTTCTTTTTTTTTTTTTGAGTTGGAGTCTCACTCTGTTGCCCAGACTGGAGTGCAGTGGCCGCTCCCGGCCACCGCAGCCTCGACCTGCTGGGCTCCGGCGATCCTTCTGCCTCAGCCTTCCAAGTAGCTGGAACTACAGGCGCACGCTACTACACCCGGCTAATTTTTGATTTATTGTAGAGATGAGTTCTCACCAAGTTGCCCAGGCAGGTCTCCAACCCACGGGCTCAGGCAATCCACTCACCTCAGCCTCCCAAGGCGCGGGATTACAGGCTGAGCCACTGAGCCCGGCCTGGTTTTTCTTCTTCTTTTTTTTTTTTTGACATTCATCTGTTTCATGATGGGTGATTTACAAGTGCACCTGCCCACATCTCGCTAAGTGTTCAGCAGTTTTTGACCAAAAACAACATGATCCCTGTGCCCCACCCTCCCTATTCACATGATCTCTTCCTGAGCAACTTTTGTTTCTCTGATGAAAAAAATCAAGTTGGGCTCGGTGGCTCAGCCTGTAATCCCGTGCTTTTGGGAGGCTGAGGTGAGTGAATTGCCTGAGCCCACGGGTTTGAGACCCGCCTAGGCAAGACCTCATCTCTACAATAAATAAAAAATTAGCCAGGTGTGGTAGTGCGTGCCTGTAGTTCCAGCGATTTGGAAGGCTGAGGCGGAAGGATCACCGGAGCCCAGCAAGTTGAGGCTGCGGTGGCCGGGAGCGGCCACTGCACTCCAGTCTGGGTGACACAGTGAGATTCCAAACTCAAAAAAAAAAAAAAAAAAAAAAAAAAAAAAGAAAAAAGTCCTCGCAGGGTTTGGTGGCTCACTCCTGTAATCCTAGCACTTTGGGAGGCAGAGGTGAGAGGACTGTTTAAGCCCATGGGTCTGAGACCAGACTGGGCAACTTGGCGACCTCATCTCTACAATGCACCTCTACAACCTCACCTCTATAATAAATAAAAAAATTAGGCTGGTGGCTCAGCCTGTAATCCCAGCACTTTGGAAGGCCGAGGTGAGTGGATTGTCTGAGCCCGTGGGTTCAAGATCAACCCGGGCAACTTGGTGAGACCCTGTCCCTACAATAAAATAAAAAATAGCCGGAAGTGGTAGCGCACGTCTGTAGTTCCAGCTACTTGGAAAGCTGAGGTGGAAGGATTGCCAGAGTCCAGCAGGTCGAGGCTGCGGTAGCTGTGAGTGTGTCACTGCCCTCCAGCCTGGGTGACAGAGTGAGACTGACTCAAAAAAAAAAAAAGAAAGAAAGAAAGAAAGAAAGAAAGAAGCCTCCCAGAAAGAAAGAAAAGAAAAAAGCCCTCAAGGGGAAATGTTTTGCCAACATAGAAGAGGTGAAACAAAAAATGGCAGAAGCACTAAAAGGCATCAAAATTTATGAGTTCAAAAACTGGAGCGGTGGAAAAAGCATCTCAGTAGGTGTATCGCATCAAAGGGGAGTACTTTGAAGGTGACTGAAGTTAAAACATCTAAGAATAAATACACTTTTATAAATAAATTCATGTTTTTGAGTCCCCCTTCATAAAGGTTAGTCTAAAGATTAAATGAGATAACCCCATACAGTGTCTAGCAGAGTAATAATTATTTCTGGAGAGAGAGGGGCATAGCCTGAAAGAATTTTGGGAGGTTTGCTCATTAATTATTCCAGTGCAGGAAACTGTGTTGGTTACTGGGTCTCAAGTCAAGGCTTGAGACCCCTAGCTGGGGCCCCCTCCTCTAAAGTAGGGGCCCCCCAAAAAGAAGCAATGCCCATTAGTTTTCTGAATGTGTTTTCAGTCCATGAATGGATGCTCTTAGGTAAAACATAATAAACTGCATCACGTTGTTGAGGAAAATGAAATGTAAATTAGATAATTAAAAACGAAGCGGATGCCCGCTGCTTGGTGCTATTACCTCTTATTAAAAGTTATGAGAGGTGGCCCTGGGTGGAGGCTGGTTGCAGGGTTGCAGTGGGGGTGGGGCTGCTAGGGACTGCCTCCTGGAGCCCAGTGTGGTCTCAGGAAGAGGCAAACATATGCCCCTGCATGGGCTCTGGAGAGCTCTGGGTGTGGGCTTAGATTCTAGTGCCTTCCCGTGGCCAAGCCTGCATTTCTTTATCTCTAAAGGAGGCACCATAACAGAACCTACCTCACAGGACTGAGACAGGGATTGGATAATGTCTAGAAAGTACCCAGCCTGGGCACCAGCACATAGTAGGTGTTCGTTAACCACGATCACCAGTGATATCACCACCATCTGATGGAGTCTCTCTCAGCGGCAGCCCCTGGGGCGAGGACTAGACAGACTTCAGTTTCTGCACAGGCTGTCCCTGTTATCACATGGGGTGGAGACTGTTGTCCCATTGCATATGATGAGGAAAGCAAGGCTCAGACGGGGAAGGGGGGGAGGGGGAGGGTCCAAGGTCATGTACCCCTTGAGATAGGTGGCATTGTGTTATCACTCCTAGTTCACAGAGGAGCCCTAGGACTCTGCACACAGTGCTCTGCCTCCTTTCTTCGGCACCTGCCCTGCGCCCCAGGCCCTGTGCTGGGCGGGAGGGTCCAGAGGTGACTCACGCTGGAGTGAGGAAGACAGCCCCAGGAAGGAAGTCCCAAAGGAGCGCTCTGCCCAGAGCAAGGCCGGAGAAGAGATGGGCCCCGTGGAGGGGGTAGGGAGGACTCCCAGGAGGCGCATCTGGTTCGGCGTCGTCAGGAGGCAGAATGGAGGACGGGCCAGGCAGGTAGCAGGGCCAGCAGGAGCAAAGGCGGGAGGCTGGGAGCCGGCGCGGCCCGCGGTGGGCTGTGGAGGGTGCCTGGTGAGGGGGTGGGAACACGGAGCGGGTGAGTCACCGTTTCTGGGCCAGGCAGGCGGCGGCTGCGGAGCGGGGGGCGCATTCCTGGCTGGCAGGGCGGCCGGCACTAATGTCTTTCCCACATGGCCTCGAATTCCCCGCTCGGCACGATCACACGGGCGAGACGCTCCCGCGGCCACCCCCGCCCCAGCTGCTCCTTCCCACAGAGCAGGGGGGTGGCGGGTGGCGGGCCGGGCCGTCCCGCGGGCGGGGGTCTCCGGCGTGGCCTCCCGGGGCCTGCGCGCTGCGCCGGCACGAACGGGGCGGCCGCGGCCCAAACGAGGGCAGGGCGCCTGGGAAGGGGCGGGGAGGAGGCCCGGAAGCGCCGCGGGCCCTTGGCCCCGTCCGCGCGCCCCGCCCCGCGGCGGGCCTAGGCGGAGGGCCGGCCGGACTGGCGGGACCGCTGCAGCGCTGGCCGCCTCCCCTCCTCCCGACCTCGGAGCCCGGGCTGGGGCGGGAGACTCGGGGCTGCGGGGCCTCCGGCCAGGGCGGGGGAGGGGACCGGGCCGGGTGTGGCCCGAGAGACCACACCCAGCCCCTCATTCCCCGGGGTGGCGGGCGGCCCTGGCTGGAGGAGGGTACTGTGAGCGCCGCTCTCCTCTCCCACGCAGCCCCTGTCGCCGGGCCAGGCCCCGGGGGGAAACTGAGGCTGCGAGGGCGGCCCACCCAGAGCTCCCTGTCTGCTGAGGGAGGCTGGCCGTTGTCCCTCGCAGCTGGGCTTAGGCGCACTAATGAGAGTCAAATGCGGAGCATGCGTCACCTCAGAGAGGGGGCCGGGACCACCCCCGGATGTGGATACTGGCTGGAATGGAGGCTCAGCCTCTCCCCTGCACTTCACCTCCTGCCCCTTGACAGGGTGGGGCATGAATTCCTGACCTATCTGAGCAGACCCTGTCACCCCGGGCCAGCCTCACTCAAGTGGCTGGCTGCCTCAGGCGTGAGGCCTTGGGACCACAGGAGGACTCTAAGTCCCACGACGGACCCAGAGTACCCTGAGGACTTGGGGGATGGACCCGCACCTGGGATCTTTAGTGGCCATGAGCCCTGGGCTATGGTCATGTGCCTTGGCTGGGGGATGGGCCAAGGGCCCAGGCCACCCTGGAGATTCCCCTCACCCCCTGCCGCCTATCTTGCTTTGCTCAGGCCACCAGGCTCTGACCACACAGGGGGCCTGTCCCCCCACCCCCAGGTCTCTGACCTCCAGCCAGCACAGGGGTGTCAGTCTGCGTCCTCATGGCAGAACAGGCAGTGTGTGTGTGTGTATGTACACACACACACGTGTCCCTGTGGCTGGGTCTGCTTGTGTCATCGTGTGTATTTATGACTGGATGTGCAATTGTGTATATTTATGTGTGACTGGCTGACTCTGAGTGGGTCTCAGCGTTGCACGGGGCTGGAGAGGGAACATGTGTTTTGGCATGTCTTATCTGTTTGTCCCTTCTGTGTCTATGTGTGGGTCTTTTTGTGTGACTGTGAGTGTCTGTGTCATCGTGGCCCCATCCACAGGGTCTCTGCCTCCTCCTCACGTACCCCGCCATCACAGGAGCCACGGGAGTCTGGGAGGGGACTGTGGCGGAATGAAGCGCCCGCTGTTCCCCGAATGGAATGGCCCGGCTGGGTGGGCAGCACCAGGGGGTGGGCGTGGGCAGCCACAGGAGAGAGAAAGGGGGGGTGGGGGAGGAGCCCGGCTCAGCAGTCCCCTCCCTGCTCCCTCCGCTCCCAGCCCCGCGCCTCCTGGCAAAGCTTATTTGCATGGTATTTACATTTCATTTGCATCGTGTTCAATTAAAAACCTGACCAGCTCCCGCCTGCCTGGCGCTGCCTGCCCAGCCTGGTGAAAATGTCGGTTGGGCACCACCGCCTTCCCACCCCCCCCCCACGCCCCCAAGGACTGACCGACGTGGGAGGGGTCCTCCCTTCAGTGAGATCATCCAAGTCACCCACTCTGGCAGTGAGAGGACTGGAAGGACAAATGGAGAAACTGAGGCCCAGAGAGGACTGCCTTTGAGCTGCAGGCTAAGGGCCAGTCTTGGACAGAGCTAGAAGAATTTTAGTAGTGACAGCTGTCCCTTTACGGAAGGGTCTCTGTGCCAGGAGTGGTGCCAGCACCTGGTGTGCAGTCTCTCAGTGGAACTTCACTACTCCTTGAGGTCAGGCCTTCCTTGCCGTTTCCCCATTTTACAGAGGGCTGGAGAGCGCAAGCCCAAGGTCACTCAGCTGATCCAGACTTCAGATCTCTGACTTCCAAGTCCGTGTTCCAAGCCCCTCAGCATGGCTGCTGAAAGTCCACTGCGTGCCCTTTCCACCAAGTGAACCCAGCTGGTTACCTCTGGGTTAGCTCCAGGGTGAGCTGCCATAGCTCTCACCTTACCCCGGTGACTGGCCTGGCTGTTGACTGCCTGCTTGCTTCATAAGACTGACAGTCATGCCGGGCTCGGTGGCTCAGCCTGTAATCCCACGCCTTTGGGAGGCTGAGGTGAGTGGATTGCCTGAGCCCGCGGGTTCGAGACCCGCCTGGGCAACTTGGTGAGACCTCATCTCTACAATAAATCAAAAATTAGCCAGGCATGGTAGTGCGTGCCTGTAGTTCTGGCTGCTTGGAAGGCTGAGGCGGAAGGATCGCCAGAGCCCAGCACGTCGAGGTTGCAGTGGCCAGGAGCGGCCACTGCACTCCAGTCTGGGTGACAGAGTGAGACTCCAACTAAAAAAAAAAAATAATAATAATAATAAAAAATAAATAAATAAATAAATAAAATTAGCCGGGCGTGATAGCATGTGCCTGTAGTTCCGGCCACTTGGAAGGCTGAGGCGGAAGGATCTCCGGAGCCCAGCAAGACGAGGCTGCGGTGGCCACAAGCGTGCCACTGCACTCCAGTCTGGGCAACCGAGTGAGACTCCAACTCAAAAAAAAAGGAAAAAAAAAAAGACTGACAGTCATATCCATTCCTGACTGAAGGGTGGAACGTGTTTCCTGTGGCAGTCCTTCCTGGCACGTGGCCATAGTCTTTCCTATTGTAAGACTGCCTGTGGGCTCCAGTCAGAGCTGGTGACTTTGCAAAACTCAAGTAAAGACCCTGAAAATGAAACAAACTCTAGGGGAATCTCACAGCAGAGCTAAGGGTGATGATGGGTGGAGACATTGGGCAGGCCCATGGAGACAGCCAAGGTAACAGAACAAGTTCAGGCAGGGCAAACTCTCAAGACCCTCCTGTTCTAGATCAGGAGCCTTCCTGGAGGCCGCTCTCACCTAGCCAGAGCTGGGCTGGTGGGTGTCATCTATACAGGTGGGAACTTTTAGAACAGGGGAGAGGGGGGTTCTCGGGGGGGCCCCGTGCCACCCGTGGAGAGGTCATCCAAGGCCCAGAATCCACCCTAGGACCAGAGCACCGTAGGATTAACAGGCCTCCAGTGCCCACCTCCCCCTAGAGCACGCCCTTTCCCCTCCTCCACCTACCTTAGGGCTCCCGGGGCTCTCACCTACCCCAGGTGCTGGGGGACTTGGCCAGTCAGCAGACCCTGCCTCCCCGACTACAGGGATTGGTTCAGAGATAGGCATGTGACTTGAGCCTGACCAATTAGGTTGAACCCCAAGGTTTAGTTGGGATTATTGGGTAGAAGGGGTGGAGGGTTGTCTGATCCCATGGTGTGGGTATTTGGGGCCACCATCTGTTGAGGAGAGCCACCCATAAATGAAGCCAGCAATGGAAAACTGATCCCCTTGTACTTGAAGCCAAACACTCTTCTACGCGAGCCTCAGAATGAACCAGTAGGTTCCAATTTTGCTGAAGCCAGTATGTGCTGGGCTTTTGTCACTTGAAGCCTGCAGTTTGACCAGACAGTGCCTGCCTAGCCCATTTCTGCCTTCATGCCTTTGTCCAGACAGTTCTCCTCTGCTTGAAATTGGAACGCTGTCCTTGTGCACTCTCCCAGCCAGCTGTGCCCATATTGAGGGCCCAGCTCCCGCCTCCTCCAAGAGGCTCAGGCCATCCTGCGCCCTTCTCCACCCCCCTGGAGAGTCACCTGGGACTTCTGACCCCTGGCCTGGCGCTCAGGTGCCTGCTTACAACTCTGAACTGCCTTCCCTTTTCTGGGGCTTGTATCTCATGGCCCTAGAGTGAACTGTCGGTTCCTCAATGGCATGAGAGAATGACCTCCTAAAGAGAGGGGCCATTAGTACAGTTAGACACTTGGCTTTGGTGTCACTTCATGTTCTAGTCCATCAGCGTGACTGTTGAACCAGTCCCTCCTCGTCTGAGTTTGCTGTTCTTTAAAATGGCTCATGCCTGTAATCCCAGCACTTTGGGAGGCTGAGGCGGGAGGATTGCTTGAGTCCAGGTGTTTGAGACCACAGCCTGGGTAACATGATGAGACCACATCTCTGCAAAAAATAAAAAAGTTAGCTGGGTGTGGTGGTGCACGCTTGTAGTCCCAGCTACTTGGGAGGCTGAGGCAGGAGAATCGCCTGAGCCCAGGAAATCAAGGCTGCCGTGAGCTGTAATTGTGACACTGCACTCCAGACTGGGCGACAGAGTGAGACCCTAATTCATAATAATAATAATAATAATATAGGCCAGGCATGGTGGCTCAAACCTGTAATCCCAGCACTTTGGGAGGCCGAGGCGAGAGGATTACCTGAGCACAGGGTTTCGAGACCAGCCTGGGCAACTTGGTGAGACCTCATTTCTACAATAAATCAAAAAACAAGCCGGGCATGGTAGTGTGTGCCATAGTTCCAGCTCCTTGGAAGGCTGAGGCGGAAGGATCGCCGGAGCCCAGCAGGTCCAGGCTGCGGTGGCCATGAGCATGCCACTGGACTCTAGCTGGGGTGACAGAGTGAGACTCCAACTCAAAAATAATTACAATAATATAAGAAAATCAAATGGGGATGTTATGTTATGAGGATTGGATGAGTCTGCATAAAAACAGCCAGTTCACAAGTATTTACTGGGCACCCGCCCTGTGCCCAAAACTGGGGGCTCAGCTGTGAAGCACCCATGGGCATCGTGGTCTCTGCCCTCACAGGAGCTGAGAAGGGACGTTGGGGTGGCCAATCAGGAGAGTAGGGCTTTTCCTCCCCAGCCTGTCAGGGCTCCTCGCGGAGGGCCAGGACCCCCGCCCCAGTTCCCCATCCTTCCAAAGCACTGGAGGACCTTGGTGGGGGGAGGTCTGGTCATCCCCTCCCCCTTCCTACCCTCCCTGTCGTCCCATCGTCCCTTCATCCCTAGGAGCCAGCACTGCTCTGAGTTAATCTCCTCGCCCGTCAGGGGGTGACAGGAGGTGTCTGTCATTCGGAGCTGAGGCCGTTCAGCCTCACCCGCTAATTGGGGCGCAGGCGCCAGGAGCACGGGAAATGGCCGGAGGGAAGGAGTGGAAACGAGGGAAGGGAAGCGCCCTCACCTCCTTCCCGCTGGCTTGGGGCTGATCCACAGGGCTCCTTGCGATAGGGGGGAGGGGGGAAATAGAGGAAGCGGGGCTGGGACCGGGACTTTGTGACCTTGGGCATTGCTGTTCCTCTCTGGGCTTCGTGTTATTGTCCATAAAGATAACAGCAAGCCTTTAATGAGCAATTACTGTGTAAATCAAGCATGCCTGTTGAAAACCTTCTAGGGCCCTTGGGATTCAAACGAGACTTCTCCCAAGGTCCTTGAGGACCCCATACCCATGCCTCTGCCCTCCCTGCTCCCCCTGCTCCAACCAGTCCAGTCTCCCCAAAAGAGCAAGCTCTTTCTACCTCAGGGCCTTTGCACTTGCTGTTTCTGCTCCTGGGAACACTCTTCCTCCTCTGCCTCTCAGCATGGTTGGCCCCTCCTCATTCTTGAGGTGTCAGCTTAAATGACACCCCAGAGACAAGGTTCGTGACCACCTTACCCCAAACCACGCTTATCTCCAGTTCCCCTTATATCATCTTGTCACATTATCCTACTTATCCTTTCCCAGCGTTTGTCACAATGTGGAACTATTTCATTTATTTTATTTGTTTATTTTTTTGAGTTGGATCCTCACTGTGTTGCCCAGACTGGAGTGCAGTGGCACGCTCCCGTCCACTGCAGCCTCGACCTGCTGGGCTCCGGTGATCCTGCCGCCTCAGTCTTCCAAGAAGCTGGAACTATAGGTGCGCGCTACCACACCTGGCTATTTCATTTATGTGTTTGTGGTTTCTGAGTACACACCCCGAGCACAGGAACCTTGTCTGTGCGACTTAATGCTGAAACCCTAGTGCCTAAAACAAGTCTAGGCACCCAATGAGTAAAGAAAGAGTGAGTAAATGAAATCCAGATATCCTAGTAAGTACTTCATTCAACTTAACTCTCACAAGAATCTTAGAGACTTGGTAGTGTGTCCATTTCCAGGCGAGGAAACCAGGGCTCAGAATGGTGTGACCATCCAGTAGGGTAACTGGCATGAACACTAAGACTGTGTCATCCTAGAGGTGTAAGGGCTGTGGGGTGACTTTGAGGTCTCTGCCACAGCCACTCTGCTGAGCACAGGTTGGGGACGGGGCATGCACAACGGGAAGAGGCCAGGGTCAGGGCAGGCCACTCCAGGGTGAGGGGTTCCCCTGAGCGCTCAGCCAGGGGCAGCCTAGGGAGCCTCTCCCACGTCTGGGGACAGAACCCGACCTGATGTGCAGGGAGTGAGGGGTGGAGCTAGTGGTGCACTAGGAACCTTCACGCAGGCAGGCCTGGCACTTGCCTGCCAGGAGAGGGGTAAGGATGTGAGGGGGGTGCAGGCAGAGGGGTCTCAAAACCTCTTCCTCCTGTCTGCATTTACCTCTCATGCCCTCTCCGGCCTGGCAAAGTGCTGCCTTCTGGCCTTGGCGTTCAAGTCCTGGTACAATCCAGCTCTTGCTGTCTTTTCCTTTTCCTCTTCCCGTGCCTTCCTCGACTCTCTGGAGACTCCCTGCCTACTGTGCCTTCAGTCACATCTTGTCACTTTCTCTACCCATCCTTTGAAGCCCAGCACGTGTGCCGCCTCCTCCAGGAAGAGCTCCCAGGTTAATGTTTGTGCAGGTCTGACGATTCCTGCTGGACTGTCAGCATCCTGTGTCACCCTCAGCACCCATCATGTGGCTGGCACATGGCCGCTTGGTAAGCATCCTGCTGTCTCCTTCCATCTGTGGACCCCAGTTGAACCCAGCATTCCGAATTCCTGGGTTTCTGATTTTTTTTTTTTTTTTGAGTTGGAGTCTCATTTTGTCACTCAGACTGGAGTGTAGTGACCACTCCCAGTCACTGCAGCCTCGACCTGCTGGGCTCTGGTGATCCTTCCACCTCAGCCTTCCAAGTAGCTGGAATTACAAGCGTGTACTACCACGCCCGGCTAATTTTTGATTTAATGTAGAGATGAGGTCTCACCAAGTTGCCCAGGTGGGTTTCGAACCCTTGGGCTCAGGCAATCCACTCACCTCGGCCTTCCAAAGTGCTGGGATTACAGGCTGAGCCACCGAGCCCGGCTGGTTTCTGATTCTTACTCAGGCACCTCGCGGGCGCCTCCAAGCTGGAAATCTCAGCCTGGAGTGGGGAAGGGGGATGTGTGGGCTGGGAGTTGTTGCTGCCAGCTCCAGCCCTCGACTGCAGGCACCTCATGGCCAGTCAGACCCCAGGACACTCATGGCTTGGGTGCAATGATGGCAGGCTGCAATCAGGAGAAGGTATCAGCCTTTGTTGACTCACATGGGTCCCACCTCCTCAGCCAATCACAGGAGCTCCCACCTCCTCTGTTTCCACATCAGGCCTCTCAGGAGGCCCGGCCTGGTTAAGGCTCCAGGTGGAGGCCAAGCTGTGCCCTGCTCCCCACCTAGCATCCCAGAGCCACAGTTCCCTTCTCCTTAGCCCTTACAACCACCCCATTACTGGCATCTCCATTTCCTCCTGTCCGTCCCCTTCCTTCCCTCTAGCCCAAACAGCCAGGTCAGATGGGCGAGCTCCTGTGTGAAGAGGCTGGGCTATGAGACGGCAGGCCAGCCATCCCTAGCAGCAGCAACCACAGCAGCGCCTCCTGTCCCTTCTCAGCCTCTGTGGGTGCTGGAACCCAGACCCCAGATGTTTCCTGCTGCACCGCTGTGTGTGGGGTGCCTGGAGCTCTAGCTCCCCTCTCTGACCTACACACTTCCCCCAGGAAGGGACGGAGAGGAGGGAGGGACAGGGGTGAGGGCAGGCAGGCGTCTTCCCATCTCCCTCCCACAACACTGGAAATAGACAAGTGTAGGAGCCCAGTGGGTCCCCTGAAGAGCCCTCCCCGCCCGGGTCAGCAAGTTGGGGGGGGAATGGGAGGCCAAGAGGGAATAGGGTGCCAGGGCCAGGCCTCTGTGCATTCTGCTATGCGAAAGGCATGCAAAACAGATGCAAATATTATGCAAAGTGAAACTTTTTTTTTCTAGTCAACAGCTCTGAGGTGCTCTGAAATGGACTGTAGTGGGGCCCAGAATCCTAAGGGAGGTATGGAGGTGAGGGCAGACCTCCCTGCCTGATTAGAGGACACCACTTCAAGCAGTACCTACTGTGTACCTAGCACTGGGCTGGGTTCCAAGGATTTAGATGAAGCCTCCTCCACCCAGGAAGATTCAGGCACACAGGGAAGTCATGGGCAGAGGCGGCAGACGTCTTCACGGGAATTTAGTCAAGGGCCTTTCGGAGGCATCTGTCCATCTATTGCACGTAAGACCACACAGTGGAACGGTACATTCTCCTGTTGTGGCTTCAGCCAGACCTGGGTTTGATTTCCAGCTCCACCGCTTTATTGCCGAGTAATCCTGGGGTAAGGCACATCACCTCTGGAAGCTTCTGCTTATGACTTGTGAACGAAGAACAGTGATTGTACCAATCTCGTGGGGTGGTTGTAAGGACTCAGTGACATACAGGTGTGACATATACGGACCACAGCAAAGTGCTTGGTGCTGGGTACAGGTTCCACAGGTGGGAGTTGTTCATTGTAGCCCCCAACTCTCCCCCCACCCCTATCCCTACCACTCCTTCATCTCCAGCCTGGTTCTGAGCTCCTAGAGCACAAAATGCCAGAACTCACAGCAACTGAGTAGGTAGTCCAGGCCTCCGCCTGAGGGCAGAGCCTGGGTTTGCTTTTCTTTGCCTCCATCCCAGCCCTGTCTGGAGGGTCACTCAACAGACTGAATGAGTGACAACTAAATGCTCTCACCTTTTCTGCCCAGAAGGGAGAGAGGGCTCACCTTGAGACCACTGAGCTTAGGGTAACCTGGAGATGGGGAATTAGGGTCCTGAGATAAGAAGGATCCCACCTAGGCCCGGCAGGGTGGCTCAAGCCCGTAATCCCAGCACTTTGGGAGGCTGAGGCAAGAGGACTGCCTGACCCCAGGGGTTCAAGACCAGCCTGGGCAACTTGGTGAGCCCTTGTCTCTACAACAAATTAAAAAATTAGCTGGGTGTGGTAGTGCGCCTGTAGTTCCAGCTACTTGGAAGGCTGAGGCAGAAGGATCGCCTGAGCCTGGCAGGTGAAGGCTGCGGTGGCCGTGAGCATGCCACTGCACTCCAACCTGGGCAACAGAGTGAGACTCCGACTCAAAAAAAAAAAACAAATAAGAAGGATCCCAGCTGACAGGTTAGGGAACAAGGACTGGGTGGGTCTTTTCCCAATGACCCCAGTCCTCTCGAACTGCCTTCAGAACAAAGGAGTGTGGATGGGGGGGTGAGGGGTGGACAAGAGGAGGAGGAGCGTCTGCCCTCCGAAAGCAAAACAAGGCCGGAGGTGGAGTAGAAAGGTCAGGCAGTGTGGAAGATGGTTCTGGTACAAAGAGGCAGGTGTGGGTGGGTGGGTGGAGTAGCAACACCGCCACCACA
Organism: Cephalopachus bancanus; assembly: GCA_027257055.1. Taxonomy (NCBI): domain Eukaryota; kingdom Metazoa; phylum Chordata; class Mammalia; order Primates; family Tarsiidae; genus Cephalopachus; species Cephalopachus bancanus. The sequence goes on along the minus strand of JAPVLO010000379.1, from coordinate 2,176,091 downwards.
ACAGACAGCATGTATTGGCTTACCAGGCTCTATGCTAAACATTTCTCAGGTGTTACATCACCATCAACCCTTCAGTGACAATCTCCATGGTCTTTCCAGCCTTTTCTTCTTAGATGTTTGAGGAAAGGGATCTAGATGCTTGCCCAAGGTCTGTCAGCTAGTAGGTATCAGCACCAGCATCCCAACCTTGGCGTTCTTGCTCCACAGCTTCACCCTTAGCCTCTGAGCGCCTCCTCCATGCTCCCAAAGGCCCACCCAGGTTCAAACCCTGCCTCTCCCCAAGCTTCCACTCCTCTCTACCGCATCCCCGCATCCAACTCATCTGCCAGAAACCATCACCAAGCTAGCACCCTCTCCTCCACCTTCTCGCTCCCCATTCTCACCCCTCCCCTCTGGTCTCCCTGCTTGAAACTTTGCCTTTCTCTAGTCTTGCCATAGCCAGAGGGATCATTCTCTTTCTTTGTTTCTTTTTTGAGTTGGGATCTCACTCTGTGGCGCAGGCTGGAGAGCAGTGGCATGATCATGGCTCACCGCAGCCTACACCACTTAGGCTTAGGTGATCCTTCTGTTTCACCTCCTAAGAAGCTGGGACTACAGGGTGCGCCACCACTCCTGGCTAATTTTTAAATTTTTTTGTAGAGACGAGATCTTGCTATGTTGTCCAGGCTCAGAGAGATCTTTTTAAAATTTAGGCCCCGCTTAGTGGCTCAGGCTGTAATCCCAGCAATTTGGGAGGCCAAGGCAAATGGATTGCCTGAGCCCGTGGGTTCAAGACCAGCCCGGGTAACTTGGTGAGACCTCGTCTCTAAAATAAATAAAAAATTAGCCGGACACGGTAGGGTGCACCTATAGTTCCTGCTACTTGGAAGGCTGAGGCGGAAGGATCTCTGGAGCCCAGCAGGTTGATGCTGGCGTGGCCATGAGCATGCCACTGCACTCCAGCCTGGGCCACGGAGAGAGACTCTGACTCAAAAAAAAAATGTGTCAGACCTACCAGCTTAAAACCCACCAAAGGCCCCACGCCCTGCCCTACATGCATCCCTTTTGGCTCATGGTCCTGCTCATAAAGGCCCCCCTACCCTTCACCAGGGCAGCTCTTTCCAGCCGTGGGGCCTTGGCTCTAGAGATGCCCTCCGCCTGGCAGGCTCTACCTTCTCTGCTTGGCTGGCTTTTCCTGGTCTTTCAGGCCTCAGCTCAGATGACTCCTCAGAGAGGCCTCCCCTGACTACAATAGCTAATATGGTCTCCTCCCTGAAGTCAGTCTCACATGACCTATTTTAATGTCTTCATGGCTCCTCAGACTCTCTGAAGTGATCCTGTTCAACTATTTGTTTACTTGGTTATGGTCTGTCTCCCTGAGCTAGAATGAAAGTCTGTGAGGTCAGGGACCAGACTATTTGTCCTCTGCTATTCCCATAGACTAAATAGTGCCTGGCACTTAGTAGGCACTCAGTAAACATCTGAAACAATATGCAGTTGGTGGGACCCGGATCAAGAAGCCCCAGCCTCAGTTTCCTTTCCTGTTGGGCTTTGCCTTCTCCCAGCCTCCTAGGGAGGCTCCGGATGAGATCAGAGATGGCAAGACGCTCCCTCCGGGAGAGGGAGGGCACGATGCCTGCCTGGGGATAAGGTCAACGCAGCAGGCACCTCTCCTCAGTGCAGAAGGCCCCAAAGATCATCTTGGCCAGACCCCTGCGCCAGCACGGGATCCCAGACGGACAAGGGAGGGTGTGCGCAACCCCTTCCTCGGGTGGGAAGCTCCTCCCGGCGGGGCCTCCTCTTCCCCCCTCCCCGGGGAGGCAGGTGGAGCTGCGTCCTCATCTTTGTTCCCATCTGGAGCGCGTTTGGCGCGGCGTGGCGGGGGCGGGGCTGCGCCCCCGCGGTGCCCGGAGAGACGGGCCCGCCCGCTTATCTGATCTGCGGCTAATTGAAACTCCCTGCTCGCGAAGGTCAGCTCGGTCCCCTGACAGCTGCCGAGCCGAGCCGGGCCGGATGGAAAACCCGGGCTGTGCAGGGCCCGGCGGGGCGCGGGGGGGAGGGGTTGTGGGGGGCTGCCTCTGCGGCAAAGTAGACAAAGGCGGCCTCTCCCTCCCTCCCCGTGCGCGCTGCTGGGGGTCGCCAGAGGTAGCGGCCTTCGCCCTCACCCGGCGGGGTGCTCCAGCCGGGGTCACGTGGCCTAAGGCTACCGAGGAGGGGGCGCCCTTAATCCCTACGTGCCCGCCCACCCCGCTCCCACGCCGAGGCCCCGTCTGGGGTCTCTGGGAGAGTCACCCCCAACTTCCTGCCCCCACCCCGCCTCCACGCCCAGGCTCTGAGACTTCCTGCCTCCCCGGCTCCGGGCAGCTCAGGCTGTGGGAAGCTGGCGGGGCGGGGGCGGCCCGGTCCCCTCCCCCTGCGTACTCGACGGGGCGCTGGGGGTCCGGGAGGAAGTGTGCGCGGTGGGGGGCATGGCTCGGCCCTGGGGCCTCCATCCGGTGGGTCAGGTGCGACCTCAGCTCTGGGAGGGAGGACAGGCAGGCCTGTTGCTAATGGTGCTGGGACGGGGGTGTGGTGAGGGAACCGCGGGGAGCCTCGTTTCCAGGGTTCCGGGTGCGGATGTGGCCCGCTCTGGAGACTCCAACCCCTCCCGCCGCGCCCCCGGCCGGCCCAGGCCCTAGGCTGGCCGCTCGCGTCCGCTCTCCAGCCGCCTGTGCACCTAGGCTGGGGTGCGGCGGAGCTCCCGGGGCGGAGCTCCCTGCCTCCCGGCTGAGCGCGCGCCCTGAATCAGTCTTTAGGGCCTCGGCTTTCCCAGACGGGAAAAAATAACTCCAACCACAGATTTTCAGAACCACGTGCCAAACACCATGATAAGCGTTAAGCGTACTTTGTATCAATTAAGCCTCGCAACTATTCCATTTTGCTGATGAGCAAGCTGAGGCGCGGAGAAGTTGTGACTTGGCCGAAGTGCCACAGCTAGCGAGTTACCGAGGTGGGGCTCGGCTCTGACTCCAAAGCCTGCGTTCTCAGCCTCGGGTGGTCACGTCTTGGCAGGAACTCCGCGGCTGTGCGCCAATATAGGTCGATCGCCCAGGGCATCCACCAGTGCAGAGAGTCCCTCGGCGGCGTCTGGCCGCACGTGTTCGCTGTTCACATCTTGGGGTTGGGCACGTGTTTCGCGGCGCAGTCCCGCGTGTCAGAGCCCGGGGACAGAAGGACAGCCTGGCGCACTGGTGCCCAGGTGCGCCATTCCCGGTTGGGACCCGGTAGAGTCAGTGGCGGGGGCCTGAGCCGAGGGCAGGGCGGAGCGGGGGCGGAGAACTCGGAGCCGAGTCCACGCGGGCCGCGGCGCCTGGGAGGCCGCAATCCGGGCGCCTGCAGCCGGCGAGGCGCGGGGTGACGCGCGGGGGCCCAGCTACCGTGACCTCCTCCGCGGTTGCCATGGAGACCGTGCACTATAAATAAAAAAAAAAAAAAAAAAGGAGGAGGAATTTCAAACCCGTTTTCTACGGCGCTGGGCGGGAGGGGGAGGAAAGCTCTCTTTGAATCGAGTTTCCCATTTCACCTTCCCAGGCGGCGGGAGCGCTTCCCCCGCAGCCCAGCCGGGAAATTGCCGCCCCTCACACCGCGTGGCGCCCCCTGAGGAAGCTAATTAGCGCGGCCCGGGGAGCTGGAGACAGGGGGACCGGGCCCTGGGGGGCCAGGACCCGCCTCTCGTGGGGCGAAAGCGCCTACAACTGCCCTCCCCCGTCGTCTTTCCAGGCGCGCGCAGCGCGGCGCGGGCCGGGGCACAGGGCGCAGGCGGGAGGTCGCATCTGCAGCTTTGGCGCAATGAATCAGGCGCGGCCGCCGCCGCCGCCGCCGAGCGCGTCTGGCATCCGGAGTCTCCCGGGATCGAAAATAATTTGGGCAAAGCGGTGGGAGGTGTGCGCGCTCCGAGGGGAGGGCGGGGGAGCGGGCCGGGCGGGGCGCGCGGGGCGGGGGGAGGTGCCATCCGACAGCCCCGCTGTGGTGAGAACGGAGTTGACACTTCTTTCCTTTCCACTTACTGCGGCAAGTACCGCGAGGAAGCTTAACCCTCTCGCTGCTTGGAGGATGGCGGCGCCGAGAGCGCCCCCACGAGGGCGGCCAGGCGGGGCCAGGTGTGCGGACTCCCTTGGCAGGGTCACTGGGGCCTGCTGGGCTCAGCCTTCTGGCCCTCAGACCCGCGCTCCTGCCGGAACATTCCTCAAGGCATTCTCCCTGGGGCTTTCCTTAAGCCCTCCTTTGGCCTTCCCTAGATCTGGCTAGTGTCAGCGCTGTGGCCTCAGTTTCCCCACCTATACAAGAGGGTGGGGGTTCTTTTGTAGCAGCTTCCCTGTCTGGTGACCCTGGTTTTGGGACCCTCTCTCTGGCTTAGGCCTCGGACTTGGGCCGGGGTGGGCGGTTTGCGGGTTCAGGAGTCGGAAGCGACCCTCCCTGTCGCCTGCCAGCGCTCTGGGCGTCCTTCATCAAAATGGCCGGGTTCCTGTTTTTGCCTCTGAAGGCAGAAATGTCACCGCTGCTGCATTAAGCACGCTCGGCGGGAACTCGGTTTGGAGCGAGGAGCTGGCGCTCAGCCCTACCAAGCTGCTTGCCGCAGGGGGGTGGGGATGGGCTGGCTGGCCAGCCGGCCTGGCTGGGGTCAGCCTTTGTCTGCAAGGGGCTCCCACCTTCCTGCCGCTCTAGTCCGCCACTACCCCGCCCCGGGCTGTGCAGGTTGATCCCTCCCCACTCAAGTTTGACAGCAGGGGGTGGGTATAGAGGTCTGTTTAGACCCTTCTGCCTCTCTGGCTCAGGGATGGCAGAGGGAGGTGATGAGGGACACAACTCATTTCTCCCTCTTCTCCATCCCCATAATTGGGAACACTCTGGAATTCATGGATCTTCTCCCCATTAATATTGCCCATTTGGTGGGGAAGGGATGGCAGCCAGGCCTTAGAGCATCGCCAGTCTTGTGATCTGAAGTTTTCCCCAGGAGGGTTTGGGGTAGAGGGTGCTTTCCACCTTCCCCACACTTTCTTCTGACCAGGGGATCCCACCACCCCAGGAATTCTCAGGCCTCAGTGCAAGCAGGCTCCTTGGTCGTGTGAGCATGCAGATGGGGGGAGGACGCCGTGTGTGGATAGGCTGCTTCTGTGGGTCTAGAGTGGGCTGTCATCTGCCTGCCTCACAAGACCAGTGGGCCCTCACTCTGAGAGACATGCCAGGAGTCCCACAGAAATCAGAGGTCTTGGGGTCTCTCTAGCAAGTCACTGAACAGAATGGGAGATTGAGAGAGAAGAGAAGCTGTCTAGGATCACTCGGTAAGGTAGGGGCATAGTGGTTAAAGAGTGTGGGCTCTGGACTTGGAGAACGTGGGCTCTGCCACTACTCACCTGTATGCTAGAGGGCAGATGACCTAAACCCTCTGTGCTCTGGTTTCCTCAGTTGTAAAATGGGCTAACATTGATGGCCTCTAATCCATTCAAAACAATGTGTGGCTTCAGTGGAACAGTGCACAGAAGTCCAGGGCCTTTTGAACTGCATGTTGAATGTGAGCCTGTTATCATTGTTGTTACTATTAGAACTTGGGGCCCGGCTCAGTGGCTCAGCCTGTAATCCCGCACTTTGGGAGGCCGAGGTGAGTGGATTGCCTGAGCCCGTGTGTTCAAGACCCACCTGGGCAACTTGGCAAGACTTCATCTCTACAATAAACCAAAAAAATTAGCCGGGCATGGTAACACACACCTGTAGTTCCAGCTACTTGGAAGGCTGAGCGGAAGGATCGCCGGAGCCCAGCAGGTCGAGGCTGTGGTGGCCGGGAGCGTGCCACTGCACTCCAGTCTGGGTGACAGAGTGAGACTTCAACTCAAAAAAAAAAAAAAAAGAACTTGGGTTTGTGGTTCAGACAGTAATTTTTTGGGGGGAAGACTGTCTCTAGTTCCCCAAGTCTGGCCCTTTAGGGGCCTACTAAGCAGGTCCTGGGCAGGGCACAGTGGATGTGGACAAGTCATTCCCCTGGGGCTGTTCTCATCTGAGGGTCTACATTCCCCGCCCTCACCCCAAGCCTAGAACCTAGGTCACTTTTACCTTTGGGCTAAGTCCTGCCCCCTCACAGGTCCACCCTGGAGTCACAGATGCTCACTGGACATGGGCCTGGTTGGTACCTGAGGCTTGCCCCTTCAAGACCCACGTCCAACCTCACTTTGTTAGCATCAGGTTCTGTGCTGGTGGGAAGGAGGCCCAGGTAAATTAGCCCTCCACCAGGGGGGAACAGGAAGTGTTGATGTTGATCATTTGGGGTGCAGGAATAGGATACCCAAATTGGAGAGGACTTTGGGAATGTGGGGTCCCAACTGCTTCTTTGGAAATGCAGATTGAGGGAACTGAGTGCGGACATAGGACCCATCTGTGCCTGGCACATAGGGCTGATGTCTATTTCGTTCAGGAGCTTTAGGACCGCTGTTTTCTGAAGTGTCATCCAGGGATTGTGGTCAGAATGCAGGAAAGACTTCGTGAAAACCAGGGCTACACACTGGGAAAGGTCCTGGGGCCAATGCCTCAGCACAGGAGCATTCACATTTGACTTAAGGAAGGGATGTCTGTCTACTTGAGGCTGACAGGTGGCTGCCATGACCCCTTGGAGCTCCTTCTCGGGCTGTGGGCAGCAGAGGGCACTGGCTTTGGATCCTGCTCTTCTCAGACTTGCCTGCGTACCTTGCTCAGCCACACTTGTCCAGATTCTTACTGGCCCCTATGTTCCCATGCCCCCACATGCACATTCAAGTACACACATACATGTGCATACATGCAATACCACCACATACACAACACACATGTATATACTTATGCATGCACATATACCCACAGGTACATACCTGGGCACCCAGATGCACACATACTAACATGCATGTGCACATGGGCCCCCCCAACGTATCCATTCATACATTAACACCGTGTGCATACACACAGTAACATGTATACCTATGGACAAACCCACAGGCGTTTGCTCTTCCACTAGCTAGTCTGTGTGTATGTGCACTGTGTCTTCATGAGGATAGGGCTATTTTTGTTCATTGCCAAGTCCTCCAAAAGAAGACAGATATGTTCAACCTTAGGGCCCACATGCTTGGTGTTTGGGAGGTGTATGGTACAATATTAACTGGAATATATGAGTAAATGTGTAAGTGTATGTGGGAATTAACAGTCATATGGGGAAACCTTCTTTCGGGTCCCCTCCTGCTGCAGGAGCTTTTCTGTCTTAATAAACTGCTTTCTAAAAAATAAAGAAATAAATAAAAATAATCCTATGGTAGGCCAGGCACAATGGCTCATGCCTATAATCCTAACACTTTGAGAGGCTGAGGTGAGAGGATTGCTTGAGTACAGGAGCTCAATACCAGCCTAGGCAACACCGTGAGACCTTGTCTCTACAAATAAATAAACAAATTAGCCAGACATGGTGTCATGTGCCTGTAGTCCCAGCTTCTCAGGAGACTGAGGCAGAAGGATTGCCCGAGCTCAGGAGATCGAGGCTGCAGTGAGCCTTGATTGTCCCACTGCACTATAGCCTGGATGACAGAGTGAGACCCCAATTCAAATAATAATTATAATCATCATATGAAGAATAAGAACCATATTAGTAAATGCACCTGCCACCTATCGAGTACTTGCTGTGTGCCTAGCCCTGAGCTGCAGGTACCATCTCATGTCAGCCTCACATCAACCCCTGAGGCAAATGCTCTTGTAATTTCTGTTTAGGCCTATGGGACCTCAGGCTGCCATGTCCTGTAGTAGTTTCCTAAGACTGCTCTGACAAAGTTCCATAGGCTGAGTGGCTTAAACAGCAGAAATGTATTGTCTTACAGTTGTGGGGACTGAAAGTCCACAATCAAGGTGCTGGTAACATCCTTCTGAGCACTGTGAGCTGTTCCAGGCCTCCTTCAGCTTGGCTCGTAGACGGCTGTCTCCGTCCCCTCATCCCCACCCTGCATGTGTTGTCTCTGCCCTTAGAAGTATCTGTGTCACCTTTGCAGATGTCGCCACCTTGAGCCTTTTCCCATCAGCCATGGTCAATCTCACCACGTTCTTCGACATTGCCATTAACGGTGAGCCCTTGGCCCGCGTCTCCTTTGAGCTGTTTGCAGACAAAGTTCCAAAGACAGCAGAAAACTTTCGTGCTCTGAGCACTGGAGAGAAAGGATTCGGTTATAAGGGTTCCTGCTTTCACAAAATTATAGTGACTTTACACGCCATAATGGCACTGGCAACTAGTCCATCTATGGGGAGAAATTGGATGAGAACTTCATCTTGAAGCATACAGGTGCCGGCATCTTGTTCATGGTAAATGCTGGACCCAACACAAACAGTTCCCAGTTTTTCATCTGCACTACTAGGACTGAATGGTTGGATGGATGACAATGTGGTTTTTGGCAAGGTGAAAGAGGGCATGAATGTTGTGTAAGCCATGGAGGGCTTTGGGTCCAAGAATGGCAAGACCAGCGAGATCACCATTGCTGACTGTAGACAACTGCAGTAAATTTGTCTTGTTTTATCTTAAACTACCAGATCATTCCTTCCGTAGCTCAGGAGAGCACCCCCTCATCTCATTTGTTTACAGTATCCCTACAATCTTTGTGTTCTCGCTACAATTCTTTGGGTTCCATATTTTTCCTTATTCCCTTCCATGTCTAGTTGGATGGCAGAGAAATAAAAACTAAATAACAGACAACAAAAAAAGAAGTATCTCTGTCCATAACTTTCCTATTTATAAGGATACCGGTTATAGTGGATTAGGGCCCACCCGAGTGGCCCTATTTTAATTTGGAGACCCTGTCTCCAAGTGAGGTCATGCTCTGAGATACTGGGGCTTCAGGACTTCAACATACGACTTTTTGGAGGGACACGATTCAACCTGTGACACTACCCACGGTTGCACAGCTAGGAAGTGGGGTAAGCAGGATTTGATCCCAAGTCTAGAAAGCCAGAGCCCCCAGCATCACCCTACCAAGTGGTTCAGAGCTGAATGTGTGTGTCCCAGGAGTTGCTCGCTGAGGCTCCTTATTTCCTGCTGGCACATAGATGTCTAGTGCTGGCTTGCGTTAAGGAGTTGGCCCCTTTTGGGCCTGGCTCACTGGTGTGCTGAAAGCTTTATTGCTCCTGCCACCATGGCATGGGCGCCCAAGGCCATCCTCCAGGACTGTGGAGGCCAATACAGCCCGCCCCAGGTGACAGTACCACCTGGAGACGAACACAAGGGCCAGGAGGCTGCTGGCTCCGCCCACCAGTCCCCATCTCTGATGCAGCCTCATTTCCCAGCCTAGTCAGGTGGGAAGCTGGCGCCAGCCTGGAGGTGGAGGGGGCAGTCACGAGGCCTTCCAGCATCAACTGAGCCAGCTAAAACCAGGCAGGCCTGTGTTGACTTTTGTCCACAGCCTGAACCTCTCCGTGTGCCACACAGGAGACTGGACCCTGCGCCTCTTGTTCCTCTGATCTTGGCTGGGAGGACTGAAACTGAGTCCTGGCCCCTGGGCCGAGGAGGGAGACACAACCCCCAGTTTGATAAAGGAGGCACAGCCTCCGTCCTAAGAGGAGCACACGCTTGGGGGGATGGCCTCTGCCTTAAGGTTTTTAGTCTGAAAAGTCCCAGCCCCTCTGGGCCTCACTTTGCCCATCCATGTAGTAAGGATGACAGTCTAGTCAGCTGGAGGGTTCCAGGAGGTACCGTGGTGTGGAAGGACCAGGGATTGGGGTTTTTTTTGAGTCGGAGCCTCACTCTGTCTTTCAGACTGGAGTGCAGTGGCGCACTCACAGCTATCGCAGCCTCGACCTGCTGGGCAGGCAATCCTTCCGCCTCAGGCTCTCAAGTAGCTGGAGATATAGGCATGCACCACCATACCTGACTAGTTTTTGATTGATTGTAGAGACGAGGTCTCACCAATTGCCCAGGCTGGTCTTGAATCCCTGGACTCAGGCAGTCCTCTCACTTCTGCCTCCCAAAGTGCTAGGATATCAGGCGTGAGCCACTGCACCCAGGAAGGACCGGGATTAACAGGGGCATCGGATCCCATGCATGTGGATGGTGATGAGGATGGTGATTATGATGGGTAATGTTTGCTGAGCACTTACCGGACCTTAAGCCAAATGCTAAGCGCATCTCAATTATCTCATTTAATACTTCCAAGAAGTCTGGAGGGCAGCTACCTTTATCACTGTCATTTTATAAAAGAAGAAAACAGCAATGAGGCGAACTTGCCCAAGGTCACATAGCTAGAGAGTGAGGGAGGGGGGTTTGAGCCTGCCTGGAAGGTTTCACAGCAGGCCCTGGAGTCGTTTGAAGACAGGGATCTCAGGATGGGGGCCCAGGAGTAAGGACTCCACCATGGCTGGCAGTGGCTCTGGTGCTGCGGTCCCCACCCCCTGAACTCATACCCAGGCCTTAGTGGTGAGGTCTGAGGAGTGTCCTTTCTCAGGGTGAACCAGGCACCTGCCTCCAGACTTTTGCGTTTGGTCCTCAGAGCAGGCCTGTGAGGTCAGCAGTGTGAGAGTTAGTCCTGTTTTGCAGATGAGGCCATGGAGACCCAGAGAGTTGGAGTCAGTCCCCTGAGTGAGTCAGCAGGGTATAGAGGTCACAAACTCAGGTCTCCTGACTCCAACTCTTTTTGATATTCTTTCTGTTAGAGGCAGGTATTGTCAGGTAATTTCAGAACAGAGGCCCTCTCTCATTCCCTTCCCCACCACTGGACTGCTGGAAATGTGACTAAAGGCAGGTAAGGGTTGCATGTCCTAAGAGCCAGCTCCCAATAGCAAAACCAATGCTAAAAGCTGATGTGTCCTAAGCACTCGCTGTGTCCAGGTATGGTGCTGATGTGTTTTTGTACAGCCTCAGAATCCTTCTCAACACACAGTGCTTCACACAGCTGTCAACCAGCACGAATAGGCACAGGCATTCACTTCAAATAAGCAATTATTTTATTTATTTATTTATTTTTTGAGTAGGAGTCTCACTCTGTCATCCAGACTGGAGTGCAGTGGCACGCTCCCGGCCACCACGGCCTCGACTTGCTGGGCTCCAGCGATCCTTCCGCCTCAGCCTTCCAAGTAGCTGGAACTACAGGCGCGCGCTACCGCGCCCGGCTAATTTTTTTATTTATTGTAGAGATGAGGTATTGCCAAGTTGCCCAGGCAGGTCTCGAACCCATGGGCTCAGGCAATTCACTCACCTCGGCCTCCCAAACGGGGGATTACAGGCTGAGCCACCGAGCCCAGCCTATTTTATTTTATTTATTTATTTTTTTGATTTATTGTAGAGACGAGGTCTCGCCAAGTTGCCCAGGTGGGTCTTGAACCCGCGGACTCAGGCAATCCACTCATCTCAGCCTCCCAAGGCATGGGATTACAGGCTGAACCACCGAGCCCGGCCCAAATAAGCAATTTTAATGGACACCCATCATAGCACTGGGCTAGGCTCCAGGGATGCAGGGAGAACAAGACCAATGTCTCAGAGGCAGATGTGAGAAGCTCACATCTTCTGCCTCAGCCTTCCGAGTAGTTGGAACTACGGGCTTATTTTTGATTTATTGTAGAGATGAGGTCTCGCCAAGTTGCCCAGGCGGGTCTCGAACCCGCAGGCTCAGGCAATCCACTCACCTCAGCCTCCCAAAGGAGTCCACCAAGCCAGCTTTCAATCCCTTCTTCCACATGGTTCTTTCCTATCTAAGACCCTCTGACATCAGCCAGATTCATTCAGTTCCTCTGGTCAGCAGGCGGAGCTGGGGTCACCATGCCCATCTTGCAAATGAAATGGAGCCTCAGAGGTTACAGTGCTGGTTCATTTTACCAAGCTCGTAAGAGGGACAGTGTGGTGGCTCACCTGTAATCCCAGTACTTTGAGAGGCTGAGACGGGAGGATCTCTTGAGCCCAGGAATTCAAGGTTACAGTGAGCTGCGACTGCACCACTGCACTCCAGCCTTGGTGACAGAGGGAGACCGTGTCTCAGGGGCAGTAGGCCTGGATACTAAGCAGAGGACCCAGATTATTTGTAGAACCGTGAGTGTGGACTTGGGTACTAAGGAGAGGACCCGGATTATTTGTAGAACTGTTAGCATGGGACAGGATAGGAGCACAGTCTGGTTTGGGGAAGCCCCAAGTTGTGCAGAGGGAGGCTGCAGCCCCTCGAAGCTCTGAGCTGGAGAGGACGTGGCCTCTTCTCTCTTGCGGTCCATCCCCAGTGGCTGGCTGCGGTGAGTCAGCTTGGATGAAGTCACCCGCTTCCGTGCAGCCTGTGCCCCCTGACCTGGGAGGCGCCTGCCAGGGGCACCAGCCGAGCCTGAGGACAGGCTGGGCAGCTCTCCAGGTTGCTCTGTCGCAGCTGATTTAGGGGGGCTGGAGGTGTCCAGAGTCATCAGAAGCAGCCGGGCGTCTGGGGCCTCAAGGCCCATAAGTCATGCTGCTGCCTGCCATTCCGCACTGCTCCCCAAGAGGTCTGTGATGACTCGCCGGGGCCTGGGCTCATCAAAATCAGTTTATGCCAAAGGAAATTAATTTCTGCCTCTCTGAGACGGTGTGTGGGGAAGGGAGGGCGGCACCAGAGGCAGGCCTGCGACAGTACGGCAGGGAGGGGTCGGGCCTACAGTGTGACCACGGTGATGCTGGTCAGGGAGTCTTTGTGCTGGAGACCCTGCCCATTCTACAGGGGGGCTGCCTGAGGCTTCATAGCAGCCTCCTAGTCTTCGGGACAGGAACCTAGATTCTGTTCTTCATTAATGCTTTCTGTCTGTCCTCCTTCTTTCTTTCCTTCTCTATTTCTTTCTTTTTTTTTTTTTTTTTTTGAGTTGGAGTCTCACTCTGTCGCCCAGACTGGAGTGCAGTGGCCACTCCTGGCCACCACAGCCTCGACCTGCTGGGCTCCGGCGATCCTTCCGCCTCAGCCTTCCAAGTAGCTGGAACTACGGGCTAATTTTTGATTTATTGTAGAGATGAGGTCTCGCCAAGTTGCCCAGGCGGGTCTCGAACCCGCAGGCTCAGGCAATCCACTCACCTCAGCCTCCCAAAGTGCAGGATTACAGGCTGAGCCACCAAGCCCAGCTTCCTTCCCTATTTCTTTTTTTTTTTTTTTTTTTGAGTTGGAGTCTCACTCTGTCGCCCAGACTGGAGTGCAGTGTCCGCTCCCGGCCACCGCAGCCTCGACCCCCTGGGCTCGGGCGATCCTTCCGCCTCAGCCTTCCGAGTAGCCGGAACTACAGGCGCACGCTACCACGCCCGGCTGATTTTTTGATTTATTGTAGAGATGAGGTCTCGCTGCCCAGGCGGGTCTCGAACCCGCGGGCTCAGGCAATCCACTCACCTCAGCCTCCCAAAGGTGCGGGATTACAGGCTGAGCCACCGAGCCCGGCTCCTTCCCTATTTCTATAAGAATTCACTGGTCACCTGCTATGTGCCAGGCACTGTCCTGTGTGGTAAGAACAGAATGGCGCACAAGACAAAGTCCTGCTCTCATGGAGCCTATGGTCTTTTTTTTTTTTTTTTGAGTTGGAGTCTCACTCTGTCGCCCAGGCTGGAGTGCAGTGGCACGCTCTCCACCATCGCAACCTTGACCTGCTGGGCTCAGGCGATCCTTCCGCCTCAGCCTTCCAAGTAGCTGGAACAAGTGTGCGCCACCATGCCTGGCTAATTTTTTTTATTTATTCTAGAGACAAGGTCTTGCCAAGTTGTCCAGGCTGGTCTCGAATCCCTGGGCTCAGGCAATGCTCTTACCTCCAAATCCCAAAGTGCTGGGATTACAGGCGTGAGCCCCTGCACCTGGCTGAAGCCTACAAGTCTTGTTGGGCAGAACAGGGTGGTGGTAGCAGCGAGGTCAGGGAGGGAGTCCCTGAGAGAAGACAGGCACACTGATGCTTGGGTACCAAGAAGAGAATCCTTCAGTTATGAAGCAAATTTTCAGGAAACCCAGGCCTGTTGTGGCTGGTGCAGGTGCTGGGGTTGGAGGAGCATATGTCTCAGTGAGGGGACCCAGCAAATGTGTAAGCAGGAAACGCCAGCCCAGGCCTCCCCTCCTGAGGCCAGGCTGTTGACTACACCCACCTGTTCATCTCGGCTTGGGGCCTGGCTTTGTGTCGTGACGGGCAGGCTGGGACCGATGGCTCTGCTTCCTGGAATAGCTTACTAAGGGGGACTTCAGTAATTTAATACATTATTTTTCTTAGACACAACAACCGTAGCTTGCTGATAGGGGAATTCGCAAGACTCTTTAAAGATAGAACAGGAGATGTCAAAGGAACCTTGGAGGCAGCAGCTGTCCCAAATCCAAGGATCTGCTTTCACTCTGCTTGAGACCCAGGGCTTCTTTGTGGTGAGGAGTAAGCTGCTGGGTGAATCCTTTCCCAGCCCAACTTTGCCTGTGTCCCTCTCTGTCAGAGCCCATAGTGGCTCCTCGTTGCTCAGTAACAACAGTTCTCAGTTCTTTTCTGGGTCTCATTCTGTTGCCCAGGCTGGAGTGCATTGGCACGATTACGGCTCACGGCATCCTCAAGCTCTTGGGCTCAAGTGATCCTCTGGCCTCAACCTCCTGAGTAGCTGAAACTACAGATGTACACCACCACGGCTGGCTAATCTTGAGATTTTTTTGTAGAGGCGAGGTCTTGCTATATGGCTTAGGTTGGTCTTGAGTTCCTGGGCTCAAGCAGTCCTCCCGCCGCAGCTTCCCAAAGTGTTGGAATTAACAGTCACGAGTCACGGTGCACAGTCTAGTTTTTTTTTTTTTTTTGAGTTGGAGTCTCACTCTGTCACCCAGACTGGAGTGCAGTGGCAGCTCCCGGCCACCGCAGCCTCGACCTGCTGGGCTCCAGCGATCCTTCCGCCTCAGCCTTCCAAGTAGCTGGAACTACAGGCGCGCGCTACCATACCCAGCTCATTTTGATTTATTGTAGAGATGAGGTCTCGCCAAGTTGCCCGGGCGGGTCTCGAACCCGCAGGCTCAGGCAATCCACTCACCTCAGCCTTCCAAAGGCGCAGGATTACAGGCTGAGCCACCGAGCCAGGCTTACAGTCTAGTTTTTAGCTCTTGAGTGATTGCCTTAGTTTGGGCATAGTCCCTTTCTGTGAATCCTTAGAACAACGCTGGTAGGCAGAAACTATTATCATTTCCATTTTACAGATGAGGAAACTGAGGTTTAGATAGGAGAAGAGATTTTTCCAAAGTACTGCAGCTGGTACAAAGGAGTGGCAAAGTCAGGATTGGAACTCAGTGGGCGGTCAGGCATGGAGGGTCATGCCGGTAATTCCAGCACTCTGAGAGGCTGAGGCAAGAGGATAGTTTGCGGCCAGGAGTTCAAGACTACCCTGGGCAATGTAGTGAGGTCTCATCTCTACAAAAAATACAAAAATTAGCTGGGCTTGGTGACTTGCACTTGTAGTCCCAGCTACTCAGGAGGCTGAGGCAGGAGGATCACTTGAGCCCAGGAGTTCAAGGCTGAAGTGAGTTATGATTGTGCCACTGTACTCTACCCTGGGTGACATAGTGAGACCTTGTCTCTAAAAAAAAAAAGAAGAATAGAATAAAAAATGAGTGCTCACTTCAGCAGCACATATACTAAAATTGGAACGATACAGAGAAGATCAGCATGGCCCTGTGCAAGGATGACATGCAAATTCATGAAACGTTCCATATTTTGCACAGTTCACAGAGGTCATTTGACCAAGATAGTAATAATAACAACAAATATAAAATAAAACAAAAAATGAGGCCATGTATGACCGTAATCCTAGCACTCTGGGAGGCTGAGATGGGAGGGTTGCTTGAGCCTAGGAGTTCGAGGTCAGCTTAGGCAGCATAGTGAGACCTCATTTCTATGGTAAAAAAAAAAAAAAAAAAACATAAAAAGCGGAACTCACTGGGCCATGGATGGCTGCTGCTGAAGGGATGAGGTCCAGGGTCCTCCTATAGTCACAGCCCTGCTCTGATCTGCTCAGGGCTCACTGTTCTGTTGTCCTGTGCTCCACAGACTGGGTAGACAGCCCCTTGTATCCCTGCAGACCCACCCTGCAGGTTCCCACCTCACATCCTTTGCCTGTGCTGTTCCTTCCACCAGAGTCCCCTGCTGCCATCTCTGTTTGTTGAAACTGGAACCATTTTGCACATTTTCTTCTGCTTCTTCCCCTTCTGAGAAGTCATGTGCTTATTCCCACGAGCAAAGGGCTGTCTTGATCTCATGCCCCCACAGGTCTATTTGTGCTGCCGTCTGGGTCCCTCCCACGCACATTTCGTGTGCCCAGGGATTGGAGTGTCACAGACCAGGATTTAGGTTTGAGATCTGTTTGTGTCATGTATTGGCTCTGTGATTTTGGGACGGCCACACACACTTTGTAACCCTCACTTTCTTCCTGAGCCGGGAAGCAAGCACGATGAATTACAAATATTTAGCATAGGGCCTAGCTAGCAACAAACAAAGGGCAACTGTTGTTACAAAACTCCTTTCAGCCTGGATTTCTTCCTCTATCATATGGGGGCAACATAGTATGCTCTCTTATAGGGTGACCCTAAAAGGATGGCAAAGGGTGTGCAAACTGAGAGAGCGGATTCAGAGACTCATCGTTCCCCCTCTGGCCCAGCCCAGGACCTGTGGCTTGTGGAGCTCATTTTTCTGTGGAACTGTAGATTGATTTCCAAGGGATACAGCCTCTGACCTCATTCACTCCAGGCAGCCCTCGCATCCAGGTTGGGTAGGGGGACAACTTGAAGTTCCTTGGCACTGAGGATACCTGTACCATCGTCGTTATCATCATCAGAGCAATCATTGACTTTTTTTTCTGTTGCCCAAACTGAAGTACAGTGACACAATCATGTCTCACCACAGCCTTGATCTCCTGGGCTCAAGCTATCCTCCCACCACAGCCTCCCAGTAGCTGGGACTACAGGCACGTGCCACCATGCCCAGCTAATTTTTTGATTTTTTTTTGTTTTTTTTTGAGTTGGAGTCTCACTCTGTCGCCCAGACTGGAGTGCAGTGGCCGCTCCCGGCCACTGCAGCCTCAACCTGCTGAGCTCCGGCGATCCTTCCGCCTCAGCCTTCCGAGTAGCCGGAATTACAGGCATGCGCTACCACACCCGGCTGATTTTTTGATTTATTGTAGAGATGAGGTCTCGCTGCCTAGGCGGGTCTCGAACCTGCGGGCTCAGGCAATCCACTCACCTCAGCCTCCCAAAGGTGCGGGATTACAGGCTGAGCCACCGAGCCCGGCTAATTTTTTGATTTTTTGTAAAGACAAGTTTTCACTATGTTCCCCAGACTAGTCTCAAACTCCTGGGCTCAAGTCATTCTTTGACATCAGACCCCTGAGTAGCTGGAACTATAGGCTTGTGTCACTGCACCAGACTCAATAGTTAATTTTTGAGGTAGGCAACTGGCATTTTCTTCATTTTATGTAACACACTTTTAGAAAACTTTGCGCTTTTATGGATCTGTAACCTATTATTGAAGTACAAACAGCGGGTATACCCACAGCTTCAAGCAAGACTCCCAGCTCCCTTCCAAATGAATCACTGCCTAAAGTTCTTCCTGAGTAGAAGTTTGGGAGCTGCCTCTGCCCAGCACACACACACACACACACACACACTCCACCTTACAGGTGGGGGAAAACTCCAGCTCCTATCCTGGAGATGTCTTCAGTCACCTTCACAGGGGAGACTGGATCTGAGTAGCGACAACAGATGTGTTGACCCTTGGGCAGGCCAATAAATGCACTTTGAGGTGGGAGAGGGGATGGGGCTCCCTCCCTAAAGACCTGCAACCTCCCTACCTGTTCTCTAGGGTACTCAACCCAGTTTCAGGACTGAGAATGTTGGACTAAGCTCCCGTGACTTCACCCTGGGGCTGTTTTTCTGGGCCTGTGGGACTGACTCTGCTTTAGAAGTGCAGAGACAGACCATGGGGGACTGGGGTTGGGTTGTGTCTCCACATTGGGGCCACAGCCAATGGAAATGGAGCTTCTGGAGGAAGGGACTCTGATCAGAGGACAACCCTTAAGGGTGAGGGCCTGCAGAGTAGCTGGCCCACTGGTGCAGATACCCCTCTCCATCCAAATCTTTCCACTGGCTGAGTCTGAGCAGCAGCTTAGAAATCTTGGATAGAGCCAGAGAAACTAACCACTTGGCTGGAAAATTGGGTATAAGAGAGAAGTGGGGCAGCAGACCCGTAAAAGACCCTATATGGTTTGTGGTGCTTGAGAATTTCAAGAGACCCTTAGTCTGGAGAGACATGAGACCTGGGAGCAGTTGGGCCTTCAGGTGTCTCTGTGGGTCCTGGCAGTTCCTCCCCCCAGTTTTCCATAGCCCCATGTATCCAGGGACAGAAGAGGCCTTGGAGAGGATGGCAGAGCAGATGGTGTGTGGGGTGAGGATGGGGAGAACTTCTCAGACCTTTCTGGGCAGCCCCTACTCTTCTGTCCTTGAGTGCTGGCAGTCCAGCCATATTTCTTGAGCTCTTGGTTATTCGGTCAACAATGCTTCTTGAGAGCTCCCAAAGGCCAGATGGTATGCTAGAGTCTGGGCTCTTGGAACCCAGAAAAAAATATGTCCTCACAGGAGCCCTCAACGTGCTTGCCGTTAGGAGAGGGGAGCCAAACCACTGAGCAGCAGGTAGATTTAGGGTAGGGTGTTCATAATAGAGACCCCTAACTGGTTTTAGAGGCCAAGGAAGGCTGCCTAGAGGAAGTGACTTTCGTGTTCCAGTTACAACTGTGTGACTTGGAAGAGTTACTTAACTTTCCCATCTTTAAAATGGGTATAAATGCTGGGCGTGGTGGCTCAAGCCTGTAATCCCAGCACTTCGGGTGGCCAAGGTGAGATGAGATGATTGCCTGAGTCCAGGGATTCAAGACCAGCCTGGCAACTTGGTGAGACCTCGCTTCTACAATAAATAAATAAATAAAATTAGCCAGGCTTGGTGGTGCATGCCTGTAGTTCCAGTACTTGGAAGGCTGAGGTAGAAAGATCAACTGAGCCCAGCAGATCAAGGCTGCAGAGGCCATGAGGCTGCCTCTGCACTCCTGCCTGGCGACAGAATGAGATTCCAACTCAAACAAACAAACAAAAACGGGCATCATAATAGTTCCTATTTCAAAGCATTGTTGTGGGGATTCAGTGAGCTGTTAATACATAATGTAAATCCCTTAGACCAGTGCCTGGCACACAGAGACTGTTCTGTAATTATTAAATAAAACATAAAAACAGCTCCCGCTTGGATGAGGAGGACTTGTCAAGCAGATGGACTGGAAGGGGTGTCTTCAGCAAAGAGAACAAAGGTCTGCATGTGAGAAAGGCTTCTCCAAGGACTCCCCCCATGTCCTTCTGTGTCACCTGATGGGTGTGCCCGGTAGTTCTCCTGATCCAAGACTTGGGCTAGTAACTCTGCCCCTCCCCTCCAATGCCTCCGTGTGGGCTTCAGACTGCTCAGGCCTTGGTCTGCAACGTGACAGAGTCCACGGCCCAGCCTCGCCCACTTGTCTGTTCCTCTGACAGTGCTGCAGGGCCCACCCCAGGCTGGGCGGTGCTGGGGTTCTCCTGTGAACATCTGGGGTGCCCTGTGTGTCAGGGAAGCACAGAGGAGCAACTGGCCCAGCCCAGGGGTCAGGAGGGCTTCTTGGGAAAGGCGCTCTCTGAACAACGTCCTAAAGGAAAACGAAAAGTTCTCCCAGCAAGGGGAGGGGAGGGAGTTACAGGCAGAGGGAACAAGCCTGTGCAAATGTTAGGAGGGACAGAGAGATCCCCACTCACAGGAGAAATGAAAAGCTTAAGCTTGTGGACTTGGGGAGCCCTCTTTGTGCAGGGTTGGTTGGGTGGTTGGGTTGTCCCCCGCTTGCCCTCTGGCCTGAGCACTGGTAGTGGCCTAAGAGGTTAAAGTCCAGCCTTGCTTCAGGGCCAGCCCTGGAGCTGGGGGTAGGGGCGCCAGTTGCCCGGGTCCCTCCCACCCACTCCAGAGCTGGGAGTGTTTGGCAAAGCAACAACGCAGCCTTTGTGTCCCTCTGTGGGTCTAGGCACGTCTAGCCCAGCCTAGGCGGCTGCTGGTTTCAGTGCCCTGTGATCCCGGCCAGGCAGTGCAGGCAGGGTGTGCTCCCTCGGGGGCCTCAGTGTGGCGGCCTTGTGTCCCCTGCACCCCATGGGTCTCTCCAGGTGAGGAGGCCTGTGCCACGGAGTACAGGGGTGTGTGTACCCAGAGCAGGGAGCAGTGGGTGGAGGTTTGCCTGGAGGTGGGGGGCGCATCTGAGGGCTCCCGTCTGCCACAGCATGTGCTGGAGGGGCAGCCCAGCGTGAGCCTGTGTGCGCGCTTTTGGGTGAGGATGTGACTCTGGGTGTGAGGGGTCTGGGTCTGAGCACATGAGCAGCCCCCAGCCTGCGCGGAACAGAGCACCGCTGTCTCCGTCGCGCCAACAACGAGGCCTCTCTCTCTCAGTGCATAATGTCCCCTCTGTATTGTCTGCTGTACCGCCGTGGTGACGATAATTTTAAGGCCCAAATCCTTTATGTGGCTGGGCGTGGGGGTGGGGCAGGATGGAGGCCTTCTGGGGAGGGCAGGAGCCTGCGGGAGGGCAGCCCCATGTGTGGGGAGGTCTGTTGTGTGTCTGAGGCCTTCCCCTACACACACCCCAGCCTCTACTCGGGCAGCAGAGGGACATGGGGGCTCCCAGAAGCCTCTGCTAGAACCCTCAACCCTGAAGTCATGTGGTCCTCACCCTGCTCCAAGCTCTCCTCCCCCACCCTGCCCGCCCAGACTTCAAAGGAACTCTCTCTGGTAGCCGGTTTTGGTCACTGCCCGCCTGTGCTGATCCAGACTTTCTTCATGTCTGGCCCTAGTCTTTCCTGCTGTGGAACCACTAGACCAGTGGTTGCCAACCTTTTTCTTCTCAGGACTCTTTTACAAGCTTAATAATTACTGAGGACCCCAAAGAGCTTTTGTTTACATGGGCTACATCCATCAAGACTTAACTTATTCGAAATTAAAACTGAGAAAATTGAAAAATATGTATTTCTGCATTGAAAGCAACAGTAATAATTCCATTAGTTGTTATCATGCATAATATATTTTTGTGAAAAATTGTAACTTTATTTTCTAGAACAAAACAAAATTAACCAGAAGAGTGCCATTGTTTTTACATTTTTGCAGATCTCATTAATATCTGGCTTAATAGAGAAAACAGGCCCCTTGGGGCTGGGCTGGATTCTCATATCTGCTTTTGCGTTTATTTTATTTTAATTAATTAATTAATTAATTTTTTTGAGTTAGTATCTCACTCTGTCACCCAGACTGGAGTGCAGTGGCACGCTCCCGGCCACCACAGCCTTGACCTACTGGGCTCCAGCGATCCTTCTGCCTCAACCTTCCAAGTAGCTGGAACTACAGGTGTGCACTACCACGCCCGGCTAATTTTTGATTTATTGTAGAGATGAGGTCTCGCCAAGTTGCCCAGGTGGGTCTCGAACCCGCAGGCTCAGGAAATCCACTCGCCTCAGCCTCCCAAAGCACTGGGATTACAGGCTGAGCCACCGAGCCCGGCTGCTTTTGCTTTTAAGTTGTTGTGATTCTGTGTGTGTGTGTATGTGTATGTGTGTGTGTGTGTGTGTGTATACATATATGATTTCGTTGTCATCGTTGAAGTGTATGAAGAAAATCTGGCCTCATACAGCTTTATAGTTGGAAGAGTAAGGAGTATTTATTTATTTTAATTAATTAATCAATTATTTTTTTAGTTGGAGTCTCACTCCGTAGTCCAGACTGGAGTGCAGTGGCACACTCATGGCCATCCCAGCGTCGATCTACTGGACTCCGGCAATCCTTCCACCTCAGCCTTCCAAGTAGCTGGAACTACAGGCGTGCGCTACCACTCCTGGCTAATTTTTGGTCTGTTGTAGAGACGAGGTCTCACCAAGTTGTCCAGGCTGGTCTTGAATCCCCGGGCTCAGGCAATCCTCTCACCTTGGCCTCCCAAAGTGCTAAGATTACAGGCTGAGTCACTGAGCCTGGCCTAGTGAGGAGTATTTAATAGCCTTTCCAGTATCCATCTGATACTACACCGAAACTTGACAGGTGGTAGTTTCCTAAAGGTTAGTTATCATTTGGAGTCTGAAACCATATCAATGAACTTTTTATATCCTGTTACATTATTTTATATATATATTTATATATATATATATATATAAAAAATATATATATATAATTATTTTTTTTCTTTCTTTTTTCAAGTTGGAGTCTCACTCTGTCGCCCAGGCTGAAGGGCAGTGGCACTCTCATGGCCACTGCAGCCTCGATCTGTTAGGCTCAGGTGATCCCTCTGCTTCAGTCTTCCAAGTAGCTGGAACCACAGGCATGTATCACCACGCCTGTCTAACTTTTTGATTTATCGGAGAGACAAGGTCTCACCAAGTTGCTCAGGCTGGTCTCAAACCCCTGAGCTGAGGCAATCCTCTTACCTCAGCCTCCCAAAGTGCTGGAATTACAGGTGTGAGTCACTGTACCCACTTATTATTAATATTAATTTTTTTTTTTGAGTTGGAGTCTCACTGTGTCGCCCAGACTGGAGTGCAGTGGCCGCTCCCGGCCACCGCAGCCTCAACCTGCTGGGCTCCGGCGATCCTTCTGCCTCAGCCTTCCAAGTAGCTGGAATTACAGGTGCGCGCTACCTCGCCCGGCTGATTTTTTGATTTATTGTAGAGATGAGGTCTCGCTGCCCAGCGGGTCTCGAACCCGCGGCTCAGGCAATCCACTCACCTCAGCCTCCCAAAGGCGTGGGATTACAGGCTGAGCCACCGAGCCCAGCAATTTTTTATTTTTATTTTTTTTTTAGAGACAGTATCTTGCTCTGTCACCCAGGCTGGAGGACAGTGGTAGAATCATAGATCACGGCAGCCTCAAACTTCTGGGTTCAACGGATCCTCCCTTCTCAGCCTTTAGAGTAACTGGGACTACAGAGATGCACCACCATGCTCTGCTAAACTTTTTTTTTTGTAGAGACAGAGTCGCACTACATTACCCAGGCTGGTCTTAAATATTTGACCTCAAGCAGTCCTCCTGCTTCGGTGTCCTGTCACCCAGACTGGAGTGCAGTGGCACGCTCCCGGCCACCACAGCCTTGACCTACTGGGCTCTAGCGATCCTTCTGCCTCAACCTTCCAAGTAGCTGGAACTACAGGTGTGCACTACCACGCCCGGCTAATTTTTGATTTATTGTAGAGATGAGGTCTCGCCAAGTTGCCTGGTGTTGTGATTACAGGTGTTTCTAATGCATAATTTGAATGGATCTTTTACCCACGCATGATTTTATACCACAGTGCATTGATCATTTAGAAAATATTGCCAGGTGTAGTGGCACATGCCTGTAGTTCCGGCTGCTCAGGGGGCTAAGGTGGAAGGATTGCTTAAGGCCAGGAGTTCAAGACCAGTCTGAGCAACACGGTGAGATCTAAAAAATACATATTTTTTTAAAGGAAGAAAATAGGCCGGGTGCGGTGGTTCAAGCTTGTAGTCCCAGCACTTTGGGAGGCCAAGGTGAGGTGATTGCCTGAGCCCACAGGTTTGAGAACAGCCTGGGCAACTTGGTGAGACCTCATCTCTACAATAAATTAGCTGGGCATGGTAGCACGTGCCTGTAGTTCCGGCTCCTTGGACGGCTGAGGCAGAAGGATCGCCTAAGCCTAGCAGGTTGACGCTGGGGTGACTGTGAGCATGCCACTGCACACCAGCCTGGGCGATGGAGGGACTCTGACTTAAAAAAATATATAAAGAAGCCGGGCTTGGTGGCTCAGCCTGTAATCCCACGCCTTTGGGAGGCTGAGGTGAGTGAATTGCCTGAGCCCGCGGGTTCGAGACCCGCCTGGGCAGCGAGACCTCATCTCTACAATAAATCAAAAAATTAGCCGGGGGTGGTAGCGCATGCCTGTAATTCCGGCTACTCAGAAGGCTGAGGCGGAAGGATCGCCGGCGCCCAGCAGGTCGAGGCTGCGGTGGCCGGGAGCGGCCACTGCACTCCAGTCTGGGCGACCGAGTGAGACTCCAACTCAAAAAAAAAAAAAAAAAAAAAAAAAAATATATATATAAAGAAAATACTTCTTCACTGAGTGATGAAGATCTCTCAAATGTTAACACATTTCATTATACCATATTAAAAAATCACAGCCATTGATATCACCACCAGTTTCATCAGAAATGTACCAGGAAGCAGGAAGCTGTCAAGCTTATGGTGATGTATACAAGTCTTCCAAAATTTGAATTTTCACTTAAAAAAATATAATTTTAGCTGAGTGCAGTGCTGCATGTCTGTAGAGAAGGTGCACCTCATGAGGCTGAGGCAGGTGGATCACTTGAGCCCTGAAGTTTAAGTTCAACCTGGACAAAATCGCAAGTCCCTATCTCTCAAAAAAAAAAAAAAAAAAAAAATGGCTGGGTTTGGTGGCTCAGGCTGTAAACCCAGCACTTTGAGAGACCGAGATGAGTGGATTGCCTGAGCCTGTGGGTTTGAGACCAGCCCAGGAAACTTGGCAAGACCTTGTCTCTACAATAAATAAAAAAAAATAAAAAATAATAATTTTTATGATTGGCAACAAATACTGTTAGTTGTTTTTCTTTTTTTTTTCCCCTTTTTTTTCTGAGTAAGAGTCTTACTTTGTCATCTAGGTGGAGTGCAGTGGCACACTGCCCTGCTGGATTCAGGCGATCCTTCTGTTTCAGCCTTCCAAGCAGCTGGAAATACAGGCATGCGCCACCATGCCCAGCTATTTTAAAATTTATTGTAGAGATGAGGTCTCACCATGTTGCCCAGGCTGGTCTCAAATCCCTGAGCTCAGGCAATCCTCTGGCTCCAGCCTCCCCAATTTTTTTTAGAGTCAAAGTCTCACTCTGTTGGCCAGGCTGGAGTGCAGTGGCACATTCACAGCCACTGAATCCTTGATCCGCTGGACTCAAGTGATCCTTCTGCCTCAGCTTTCCAAGTTGCTGGAACTACAGGCATGTGCCACCGCACTTGGCTAATTTAAAAAAACTTTTTGGGCTGGGCTCGGTGGCTCAGCCTGTAATCCCAGCATTTTGGGAGGCTGAGGTGAGTGGATTGCCTGAGCCCACGGGTTCGAGACCCACCCAGACAACTTGGCGAGACCTCATCTCTACAATAAATAAATAAAAAAAAATTAGCTGGGCGTGGTAGTGCACGCCTGTAGTTCCAGCTACTTGAAAGGCTGAGGCGGAAGGATTGCCAGAACCCAGCAGGTGGAGGTTGTGGTGGCCGGAAGCATGCCACTGCACTCCAGGCTGGGTGATGGAGTGAGACTCCAACTCAAAAAAAATAAAAATAAAAATAAAAATAAAAATACGTTTTGTAGAGACAGGTCTCGCCATGCTGCCCAGGTTGGTCTTGAACTCCTGGGCTCAGGTAATCCTCTCGCCTCCACCCCCAAAGTACTGGGATTACAGGTGTGAGCCACAGTGTCTGGCAGTTGTTTTTCTTGAAATGACTGGTTTACTTCATTATCTGTGAGAGAATAAATACCACATACCCAGGACTAAAGTTTGTCAGTCTTTCTGTCAAGTAAAAATGACATTCAATAAAAAAGTAGCTAGTTTAGCTTGCAACTCAAACAACGGCATGGATGCTTTTCTCTGAGGTATCATATTTTGGTATGCTACAGAAGTATTTTATATGAATTTCTCATATATGGGAACTTATGGAACTGTGAATTTAACACAATGTTAAACAGATGTATACTCAAGTGTTGTTGAGATTTAATAAAATGACTAATTTCAGCCAGGCTCAGTGGCTCAGCCTATAATCCCAACCTTTGGGAGGCTGAGGTGAATGGATTGCCTGAACCCGCGGGTTCGAGACCCGCCTGGGCAACTTGGCAAGACCTCATCTCTACAATAAATCAAAAACTAGCTGGGCATGGTAGCACGCGCCTGTCGTTCCAGCTACCTGGAAGGCTGAGGCGGAAGGATCACCAGAGACCAGGTCAAGTCTGCGGTGGCCGGGAGCGGCCACTGCACTCCAGTCTGGGCGACAGAGTGAGACTTCAACTCAAAAAAAAAAAAAAAAAAAGACTAATTTCACTGCTTTGCTTCAACAAGGACATTCTGACATTCTTTAGTCAGTTTTTTTTTTTTTTTTGAGTTGGAGTCTCACTCTGTCGCCCAGATTGGAGTGCAGTGGCCGCTCCCGGCCACCGCAGCCTCGACCTGCTGGGCTCCGGCAATCCTTCCGCCTCAGCCTCCGAGTAGCCGGAATTACAGGCGTGCGCTACCACCCCTGGCTAATTTTTTGATTTATTGTAGAGATGAGGTCTCGCTGCCCAGGCGGGTCTCGAACCCGCGGGCTCAGGCAATTCACTCACCTCAGCCTCCCAAAGGCATGGGATTACAGGCTGAGCCACTGAGCCCGGCTAGTTTGTTTTTTTTTAAGTCAGTCTCACTCTGTTGCCCAGGCTGACGTGCAGTGGCATGCTCACGGCCATCGCAGTCTTGACCTCCTGGGTTCAGGCAATCCTTCCACCTTAGCCTTACAAGTAGCTGGTACCACAGGTGGGCACCACCACACCAGGCTAATTATTTGTGGAGACGAGGTCTCACTCAGTTGATCAGGCTGATTTCAAATTCCTGAGCTCAGGCAATCTTCTTGCCTCTGTCTCCCAAAGTGTTGGAATTACAGGTATGAGCCACCAGGCTTGGCTGTTTTTGCTGTTGTTTTTTTTTTAGTCAGTCTTGCTCTATTGGCCAGGTTAGAGTGCAGTGGCACAATCATGGCTCACTACTGCCTCAAACTCCTGGGCTCAAGTGATCCTCCCACCTCAGCCTCTGCAGTAGTGGGACTATATGCATGCACCACCACACTCAGTTTGGTTTTTAATTTTTTTGTAGAGGCAAGGTCTCACTATATAGTTCAGGATGGTCTTGAACTCCTGGGCTCAAGCAATCTTCCCTCCTTAGCCGGGCATGGTGGCTCATCCCTATAATTTCAGCACTTTGGAAGGCTGAGGTGAGAGGATTGCCTGAGCCCAGGGGTTCAAGACCAGCCTGGGCAACTTGGTGGGACCTCATCTCTATAATAAATCAAAAAATTAGCTGGGCATGGTGGCACGCGCCTGTAGTTCCAGCTACTTGGAAGACTGAAGTGGAAGGATTGCCTGAGCCCAGTAGGTTGAGGCTGTGATGGCCGTGAGCATGCCACTGCACTCTAGCCTGGACGACAGAGTGAGACTCCAACTCAAAAAAATATATGTATAATAACAATAAAACAAACAGGCTGGGCATAATGGCTCATGCCTGTAATCCCAGCACTTTGGGAGGCTAAGAAGGGAGGATTGCTTGAGCCCAGGAGTTCAAGACCAGCCTGAGCTACATTGTGAGACCTCGTCTCCAAAAAAAAAAATCAAAAACCAGGCCGGGCTCGGTGGCTCAGCCTGTAATCCCAGCACTTTGGGAGGCTGAGGCGAGTGGACTGCCTGAGCCCATGGGTTTGTGACCCGCCCTGGAAAATTGGCGAGACCTCATCTCTACAATAAATCAAAAACTAGCCGGGCTTAGTAGCGCACGCCTGTAGTTCCAGCTACTTGAAAGGCTGAGTCAGAAGGATCACCGGAGCCCAGCAGGTTGAGGCTGCGGTGGCCGGGAGCGTGCCACTGCCCTTCAGCCTGGGTGACAGAATGAGACTCCTACTCAAAAAAAAAAAAAATCGAAAACCAAACTGAGTGTGGTGGGGCGTGCATATAGTCCCACTACTGCAGAGACTGAGGTGGGAGGATCACTTGAGCCCAGGAGTTTGAGGCAGCAATGAGCCATGCATGAGTGTGAGGTTGACCAGGACAGAGGTGGCTGCTGAGGGGGGGAGATGGTCGTGACAAGTCGATGTGTGCTCAGGGCTGAGGTTCCTGACTTCTTTACCACAAAAGACATGCTTGTTGCAGACACTGATGCCTGGACCCAAGTCCTGTAAGTGTGGGTTGCAGAACGGACCCCGACCTGCCCCCACCCTGGGCCTGGCTGGCTCTCCTCTTTCGGTGGCCTTGCATCCCTACCCCAGCCTGTCCTTGAGCTCCTGGTCTGGTATAGGGGGACAGACCTCAGATTCTGTGCAAGGCGGACCTCATCCATCTTGCTGTGCACATCTGTGCCCCTGAGCTGTGAACTAGGCCCATGTGGGTTATTCCACACACACGTTCATGGTTGAGCTATGTGACTGGGTGAGTCCATCCAGTGCTGTGTGTTTGTGACTATGGCACGTGATTTGCCGTACAGCACAGACTGTGTGAGCTTGTGCACCTTGCCACGCACCCTGAGTCGTGTGTTTGTTTTTGTGCCTTCAGTCCGGTGGTGTATATTTGTGTATATGTGCTTTGTATATCTTTATAGGGTGTGAGTGTCACTGTGGTGGGTGTGTGTGTTTGTGTGATGGTTTGTCAGTGTGTATCTTGGCCCGGCCCCAGAAGGCCAGCTGAGACGTGCAGGGCGGGAACGTGCTGGGTAGGAGTCCACTGCCAGAAGGTCTGACCGGGAATAGACATGTCCTCACCTGCCCAGAAAGCGTCCCAAGCCCTCAGAGAGCCCCTGTCCAGCGTCACCACCGCTGACCAGTCAGGGGAGTGGCTAGAGAAGGGGGCATGAGGGAACCAAACAACCTCAGCCCAACTCCACCCCTTGCTAGCATCTGAGCCTCATGTGGGGGCCCCGGAGCCCTTGGCCTGCCCCTAGGGCTCCAAACATTTGTACTGCAGAACTGGGCAGGGGTCTAGAGTCAAGGTTCAGGTTGGCTCTTGTGGCAGTCAGCTCCTAGTGGGCCACGGAGGCAGAACTGGCCCCAGGCCTTGTTGGGGCGGGGCTGCAGGGAGGACCCCTTCACTGAGCCTGGGCTGATGCTAGTTTCATGATCTGTGTCATTCACTCAACAGATACTTATGGAGCAGGTGCTGTGTGCCAGGCTCTGCTCTATCTAGGTGCTGAGAATACAGCAGTCACCTCACTGAATTAGGGGAGAGAGGTGGGGCTACTGCCAGCGTGCATTTTGCAAATGAAGAACCATGTCCTGAGAGGTTAAGTGATGCACCAAAGGCACAGCAAAGCTGAGATTTGAAACCAGGCCAGTCTCAGGCCAGAGTCCTCCTCCTCATGTCTCCATCGGCATCTGATTCTCACCCTTGCAGCCCCAATGCCCGGTGAGCTAGGATCAGCAGGGCAGGGGGTGGGTTAGCTCCTGGCTAGCCTTGTGTCCTGGGCTGATGGCTGATGCTTGAGTGGGCACAGCAACTAAGTGAGTTCTTGGGAAGGTGGGCATAGAGTGGTGAGGTGCACTGGGACCCATGGGACAGCCTCCTCTCCTGCTGTGTGAGCTGGGATGGGCCGTTGCTTCCTTCCAAGCCTCAGCATGCTCATCTGTAAAGTGGGTGCAATAGCGGCCCTTTTCCAGGGTTGCAGTACTCATGGCATGCTCCCTGGCACACAGTAGGGCAGCTGGGGATGGGGCAGAGCTGGAAGTGGGCAGGACCTCCCCGGGCTCTCTGCTCAGCCCCAGGAAATGGGTAGGGGGCAGGGAGGAGGAGGCGCAGATGTGCGCTTGTCTCACACGAGCAGCCGCATTTAGCCACCGAGTCGGGACTGAAATATTCCTGAGGGAGAAGAACCCTGAGGCTTCAGGGCGGCAACGGCTCGTCAGTGGGGAGCGGAGAAGGGATGTTGTCACCATCTGCCTCGTGTCTGTCTGCGACTAAAATAATACTGGGGTGAGACTCGCCGCAGGCACGGGCCCAGCCGCAAGGTTCCCCGAAGAGGGAGGGGCCGGGGGTGCTGGGAACCTTGTGGGGAGCAGTGGCAGAGAAGGGCCTGTGGGGGGCAGCTCTTGGCCTAGGCTGGGCCCTGGTCCTGTCACTCTGAGGGGCCACGGGAACCCATGAGAGGCACATAGGCATGGACACTCTCCAAGGCGATCAGCCTCAGGAGGGCAGGACCAGGGGACCCCCAGGCCCAGCCAGGGTCTGCTTCGGGGGGGACCAGGCATGTGCTGAGACCCCAGCAAAGCAAGGACGACAACAGAAACACAGCACGAGAGACAAATTGCCTGATTCAGCTTCCATGAGCTTCTCCAGAATATTGAAACCAGAAAACGTAGCAAGAAGCTATTTTAATTTCAGCCGACGTATAAGTTTTGGGTCTATGGTTTACTGTGGTTTTTATTTTGAATCAAATATGGAGAATGTTCCATAATTTCCTCAGGGCTCAGGGCTCTGGGGACCGAGTGCCTGCCATTCCCCACTGGGCACAGTGGTCACACACCGACTGCCTTTCAGTGTTGGTCACCCCGAGCCTGGGCAGGTGCCCCTTCAGGTCCAGGACATGGCTGGGAGCCTGATGCGTGGCCTGTGGGTGAAGCAGCCACGTTCTGGTCTTCTGCTATGTTCTCATCAGACACAACCAGTGGGTATTTTTGTTTTTGCAGAGAGAACAGACCCATGACCTCAGTGGTTTATTTTAACTGCAGATGCACCCAGAATGCCTGCTGCTTTGTGCTGACGTGGTTACAGGGCTGCCGGTTCTGCTGGCAGCACATAAGCACCTACTGTGTGCAGGTCCTGGGCTGGGGCAGGCTGGGCCCAGCCTCGGCGTGCAGGGTGGAAATGGCAGTCAGACCCGTAGGAGTTCAGCCCTCTGGGTGCCAAGGAGGGTGGCAGGGAGGCCACTAAGGGGGTGCTGGATATGGCGAGAGACTAGAGCTGTCATCCTGGAGGAAGTGGCAGAAGCATTCTGTCTTGAAGAGGAGACAGCATCAGGGGAGAACGGGGAGTGAGCCTCAGGCAGGAGAGCCGTGTGTGCATGATGCGACTTCATGGCTGTCTCTCTTTATGGCGAGGGATCCACATCACAATCGGAGCTGCAATGCAGAGCCCTGCTTGCAGGCCAGACCCCATGCCAACTGCCTGCGGTGTGTTTTCCCAGTTGGTCCTTGCCAATAGCCTGTGAGGTTGGTATAATTGGTGCTCATCTTACAGATGAGGAAACCGACGCTCAGAGAGGTCTAGAACCTTGGGTAAGAGGTAGAGGCACAGCCTCGGGCTACTCTGCTGCCAGCAGCAACTGAGCACCTACTATGTGCTCAGAGCACAATGTACAGGTCCTGAGCCAGGTCTTCCTGGATTCAGTCCCCAACAGCACACTCCAGGGTGTCCTGACATGGCTGGCATCTCTCACCTGCTGGGCACGATGACCAGGGAGTGAGTGTGTATACGGGGGACAGAGGGGCGCAAGTGGGAGGCGGAGACCCTGCTTTACACCTTTGAACAAGTATTTTCCTCATAGAAGCCTCAGTGTCCTCACCTGTGCAACGGAGCTGTGAGACTCATGGTGAGGCTTAAAAGTAAAAGCATGTGTGAAAAGCCCCCTGTGGGTTCAGTGAGCCCCAATCCTGGGCTAATTCTCCTCAAAGCACTGGGGTGATCTTCCCAGAACAATCTAGCCACTGTCCTTTCCTTGCAGCTGACAGGCTGCAGCCACCACAGCCGCTATAGTCCTGAATTATTCAAGACCCCGTAGGCCTCAGTGGTGGCCCTTCCCCTCTCCCTGCACACTAGGCTGTCAGCATTAGCCTTGGAGCCTCTGCCTGGAATCTACTGACCTCAGGGCTCCAGAACTGTGGACTGCCCAGGTAGGGTCATGAGTGTAACAGGGTGAGTTGTGGCTGAGCGTGAAAGAATGACCGTGTGAGAGCATGAGGGTGTGGCAGTTTGTGTGTGCAAGAGTGTGGCTGCGAGAGTAACTGTGTGTGTGTGATAACTATGAACACTACACAGGATGTGTGCGAGTGAGCATGTGAGTGACAGCAGGTGTGAGTGTGCCACACTGTGTGTGAGGGAGCCTGTGGTGTATCTGGAGCTGAGCTCCCCCTTTGCTTTGGGGAAGCCAGGTTCAGGGTCCCTTGGGCTCAAGAGTACAGTGATCTGAGAGTCAGATTCCAGCTGGGAGCCAGAGGGGGTCAGCTCACCTTTACCTGCAGGGCCTCTAAGGAGCTAGGCGGAGGGGAAACAGCCGACAGAGGCAGAGGTTTGGGAAGGAAGGTTTGTGGTGGTTAGGCCAAGGACAGGACTTGAAGTCCATGGCCCTGTGTGGACTCAGGCCACAGTCTGTCAGATTGCTTCTCTGGCTTCCAGCCAAGAAGGGAGGC
Source organism: Cephalopachus bancanus (assembly GCA_027257055.1). Classification (NCBI taxonomy): domain Eukaryota; kingdom Metazoa; phylum Chordata; class Mammalia; order Primates; family Tarsiidae; genus Cephalopachus; species Cephalopachus bancanus. Next base: position 2,143,936 of record JAPVLO010000379.1, on the reverse strand, counting down.
GCTTCCCCCCATTGGTCCTCTTCCCCTTCCAGGGCCTGGGGGAGTTGAGAACCCCTGGGATGAGAGGTGGGCACTGTGCTCTTGGATCTGGGGTCCGGGGAAGTCCCCAAGGTCTTGGGGGCTGGGGAGGGTATGGGAGTTCATCAGCATCTTGGTGGAAGGACCTCACCCACAGGCAATAAGGACAGAGCAGACCTCCACTCCTGCCTCCACTTAGGCCCTGCCTGGAGGGGACTGCTCTGTGTGGGAGGGTGGAGTACCTGGGGTGGGAGCCTGCAGTGTGGGAGGGCGGGGGTGGAATTCACATTTGGTGTGATGTTGAGGCCTGCGTGTTGGTGTGAGGACGTGGGTGGCTGTCTGAGTTGGCGGCTGCATCTCTGAGGTTACATGTTTACCAGCTCTGTGTGCACGACTTTGTGTTTATCTGCCTGTTTGCGTGATCACACGGGGCATGTGGGAGCCTGTGCTTGAGGGTGCACGTGTGTGGAAGTGTGCTGTTTGTGTGGGGTTGGTGAAGGATGACGGGCGGGAGACATCACACTCGAGTGCACAGTTTTTCCTTCCATAGCCCCTGCCCATCAAGGCCTGGCACCCCCACCGCTGGGACCACCCTGCCGAGAGTCTGATGGTCGGGCTTCGACTGGCAGCACCTCAGAGCCCCATGGAGCAGAGAGGGCTGGGATGGGGAGGCAGGGTGAGAGACTTGATTACTAGGAAGGAGAGCAGACAGAGCTGGGGGCAGACCTAGGGTGGCCGGAGCCTGATGCCTGGGTCCAAGCACACTGGGGTGAGCCGAGGAAAGTCACTTCCCTCTCCGAGCCTCAGTTTCCTCACCAGGACAATGGGCCTGCACACTGAGCATTACCCATCAAATATCCTCTGAACCTGCTTTCCCTCCTGGCTCTGGGAAGCTGACCGTCGGAGGCCTGGGTATCGGCCTGTCCAGAGGCTGGGGCAGGGTGAGATGACTCCTCCCCTTCCCTGAGTCCAGAAGGCTTGACTTGTCCTGCTGTCCCTGTCCTATCCGAGGGATCTGTGTGCATGAAGATGTGGAGTGCTCCTGAGGACATAAGCGAGCGGGTCATTCTGTCCATCTCCTTGATTCTGGGAGGGTCAGCCCCCCACCCCAAGTCCAGGGACGTTCTCTACTCCTTCCCACGGTCAGAAGCAGGAATGGGGGAAGTCCTGCCTGTTCCCTCTCTGGCTTTACTTTCCCCCTCTGTAGAGCAGGGGTGTGAGGCCTGAGCGTCCCTGGTCCTCAGAGCAGGCTAGTTCCCCCAGTGCCCCTCATCCCCCACCCGCTCGCCTGTAGAGCTGTGGCCGGGCAGCTGTCCGGCTGAGTGGGTTAGCAACATAAGACAGATGGCGAGGGATTATCTCAGCTTCTCAGCGCGATGGCAGCAGCGGCGGGGGTGGGGGGAAGGCTCTCACACCCTCCCCATGTGTACCCACACACACACACACACACAAATGCACACACGCAGCTCCTAGCTCCTGCCCCCAGACCCAGCCTAGCCTCCTGCTCTTCATGAGGTGGACAGGCAGGCAGGAGGAGAGATGAGATTATGAGAGCTGGTGAGAACCGTGGGATTTGGCAGTCTGATCCCAGCCCCACTCAGCTCCCAGACCATAGGCTGAACCAGCCGGGCCTCTGAGAAGGGCCTCCCAGGCTCCTCTTGACCCCTGCCCCTGCTGCCAGGATTTCTCTGCAGCTGCCACCACTGGACTGGTACGCTCAGGAGGGCATGGCATTACAGAGAAGCCTGAGGCTCAGAGATGTGTGAGCTGATGCCAAAGTCACACAGCAAGTTTGGCTCATTGGCTGGCTGGGTTCTGGGGGTTGGCAAGTAGTGGAGTCTCTTAGATGTCCTGGCACTGGCTGTGGGGTCCTTAGGTCTTCTGCAAAGAAGGTGTGTGTGTCTTAGCACTTCATGCTGCAGCCCAAGGTCCCACAGGGGTGTGTCACAGGGCCAGCTGCGTACACACAAGGACTCGCAGGCGTAACCTCTCCTTCGCATACACGTCAGGCTCTGGGTGAAGGCTGTTTGGAGTTGAGTGACACAGCCAGGTCTCCAGGCTATGTCACTGGGAAAGAATTAGGGTGGGGTCAGAACCCCGCTAGAGTGAATTCTCCCACCTGTCCCCCAATTCGCCACAGGCAGATGGTAGAGGGGCTTTCTCTTCAGCCTCAGCCACAGACTCAGGCCCTCTTCCTCCATTCACCCCTAGACAGCCCCCCAGCCCCCCACAGTCCTGAGTCATCTATGCTGAGCCCCTGGGGAGGAGTATGGGCCAGGAAGCTGGGCTGGATTTTCGAATGGCAACCCCAGGGGACCCTTTTCCCAGCATGCGTGGGAGGGGCCCACTTAGTGGGGAAAGGCGGGGTGGAGGCCTCATGACAGAAACCGGTTCTCTGCTCCAAGCTGCCCATGTCCAGATCTCTCCCCACTGCCCAAGAGTGACTCAGGGTCTGCTGGATGCAGGAGGATGGATGAGGGGCAGTGTGAGGCTGCTGGGGGTGGCCTGCACAGAGCACACCCACTCCTTAGGCCCCTGAGCCTTCAGCCTGTCACTGGGCTCCTGTGTGTTCATGCCTACCTGTCCAGGTTGTCAGGGGAAACATGATCTTAAGATCAGGCAGGCCTGGGGGTCAGTGGGGGAACCAACTGGGCTTATCTCTGAAGATGCATTACTTGTGGGCTCCCCGAAATGGTGACACTATCCACATTTTCCGGTCACACATAAGACTGCACCGCCGGGCTCCCGCCTCTGCCCCTCCCCCAAACTATTGGCTCAGCCCTTCCCACGCCATTGGATGGCCTTCACAGCCGGCCAGGACCAAGCCCCTCCTCCCCACCTCCAGTCCGAATCAGAAGGTGGGTACATCGAAGGGCCCTAGGCGGAGCTTAGGTCCAGGTCAAGCGCCACCTCTCTGTCCCTTTCTCAGATTGGTCATCTGGACGGTGAGGGCTGGCCGGAACTAGGTCTCAGCGCTCCCCACTTTTCCTCAGAGCTTGGCCTGGGTGCCCTACATAAAACCTGGGCCTCCCCACGCCGCCTCATCGAGGGGACTTTGGGTCTTCCCAAGGTTTCAAAGTAACATTCTACAGGCACTGCGAGAGCCAATCAGAGAGTCCATGTAAATACTGGCCCGCTGATTGGCTGTCTCCTTCACGCCCTTTACGAAACTTCAACTTCAACTCGGAGAAGGTTCTTCCCTCCCGCCTCGCGCGCCCTGGAGGAGGCGGGGCCCGAGGTCACCCTGGCCATCCCCCGGCCGCAGGCTACCAGGCCCGTCGAACAGGGTCGCGCAGGTGCAGACGGGGGCGCGGCGCCGCTCGGGCCGGGGCGGTCGGTGGCTCATCCTGGCGCAGAATGCCCGCGGGGGCGGCTCGAGAAGTGGGCCCCCCTTCTTTGCAGGCCCGCCGCAGAGCGGGCCGCAGGCCGCGGGGATCGAGGTCGGCTGGGCCGGATCGATATCTGCCCGCTGGACTGATGCGCGAGGGAGGCGGCTCGTAGGCCGGCTCTGCGGCAGAGCTGTGCCCGCGCTGCGCCCCCACCTCTCCCCCACCCTCTGCCGTCTCCTTCGCCCAGCACTCCCGGGGAAACCGAGGCGGGGAGCGACACTCCCTGGCTCCGGACCTCGGCCCCTGTGGCGGGGGCGGAGGTCGCCCCGGGGTCGCACCCAGCCCCCAGACCTCGGCTCGTCCCCGCCCCCACGGTCGCCCGCAGCTCGAGGCCGTCCCGCCTGCATTTCTGCCAACGTCGCGTCCCTCGCCCAGTCCTGCGCCTTCTTCCCGCTTCACTGTGTGTCTCCTCTCTGGCTCTCTCCCTCCCTCCCCCTCTCTCGGTGGGTGTCTTCGTGCCCGTCTCGACACCTCCATCGCCTTTTCTTCCTCGGCCTGTCTCTGTCTCTAGTTGTCTCTGTCCCTCGGTCTCCGCTCGCCTCTTGCTCGCTTTCGCTCTCCCTTTGTCTGTCTGGCTCTTCTCTCCCTCCCTTTAGCCGCCCCCCCTGCACACACACACACACACACACACACACACCTCATAGCCCTGTTTACGACATCCCCAGGGCTGGCAGGTGGGCGGGGCTGCAGCAGAGAGGGGGTGAGAGAGGGAGACGCAGCCTCCCCCCCAGCTGTTAACCTTCACGCTTCAGGCCTCTGCGGATGGCAGAGGAGGGGGAAAGCCCAGCTGCCAGCTTGGCGGAGGTGACCGGGCGGGGGCTGGGGGCTGCCCCTCCCTCTGGGCCCGTCTCTGGGGAGATCTGGGGCCGGAAGGAATGCGACGGAGGGCGCCTTGGGCTGAGGGAGACTGTTGCCGGATGGGTGGCCTTCTGGAAGCTGGAGCTGGCCGGGCGGGTGCCCAAGGGGCGCCTGCGCGGCGCCGGCCCTGCCCGCAGCCCGGCCGGACGTGGGGGCCGGCGTGAGAATCCCGCCCATCTGTGAGCCGGCCTCACGCCGTCAGACCCAATTTATCTCGCCGCCAAAGTTTCACAGCCATCTGCTCGAGTGGAACGGCTTCCAGCGCTGGCCCCACCGGGCCCCCCAGCCAGCGCGGGGATGTTTTCCAATACGACAGCCTCGCCCCCCCAAAGCAAGGGGGGGTGCAGGGGAGGCGGCGGAGCGCGGTGCGCGGGGCTGGCAGGCAGCCCTCCCCCGCGAGCGAGCCGACCCTGAATTTTAAGCGATTGATCAGGAAGCGCAGGCCGTTCCCATCACTTAGAGCAGCCAAATGCGACGGCGCCGGGATTTCAAGGGGCCTTTGCGGAGGCGGTAATGAGGTCACCGTCACCGCACCAGCTCGCGGGCAGGAGAGGCGAAAGTCCGCGGACACGTGTGAATGCAGCCGCGCGGTGTCCACGCGACCCCGGGGCCCAGCACCGGCCCCGGAGAACCCGGCGTCTGGCTCGACCGGGGCTCCTCGGCTCCCTCCTCCCCGACCGCACGCTCGGAGAGACCGAGCTAGCACCCGGCCCGGCCCCGTCCGCGATCACCTCAGACAGCTTCACGCAGAAGCCCCCGCCCGCATCCCTCCCCGCTGTGTGCCCCAAATACGCCGTTTGGGCACCTGCCCGTCGCGCTCCGAACACGCCGGCGGAGACAGATGTACCCCAGGCCCGGTAATCACACAGGTGCACACGTTCCAGTCACACACCTGACCGCGGGGCTCCTGCGCCGGTGCACTCCCGCCCCCCGACACGCACAGCGGTGCCCCGTCATCCTCAGGCCTCAGCCCGCAGCCCGCGCGCCCACGCCCCCCCGGGGCGCACGCTTGTGCACACTCGCCCCAAGCCCCGGCTCGCGGCCGCGCGGGTGGGCGCCTCCCCTGCCCGCCAGACAGCCGGGTGCGGACCTCCGAGAGAACAAAGGCCGGGCGGCTGGGAGGGGGGCTGAGCCCCCGGCCGCGTCCTCCTCGCGAAGCTGTCTGTCTCGGCTCCGCGGCCACCGCATCGAGCGGCTCTGATTGCCGAGTAAATCACCGCGATGATCTGAATAATTATCGTCTCCTGAAAAGGGGAAAAACAGGAATAAATAAAGAGAGGAGGGAGCAGCCACCTGATTTCTGGAGCGGGGGTAGGGTGGGGAGTAGATACACCGGGGTGGTTGCCGGAGGCCCCCGCGGATCCTCAGGGCTTCGGTTGGAGTGCGGGGCGGGCGGGGCTGGGACGGGCCCCAGGGCAGAGTCCTTCCTCAGAGGCGGCAGTTCGGCTGCGGTCTCCCCAGGGTGAGCCAGGCCCCCTGGAGCGCCCTTCCGTCCCCCTGGCCGCGCTCTGCTCCTCACACGATCCTAAACCCGACCTACACCCTGACCTGCAGTCCTACGGCCCGGCCTGCAGGGCGCCCTCGGGCCTTGGGGCTTCGCTCCAGCATCTGTCCCCTGCAGTGCCTTCTCCCCTCACTCTGGCTTTCCCGACTCCCCATCTCCAAGCCCAGTTTCAGGTTACTTCCTCTGGGAACTTCTTCCTGACTGCCCAGCCCTCCCTCATCCTGGCTCTGGAGTTCCAGGGTCTGATTCCACATTCCCAGGCTGGTCTGGGTGTGTTCCCCCCATCTCCTCCACTGGGTGGCAGCTTTGGTGGGAAGCAGCGATGTTTTAAACAAAATGGTGATAATCACATCAGTGGTGGCGACTACTGCCCATCTCGGGCCCTAAGGATGGGCTGACCCTGGGCCCAAACATCCTCTCACCGTGGCTCCTCCCTATGGGGAAAGTAACACCCCCATTTTAGCAGTGGGGAAACCGCTTAGCAAGAAGGAAGCTTGGATTCCTCTCCTCCACGATGAAAACGCCAGTCACCTACAGCATCCTTTCTGCAGCTGCCCACTGAGCCCATGTGTCGGAGGAGCACTCTTCCGGTGCTGAGCACCAAGACACAAAGGCTGCAGCTCCTTCTGCCCGGCCCCCACCACCCTGCCGATTACTGCTCCTCGCACCCCCCTTTTCTTAGCCCCAGGAGGGGTGCCATCCATGCATTGTGACCCCAACCTTCCAGAGGGCGTGACCCTTCCCCATAGCCACAGCATCAAAGGAGGGGCAGCTCAGCCCCATGCTTCTCCTGCCTGAAATGGTTCCAGATGTGGGGCCTGCAGAAGAGGCAGGGGGAAGGTTCAGCTAGGTTTCCTCTTGGAGGACGCCTGGGAGAGGCATCCCCCGTCCACCCCAGCGCCTAGTCAGCAAATGAGAGCAGAACGGAGAAGATGGTGGTTCAGAGAAGGGATCTCCCAAGAGCCAGAGTACGGCAGGGTAAGGAGGGCCCTTTGCTGGGCCTAGGCATGTGAGGCAGCAGAGAGGCGGAAACTCACTCTGAGCTTGCATTCCACCTTCTCGCCAACCTTGCTGTCTCTGGGGCCTGGGGGCTGCACCCCGGGCTGGCTTCTCCAGGCTGAGCAAGGAGGCCCAGGACTCAGTGATTTGAATCTCACTGAAGCCAACAGGGGCCCCCAGTTGGCTCCTGAATCAGGGTCCCTGTGCAGGCCTCTCCCACGGGGATCCTGAACTCAAGGCCTTAGGGGTTTTGGGAGCATGGCAGCGTCTGAAAATCCTTCTGGCTTGGGTAGAGGAGGGGCAGGGGAGACATAATGCTCATCTAGAGAGACATCCAGATGGTCGAATGTGAGTGAATGTGAGTGAAGACGAGACAGGGCCCTGCCCAGCTCTGGGAAAACCTCAGCCCCTGTTCCCCAGCCTTCTTTGGGACCCAGGGCGTGGGAGGGAGGCAGAGGTGGCCGGTATTCATGGGACAATTCACAAGCCTGTCTCCTCATCCCACGCCTCTGCCAGCTACTCTTGGCTCCCTACTTAGATATTTCTTTGGCATCTACTATGTGCTGGGCACTGGGGACACAGCCACCTGCGATTCAGAGAGTGCCCAGGTATACAGGGAGGCATACCCATTACTTATGCATACCCACACAGACTCTCCTTCCGCCCCTTCCCATGGATGTGACCTACTGGGAACCCTGGGGAAGCAGGAATGACTGTGGCAAGACTTTGGAATTAGACAAATCCAGGTTCAGGTTCTGGCTGTACTCTCCTTGCTGAGAGCAAGTCAACGAGCCTCAGTTTCCATATCTGCAAAGTGGGAATTATAGTAGTACACGTTTCCTAGTGTGCCCATGAGGGCTCAGTGAGACCATCCAGATGTAGGAACTCACACCGTTCATTATTGGGAAGGAGAGATGGACTCCAAGGTTGCTCTTTGGTCACTCTACGACGGCCTCCACTGCATGGCTGGTCTCCAGCCTCTTGACTCAGGTGGAGGCAGGTGGTCTCAGCAGGTCCCCTAACTGCTGAGTCCCCTGACTCCTGAAAGTTTGGTTTCCCTGCTGCCACGGTCTCTCCCTGCTGGCTTCTCTGCCCTCACTTTCTCTGCCTGCCTATGACTCCATCCATCCGTGTCTCCTTTCCTGTTTCTGCCTCTCCCTAAATACATAGAGCTCTCTCCCACCACTAGAACACCCCATCCAGCTCAGCTCATCACAAATGTGCACTCTCACCTGGATGCACACAGGCAAAGAGATGGACAGAGGCAAAGTGGAGAGACACAACCACGCACGCGCTCACACTCGGGAGCACACGAGGACAGCCAGCCCCCCCACAGGTGCACACACAGCACAAATAGATATGAGCAGGTGCACACAGACGCACCTGGTGACAGACACACAAGGACACACCAGCACACTGCACACACTAGAATGCACAGGCACATACGTTCCCATACATACATACATAGGACACACAGGTACATAGAGACACTCAGACACACACAGGGACACACAAGTGCATGTGCACAGTGGGCACTCACACATGCACACACACACATAGGCACACACAAGCTCTCGCCCCCGCCCCCCCAGGAGCTGGCTGCCCGCCAAGCGCGGCGCTTTCTGCTGGGTGTGCACAACCTTTCACAGGCTCTAATTGAGTCTAGGGTGATTTATAACACAGCAGCGCCCCTGCCCGCGTGGGCCGCCCCCTCCTGCTGCAGCCCTGGCCGGAGCCTTCCACCACCCCCTACTCCCTGCCCCTTGCACAGTGTCACACACACAGGCCCCTTTGAGGCAGAAGGGGGCCTTTTTCTCCTTGCCACCTCCTTTCTTCATTCTTGCCTTTCTCCTGGCCAGATCCTGGGCTCCAAGAGGTTATGACTCAACCGCTCTCCCCTTCAAATCTAGCATGACACAGCCCAGCCGCCAAGGAGATCATTCACAGCTTTCCCAACTGCCTGACTGCCAGGACCTTGACTGCAGATCCCATATACATCCTGAGCTGCAGCAGGAGAAACTAGATTTAGACATGAGAAGGGACTTCCCCATTGAGCTGGGGATGGAGGATAGGTCCCGATCAGCAGGGCACAGGAAAGCCTCCCTTCAGGGCCGTGGGAGAGGGAAAGGCCGCTGAGAACCTTGTTTCTTGCCCTTCTGTCCTTTTGGGGAACTGAGCTGTGACCCTTCCTCCCAGCTGTCCCCATGGCTGTGTGACCAGGCCTATGATTAGCAGCATTAATTAGGCCCTGAGATTTGGCTCATAAAGTCCTCTTATCCACCCGAGAAGGTGCTGCAGGGAGTACTTTTATTCTGGTGGGAGGGGAGCGTACACCCTGACTCCTCACCTCTGACCCCAACATGGCCCGTCAGCTCTAGCCATGGCCCATGAGCTTAGCCTGAAAGCTGTTTCGTTCACCCAGAATCACCTTGGCCTGGGTGCTGATGCTGTCCACCCATTTGGGAGTGAAGGCAACTGAGGTCCAGAGAGGTCAAATTCTTGCCCAAGGACATACAGCTGGTTCGAGGTGGAGCTGGGATTTAAATTCAGACAGCAGAGTAAAGCATGCCTACCTGACCCATAGTCTGATCCCACAACAGAGTCCCATTATGTCCTCTTGACCCCTGGTGCTCAGGGGCTGCTTTTTGGTGCAGAAGAGGCTTCTCGGAGAGGGTAGACCTCTATGTTCCTAGAATTGGAGTTAGATTAGAGCATGAGGGACACAGATGAAATTTAAGAGGGACCTCCTCAGCAGTAAAGATTAAGAGCTGGCCGGGCTCGGTGGCTCAGCCTGTAATCCTGCACCTTGGGAGGCTGAGGTGAGTGGATTTGCCTGAGTCCACGGGTTTGAGACCCGCCTGGGCAACTTGGCGAGACCTCATCTCTACAATAAAAATAAAAAAAAACTCGCCGGGTGTGGTAGTGCGTGCCTGTAGTTCCAGCTACTTGGAAGGCTGAGACGGAAGGATCGCCGGAGCCCAGCAGGTCGAGGCTGCGGTGGCCGGGTGCAGCCACTGCACTCCAGTCTGGGCAACAGAGTGAGACTCCAACTAAAAAAAAAAAAAAAGAGAGAGAGAGATTAAGAGCCAAGACAAATGTGTGTATGTGTATTAGTGTGTGCAGTGAAGGGTCTGGGCTGCTCCCAAGGGTTCACATGATAGTGACAGCCAACATTTAGTGCTTGCCTATTGGGTCTCAGGCCATCCCATGGGGAGGAATCGAACCCTATTTTATAGACAGATAAAACGGAGCTTCTGACACTTGAAGCCACCTGCCCCAGCCTCATGGATGTGAGGCAGCTTCACTCACACCTCCCCCCCACACTGCCATGTCCTAGGGTGGGTGCACTGGTCTTCTGGGGTCTGTAGTCCAGGGACACTTCCATATTTCTGCAGTGGCTCAACCCAGCCCTTGGCCCTCCGAGAACTGAGGGTGCGAAATAGTGGCCATGAGGGCATGTGGTGTGTCCCAGAGACTCTGTTGGTGTGACGATTTGTGCTTGGATGTGTGCGTGTGTTGCTATGTGACCCATGCCTGGGTATTTTGTATGGGGGTGTCTTTGGGACTTAGTGTGGGTCTGGCTTGTCTCTCTACATCTCTGCATGTTTGTGTTTGCCTGTAGATCTGTGTGTATCATTCTGTGTGTCCCTCTCTGCACAGCCCGTGTGACACGTGTATGTCTCTGTGCCCTTGTGCGTTTCTTCTTTTGTCTGTGTGTATCTTGGACGTGTCTGTCTCTGTCCTGCTTCTGGGTGTGTCTCTGTGAGTCTCTGCAGCCTGCTGGGTATCTGTGTGCCTGTGGTTCCATGTCTGTTTCCGAAACTGACTCTAGGTGTGACAGCGTGTGCGATGGTGTGACACTGTGTCTCTGTGCCTGTGCGAGACTGTAACTGCTCTGTGTGTGTGTGACACACTGTGCATGTGACTAACGGTGCTGCGTGTGACTGCTTCAGGACCCGGACTAAGGTGGGGACAAAATTTCAGTAATCAGGACAAATAATATTTTAGTGTACTTTTTATGAAAAAAAATCACAATTCATCCAAAAGTCCACAATGCAAATATGACATTCAAGACGGGTTCATCGTCTGTGTGCGAGTCTGTGTGTCCCCGCGAGTGTCCCTGTGTGACTGTGCCCTCTCTCCCCTCCCCCGCCCCCGCCAGGTGAGCCCCCCCCCCACCAGTCACGCTGCTCTGGGCTGAGCCTCGGTAATTTCCGAGTCGGCGGCGGCTTTGTGTGCACCGGCCGCCGTCGTGGGGGCGGGGATGGGAGGGAGGGTTCCTCTCCCCCCTCTTCCTTTTTATTGGGTCATTAACAGCGGCCCGGACTGCCGCTGCGCCCCCCCTTTCATGTCTGCCGCGCCTCCCGCCATTATCTGCCTCCGCCGCGCGCGTAATTCGATGCCAATCAGGTTGGGGCGCGGAGGCGCCGGATCAAAGCTGGCCGCGGCTGCAGGGAGGGGGTGGGGAGCAGGCTGCGCCCCCCGGGGTGGGGCACCTACCGGGTGTCTTGCTCAAGCACCTAGGCTCAGACTGGGACGTCCGCGCTCGGCCCGCGAGGAGGCTCAGAGAACTGCCTGGGTACCGAGGCGGCCCGGTGGAGGGCCTGCGCGGTCCCGCGGGGCACCTGGCTGCCTTGGGGGTGTTTTCATGGAGGGCGCGGCTCTTAGGCAGAGCCTTGCAAGATTTTGGTAACAACAGTGGCGGTTTTAGGCTGAGGAACCAGCTTGGTCAAAAGCTGGGAGGCAGGAATCCTGGGGCATAATCCCGCCTGGTGGGATTCTTCTGACACCAAGGGGTGGGCTGTCTCCCAGGGGCTGGAAGCAGTGGAGGTTCTTTGGAGGGGGAGACAATCTTAGAGGTCTTCAGGATCATAGATCTGGAGATGTCCTCTGCCTGCTAGAAGCTACACCCGGTTCAGTTATCTTCTCTGGGAAATGGCTTCCTCATCTCCTCCACAAAAGATTGGCAAAGTAATGAACATGGTAATGCAACCAGAAACAAGCACAAGTCACATTTCTTGAGCATTTACTATTTGCCAGGCCGGGACCCAGGCTCCATCGAACCACACAACAGCCCTACAAGGTTGGAACTCATTTTGCAGATGAGGAAACAGAGGCACAGAGAGGGAAAGTGACTTGGTGGAGGTCAGGGAAGGGCATGGCAGGGATTGGAACCAGGCCTGCAAATCACAGGAAGCGAATTTTCTCCTGGGGGGGGGTCCCTGCCGGAACCATCCACCCTTCTCCATACCCGCCTGGGTGAAGGCTTTGGAGCCGCCTGTGTGGAAAGCTGATGGGTCCACAGAGTGGGCTGAGTGGGAAGTGGGGCCGAAGTCATCCTCCCTACAATTACTGCCACTGGCCACCTTCACTGCTTGCATCCCTTGGCCTTGGGCAAGTCACCCGCCATCCCCCCAACGCCAACCCCTGGTTTGCTTCTGCATCTGCAAAATGGGGTTAACAAGTGTCTTCAGCTTATCCCTGAAGAGTTCGTGACTAAATGCAGCAAAGGGTGTTTTGAACGGCAGACACAACATAAACAGGACTTCTTATCACCACCAGCCACAGACTCAAGGGGGGGTGGTGTCTGCCAAGTAGTCCCTGAGGAGGATGAAAACCCCTGTCTTCCCCCAAAGAAAATGCCAGCGTTAGTCCCAATGCAGTGTGGGGAGAGTTGGTCCCCCACTGCCACGCTTGAGAGGGAGAGAAATCGGTTTTTTTCTTACAAATAGTGCTGGGTCTTCACAACTCCAAATATCTCAAACCTGAGAATGTTCTGAGCAATTCGTGGTATACATAATACATGCTTCTGTTCTCAACTAAAAACAGGCCTCCAGACCTCGAGGGCTCCAGCCAGCAAGAGCCCTCTGTCCTTTACTCTCATAGCACAGTTCTTGGCTCTGACAAGTGGAGGTTGTGCGGTGAGGGGCGTGGGGTAGTGGAGCCCACTCTCAGCCCTTGGTGTCTTCCATATAGCTTCTTTTTTTTTTGAGTTGGAGTCTCACTCTGTCACCCAGACTGGAGTGCAGTGGCCGCTCCCGGCCACCGCAGCCTCGACCTGGTCTCTGGTGATCCTTCCGCCTCAGCCTTCCAAGTAGCTGGAACTACAGGCGCGCGCTACCACGCCCGGCTGATTTTTCGATTTATTGTAGAGATGAGGTCTTGTCAAGTTACCCAGGCGGGTCTCGAACCCGCGGGCTCAGGCAATCCACTCACCTCGGCCTCCCAAAGTGCTGGGATTACAGGCTTAGCTACCGAGCCCGGCCCATATAGCTTCTTGAGTACCTACTTGGCTGGATCACTGCACTGGGGAGACAGGTGCAGGAGTGCCCAGCTGGTGAGAGCATGTGTCCTGTGGGTGATCCGTGGTCCCGTAGGCCAGGCTTTTAACGGGCCTGGGAGCACCCTCTCTTCCTGGAGGGACAAATGAGCTGGATAGAAGAGGATGAAAAGAAGTTCATCAGTTGAAGGCTGGGGACAGGAAGCACATTCAGGAATGTTTGAAGCCCGAGGCCCGAAGGGTAGTACACAGTGAATGTTCCAGGAGGTGGAAACAAGAGCAGGGGTTCAGGCTGGAAAGGGCTGCTGGACCATGCCGGCGTTGCTGTGAAGGATCTTGGGGGGAATTCCAAGGGTGCTGGGGAGCCAGGGCCGCTTCAGAGCAGGGAGTCACCCAGTTTCAGCCTCCTCACCTGTAGTATGGGCACAAAACGTCCCCCTGCAGGGCTGGTGGAAGGTCGATGAGAGAGAGGAAGAGAGGCACTAACACCTCCAACCATGCTCCATTGGGGGAACCAAGGGATAGCCGAGTGAAACTGCAGGGGGGAGCAAGGACGGGCACCTTGTATCCACTGTTCTCCAAGCACAGACTAGGGATCCCAGGCTTCCTCCCAGAACTGCCAGACAGATGCGGCCATGATTAGCAGCCCAGGTGACGTGGGCATGTGGCTTTGGCAGTGTCTCCCACGGGGGAAGTGGGATCTTGGTTCTGGCTCTCGGGTCAGGAGAGCTGCTCTCGCCCACGGGCCCCTTCTGGCCACTGGGGGGCTCTGCAGTGTCCAGCCTCAGGCTTGACTGGGTTCTGCCTGTCTGACTGGCAGGGGCCTTGTGCTTCAAGCCGCCTCCCGCCTGCGGTCCATGCTCTAGGAGGCACTGAAGGGGAGGCCGTGGGCTGGAGCAGGCCACAGAGTTGGGGGCTGAATTCTCCACCTGGGTCTGGCTCTACATCCCCCGTCTTCCCAAGGGAGATCCATTGCCCCCGGTCCCCATCTCTCCTGGGGACTCTCTGCCTGCAGGGTGCTGGGTGCCTGGGCATGCTGGAAAGAGGGTTGGCTGCACCACACACCGCAGATCCCAGCTGCCTCTGGACGCTGAAAAATCCAATTTTCTTCCTAATTGCCACCGCCCGCGCGCTCTCTCCACTCACAGCCTACTTCTGCTCAGTGGCGCCTCATTCCCTCCACATTCTGCCGACTCCTGCCTCCCGCTGCCCACCCCACGGGCGGACGCCGCCCCCCCTCGCGGTCACCCGTGTCGGGACGCACCATAGATCATGTCTGCAGCCGGGAGGGGCTGGGAGCCGGCTGGCCCCCGCCCTGGGCTCCCTGACGAAATCGTCCTTTTCCGCGGCGGATGACAGGTTGTGGGAACAACAGCTTGAATTACGGAAAGAAGTTTCCCCACTGAGTTAATCTGCAGTGGCTGGAGGTGACCTTCTGGAGACGGCGATTAATCACGGGCCGTGGCGGGCGCCGCGCCACGCCGGGCCCTTTGGGGGAATACTAATTCCACTACAAGATAAATCATAATTTGACAATAATCATCTGCCCTAATCACTCCAATTCTTCCGTTTAATTATTTGTATACACCGTGTTTCTTCATCGAGGACCCCGTGTGCCCACGGGTGGGGAAGGGACAGCTGCAGCCTGGGCACAGCCCCCTCTTGGGCCCCTCAACCTGTGGGCCTTGCTGGTATTCCCGGGAGGCCTGACTCTGATGGGGAGAGTGTTAGAGCTCAGTTTTGAGAGCATGGCTGGGGACCCCAAGGCTCAGAGCAAGACCAGGCCTTGCCCAAGGTCACATGGCAAGGGGTGAGCCAGGCCGGAGACCAAGACGTCTGATGCTCAGTTCTAGGCTGCAGCCCTGCCCAGAACACCTCTCTTCCTGTGTTACTCCCTGATCTTCTGTCCCATCTCCTGCGAGGTCTGCTCCCACCCTCCATCTGCCAGTGTGGACAGGGTTGCTGATGGCATCTACGCCTCCTATACAAGCCTTGGGCCTGGCTGGACATGAGGACCAGAGATTGTGGGCATCTAAGCAGGCATTGCTCGAACTTCTCTCCCAGGTGCTGTGTGACCTCTGGCAGTCGATGGGACCGCTCTGAACCTGGATCCTGTAAACTGGACTGAGTTCTCTCTTTTCCAGGTGGTGGAGATCTGGCCTGGTGCCAGATCCACTGGGGTCTCACGGGGCACCCACAGGCGTGCTCACAGATGCCTGCAACTGTCCCTCCTGTTTTGTCAGGACCCTCTCACGGGATCCCTGCATTTCCTACCTTCACTTTCCTTTCCCAGTCTGCCTCCTGATGCCGCCATGCTCAGCCTTGGGTTGGGCTGCTAGGAGAGTCCCAGTGTCCTAGCTCTGCCCCTGACATCCCCTGGGAGGGGCTGGCTGAGCTGCCGCTGGCTGGAGCTCCTGGAAGCAGGAATCAGGATGACTCAGTGACTTCCTTCTTCCAGGCTGGCTCCTGGCACCCTAGGGAGGGGAGTCATGGCAAAGCGGGTACAGTGAGGACTGCTGGATCCTGGTGGCCCCCCGGGTGGGGCTTGTGGCCTGCCTTTGTGGCAATGTGAGGAGGGATGGCTCCCCCAAACAAGAGCTCCCAGCCCAATTGGGCGTGCGCTCATGGCATGCTAGCCATAGTGGATGATACGCCTGTGATGTGAAAATAGTCATGGCTTGTCCCGGACACAGCCTGCCCTGGACCTCCTGGGCCCATGGTTGATGTTAGACTGGTGGAGGAAACACAGCCCTTCCTGTGGTCTATTGACCAGGATAATGGAGAAATAAAAAGGAAACTTGACCCTTCCCCTCCAGATGCCCTAGTTTCAGGGAAGAGATGTGGCCCCTTTGCACATCTGAGAGAGAAGCAGCACTAGGGAAAACAGAGACCACAGTGTCACTTGTCAACACCAGTGGCATCCCTGCTGCGTGCCAGGCCCAGGCTCGGTTCACGTCATGGAGTCCTCACCGCCACTGTGAGGAAGGTGTGATGTCAGCCCATTGTACAGATGGGAGAATCAAGTCTCAGAAAGGTTACTCAACGACACCAAGCTTGTGAGGACGAGGTTAAGTTTGAACTCAGCCTTCTCCTCCGTCCCCTCCTATTTTCTGGAAATCCTGGTGGGGCCACTTCATTGGCATTCGAGAATTTCTGGTCAGAGGGTCTGGGCAACAGACTGTTCACCTCTCCGGGTCTCAGCAGCCTCAGCTGTAAAAAGGGGCCTCAGGCAGTTGTGAGACTGTGGCTGTGAAAGGGCCACTAGACCCTGCTCAGCCCTATATTCCTGTAAGTCCCTCGTGGGGTCTTCCTGCCCTCTTTTCTGCTGCAGTTTCCCTTCACTCTTCCTCTTCAGAAGGCTTTCCTTCTTCCGGATCCTTGGCTAAGCCAGCATCCCCAACCTCTGCTCTTCAGTGACCCCTGCCTGGAGGAGGAGGTGTGTGTGTGTGTGTGTGTCTGTGTGTGTGTGTGTGTGTGTGTGTGTGTGAGACAGCAGTGTCTTGTAGCCCTGTGTGCTCTATCTGCTGCCATTTCCTGACAACATTTGGGCAGATCCGCAGGACTGTGACCAGGGGGGACCCTGTGGACTTTGTGAGATGTGTTTCCTCAGGTTCCTCTGGGCCATCCTGCAGCCCTCTCCCCATCCAGCCTGCCTTTTGGGGTTCGCATTCCCACATACCAGGCAGGGCTCAGAGGAGGCTGTGCAGGAGTCCCTCATCCCAGCTATAAGGACCCCAGAAGGATCCTTTAGCTTTTCTGATCCTCAGTTTCCCTGTCTGTAGATTAAAAATACTGCCTGGCACACAGTAAGTGCTCAATGATTGCGACCTATTGTTGGGCTAAAGGATCAGACTGCATACTGAGGTCACAGAGTGGTCAGCCAATGGCCACCCTTCTCATGCCTGGGTCCCAGGTTGCCTTTTTTTGGGTGTTCAAGAAGGGAGGGGCATCCTCCTTGCTAACAGCACTCCTCTCAGGCTCCTGGGATAGACCCTTCCCAGCCAGAGCCAGCCTTGCTGCCACAGGGACTGCAGGGGTCCGGGGCTGGGGGTGGAGGGACGGGGGGGGTAGAGGACGGGGGGGGGGGTTGGGGGTGGGTGGGAAGGTGGTAGGGCTGTGGCGACAGAGAGGGGAGCTATGGCCTGGGGGAGAGCGGTTGAGTGGCTGGGGAGGGCAGGAGGCTGTCGCACTATAAATACCTCCCAGGTAACAGGACCCGTAAATGAAGGGAGGGAATTAGTCACATTCCGCGGCGCCTCGGAGAGAGGACCAGGAGCAATGACCTGAATCCATGGAAGGGAAAAAATTAGGCTAACCTGGGGGGGGGTTAGGGGACAGATGCTGGGCCTCCTCTGAGAGGTGTTCCAAACAGGCTCTGCAGGGCAGGGGCCGGAGGACTAGCTGTGGCAGGAGGGTCTAGAAGGGGCATCTTGTCTGTGCCCATGGCCAGAGAGGTGAGCCGTGTGGAGCTCTTCTCAAGGATTTCCCGGCCCCTCTCAGAACTCAAACCGATTCCTCTGTGGAAGTCCTTCTAGGGATCTAGCCCTGGTCATTCCCCCTGTCTCCATTTGCTGCCCACGCCCTCTCTATGCCCTGGCTATCCCTGGGACCCCCACCTTGCCATGCATTTGGCTCGGGGTCATTCCCTGGGTCCCTGGTCCAGGCAGAAGAATCTTTGCCTGGGAGACCAGAAGACCGTGTCCTGCTTTCTCCCTGGACCCCAGCCGGGTGGGTCTGCCTATCCCTTGCAGGGATAATGGCTATGGCCTGCTCTCTGGTCTCCCAGCCTCCGCGTCAGCCCCTCTGGGCCATCCCCCACGGTTGCCAGAGCAACAGCCAGCGCCTGCCCCCCTTGCTCACACCTTCCCTGCTCCTCTCCAAACGAGCGGAGTCTGGTCCCCGGGCCCTGCAGAGCCAGCCCCCAGGACTGGCCTCCACGCAGCTTTCTGAGCCACCTCCTGCCTTTGCCCTCGCGCCTAGCCTGCTGGTCGAAATCCTCCAGGTCTCTGCCCTGGCGGTTCTTTGGGCCTAAATGCCAGTCCCCTGCTCTCCCTGGCAGACTTGTGTTTTCTCCCAAGGCCCACGCTGGAGCCTGAAATTCTCCCTGCTGCCTCTGAGATGAGCTGAGTTCTCCCTCGTCTGTGCTCTGGAAACCCTTCTGGCAGGGGCGGTGTGGGGGGTCTGAAGATGCAGGTTAGACGGCCAGCTCTGCCTCACACTCTGTGGCCTCGGGTGGAGAAACGCGCTCTCCCGGGCCTCAGTTTCCTGTCTGGAAAAGGCGGGTCTCACAGTGCTTCCCCCGAACCGCACCGTTTAGGCAAGACCCTGCCTGCGGAGGGCTTAGCACACAGCCAGCGGGCGGCTGCTGCTGGGGTCACAGCATCGATCGCGCCGTTTCTGCGCCTGCCTCCCCTGCGGGCTGTGGGGTGGGGGGCAGGCGGCGCGGCGTCCCCGTGTGACTCGTCGCTGCAGCCGCAGTGGCCAGCTCGCGCCTGGCACTGAGACGGTCGGCAAATGTTTGCTGAATTAATGAGTGGGGGCTGCGGGGAGGGCTGGGGCTGCAGTTCCGCCTGGGCTGCTGCAGCTGGGGCGCGCGTGGACATGCGTGTGCCCCTGGGAGCGTGAGCGAGGGGTGCCGTGGGTGGGGAGCCGGATCCGCGTCCCGGGGGCCTGGCGGCGCCGTGGGCAGCCTGGCGCGCCCGCTCCCTGGGGTCCCCGCCGAGCGCCTGCCTGGCTGCGGGACCCCGTTGCCAGGAGCAGTCAGGATGCGGCAGCGTCTCCATGGCAACGCGGCATCGCGAGCCGCGAGCCGCCCTCCCCCGGCGCCCCGCAGTGGGCAGGAGGCCGAGCCTGGCAGCCCCTCCCGGCCCAGCAGCCAGCAAGCTGGGCCAGGAGGCCGGGGCCTGGCGGGAGGGGCTGCGCGGGGGGCGCCTGCTTTCTCGAGGGTCGAGGGGCCGAGCTGCCTTTACTCCCCTCCCCATCTGGGGCGAGCAGATAACGCGAGGCTCTGTCCTCGGTCTCGACGCAGCACCCCCACCGGCGCCAGGAATCCGGAGTGGGCTCTGGCCAGGGCAGGAGACCCTTGCTGGCCAAGGGACATCTCTGATCTAAGTCCTGGCCGTGAAGGTGGCAGGCCGGGCTGGGGTGGGGGGCGCCGAGGCACAGCGGGGAAGGGCCGTACTGTTCCAGGGCACGAGTGCAAGTCCAGCGACTTTCACTACCCACCCGCCGTCCGCCCGTGTCTCCCTTCTCACAGAAAATGCCCGGTACCTGCCACGAACCTTCCTGTCGCTCGACCCTCTCAGTCATACCGCAGCCCCAAACCCTCTCGGCGTTTCCTACTGTGGGTTCAGGGACAGTCCCCTCCCAGTTCCCACCCAGTGCCCTGGTCCTGCTCCCAATGCTTCCCAGTACCCACTGGGCATCTCGCTATTCAGTGTCCTCCTAGTGCCCACTCATAGGACTTTCAAATATCTACTCAGGGCCCCTCAGTTACCAGCAAGTGACCATCCAGTGCCCTCTTTCCGGCTTGGGCTTGGTTTCCCCAGGGACCGCCCACTGCCTCCAGTGGCCACAGGGCCCTCCTGTTGATCGCCCAGTACCCTGCACTTCCAGGGTAGTTCCTAGTACCTCCCCGCACTCTGTTCGCCTCGTGCCAACCACTGCAACCTCGTTCTGCCCAGTGTATTCTCACTGCGCAGCCCCTGCTCCACTATTTCCAGGGATATCTCCCTCGCCCTCCGTCCTCCTCCAGTCCTCCAAGCCCGAGCTCCGCCAGGCCGTAGTGCTCGCAGCGGCCGGGAGGGGGCGCGCGAGTGGCCAGCTGGAGGCCGAATCGTGGAGCGCGGCCAGGGTAGGGGGTCGAGGGGCTGCATCCGAGGCCCTCGTCTTACGGAGGCCGAAAATGAGTCAGAGTGCGGTTGGGTTCCGGAAGATTCCTGTCCGGGGTGACCGCACCCCTCCCCTGCGTCCTCTGCAAGCCCCGCCGCGTCCACTACCGCCGCCGTCGTGGCTGTGACTCTGAGAGGGGGCGCGCGCCCTCTGGTGGTCGCGGAGCAGTGCAGCTTCCTAGCCTGCTGGGGAGAGCGCGCCGCCCCGGGACCGGGGTGAGGAGTTTGTTTCCTTTTTCCCTTGTCCTTGTTTATTGGATCTGTCCTCGATCTCGGGGTGGGGTGGGGTGGGGTGGGGTGGGGCGGGGGGTGATTGGCAATCCAGGCCCCTCTCTGGGGGTTGGGCAGAAGACTTGCGACCCAGACGAAGGGAGACCGTTGGTTAGAGGGGCTTGGAACTGAGGGCCTGGAGGAGGGATTCTGGGAGCAGGACGGTGGGGGAGAGGGGCGTTGAGTCTACCAAGAAATGAAGGGTTTACAAATATATCTCTACTCAAGAATGCCGCAGGTTGGGTTTTTTTTCTGGTTGTGCTGTGGGTGGAAGGGGGCGCAGGCCGCGTTGGTGGTGGTAGGGCCATGCACCTCCATGCCAGACCTGGCATCCCCCTGGCTGTCCCTAAGCCCTTAGGAATGGGATCCACTCGCCCCAGAATGACTCTGCTACTGCCTCTTTTCACTTGCCTGGGCCTGTTCCCCAATCTCCAGCAGTCCTGGAGGGGTGGGCTGCACTCTCCCTCACCCAGGATGTGGGATTTCTTCTCCTCTGTGTGTTTGGAGCACATGGATGGAGCTACAGCAGAAGGGACCCAGGTTAGACTCCTCCAGTCTGTCCTGAGTTTGGGTGACCTTGGCCTGTAGGACCCTTGAGGGTTAGATCTATGATCTGGTGCCCATCTCTGGTCTGGCACCAGGACGGCATCCAGCAAGCCCCCGCTCAGCGGATTAGTGAGTGAGCTAGACCTGCAGGCCCAAGAGAGGCCTCCTCGGTCCTCCTCAGTGCCCAGCTGGGGAACCTGAAACACCTGGCAGGTAAAGAATGGCTGCGGCATCGCCAAGAGAAGACAGGTAGGCATCAGAATAGGAAGTGAGGGAGAGCGCTGGTCTGGCCTGAGTTTGAGCTTGGACAAGTCCTTTTCTTTCTTCCCACCCCTCCCTCCCCTCCCCTCCCTCTCTCTTTTTTTCTTTCTTTCCAGTCGGTGGTCTCACTCTGTTGCCCGGACCACAATCATGGCTCACCACAGCCTTCATGTTCTGGGCTTGGGTAATCCTTCTGCCTCAACCTCCTGAGTAACTGGGACTACAGGACCATGCCATCACACTGACTGATTTTTTGACTTTTTTTTGAGTCGGAGTTTCACTCTGTCTCCCAGGCTGGAGTGCAGTGGCATGCTCACAGCCACCCCAGCGTCAACATGCTGGGCTCAGGTGATCCTTCTGCCTCAGCCTTCCACGTAGCCAGAACTACAGGCATGTGCTACCATGCCTGGCTAATTTTTTTTTAAAATTTATTGTAGAGATGAGGTCTCACCAAGTTGCCCGGGCTGGTCTCGAACCCATGAACTGAGGCAATACTCTCACCTTGGCCTCCCAAAGTGCTGGGATTACAGACTTCAGCCACTGTGCCTGGGCAATTTTTTGATTTTTTTTTTTTTTTTGTAGAGACAAGTCCTTGTCTCTATGTTGCCTAGGCTGGTCTTGACCTCCTGAGCTCAAGCAATCCTCCCACCTTGGCCTCCCAAAGGGCTGGATTACAGGCATGAGCCACTGCGCTTAGCCCTTTCCTTCTTTCTGAGCCTCAGTTTTCTCATTGTAAAATGGGGATAAAAACTCTGCCTGCTTCCTAGGAGAGTGGTACGGCTTCGATCAGATGAGGAAGATGCTGGGGAGCATAAAAGCCATGATCGGAGCCAGGCTCGGTGGCTCAGCCTGTAATCCCAGGCCTTGGGAGGCCGAGGTGAGTGGATTGCCTGAGCCCACGGGTTCAAGACCCACCCGGGCAACTTGGCGAGACCTCATCTCTACAATAAATCAAAAAAATTAGCCGGGTGTGGTAGCGCGCGCCTGTAGTTCCAGCTACTTGGAAGGCTGAGGCGGAAGGATCGCTGGAGCCCAGCAGGTCGAGGCTGCGATGGCCGAGAACGGCCACCGCGCTCCAGTCTGGGCGACGGAGTGAGACTCCGCCACACACACACACACAAAAGGCCATGATTGGAGTTATTCAGGATGTTAACTGAGCACTCATCCTGTGCCAGGTGCTGTGTGAGACCCAGAGGCCCACAGAGATAAAGCCCCAAGCCCAGAGGGCCTGCTCTGTAGAGGCTCTCCGTGATGACCAGCTCACAGGCTGGGTGACAAAGCCCTGCCAGGACTAGTGCCTGTCCCCAGGCCTTTGGACGAGCCCCAGAGTCCTCTGCCCGTGCTAGGACTGGAGGCAGGGGGAGGGACAAGAAGACCCTGGCTGTCTTCTGTGCAGTGCTCTCCTGTTCCCTGGGCCTGGATCAGATATCCGGCCCCCAGGGAGGGCAAAGGGGCCTGGTTGTTGGAGGAAGCATGTGTCCTGGCCTGGGCAGCTGGACCTGAGGGGCCTTGCCCCGGAACCTGGGCCTTTCCTGCAAGGGAATATCCTAGAGCAGGAAGGAAGGAAACAGGGAGGGGGAGGAAGAGGAGGGAGGGAGAAAGGATGGGACAGGTCCCAGCTGGGACCAGCCAAGAAAAGAGGACATCTGGTCTGGCCAGGCTGAGAGGTCACTGGGCTGCTCCCCTGGCTGGGGTTCCGACGTTGTGTGGTGTGGGAAGAGGACCAAGAAAAAGAGTCCTGCCCTCTGGGTCTTAATCTGTGTAATGGGTATAAGAACATCTTCCTGGACTGGATGGGGGTAACAAAATGAGGTCAGGAATGTAGAGTGGGAGCTGGCCTGGCACCTAGGGGTGCACCCTGCCTCTCAGTCCCCATTCCTGGACCAACTGCTGATCTGTAAGACAGTCGCTCCCACTGTGGACTCATGCATTCACTCAGTAACAGTCACTGAGCACCTACTGCGAGCTGTGGTCCAGGGCTATCACCCCAAGCAGGAGCCAGTCCTGCTACCAGGCAGGGATATCGGAGGAGCACAGGGCTTGGGGCAGTCAAGACGAGGCACCGGGCCCCATATGGGAGGCGAGGCAAGGCTTCTGGAGCGGGTGACTTTTATGTCAGGAGCCAGGAGAGGGAGCATGGTGGGAGGAGGGTTCTGGGCAGAGGGCAGAGCAGGCCAGAGCCCAGGATTAGGGGAGAGCCAGGCTGTGGCTGCAGCAGGGTGTGTGTGTTGGGGGGGGTGGCAGGAAGGAGGCTGGGCTTTGGGGCCCAGGGCTAAAGCTGTGGGTTTTTTTTTTTTTTTGAGCTGGAGTCTCACTCTGTCGCCCAGACTGGAGTGCAGTGGCCACTCCCGGCCACCGCAGCCTCGACCTGCTGGGCTCCGGCGATCCTTCCGCCTCAGCCTTCCGAGTAGCCGGAATTAGAGGCATGCGCTACCACGCCTGGCTGATTTTTTGATTTATTGTAGAGATGAGGTCTTGCTGCCCAGGTGGGTCTCGAACCCACGGGCTCAGGCAATCCATTCACCTCAGCCTCCCAAAGGCGCAGGATTACAGGCTGAGCCACCGAGCCCAGCTTTTTTTTTTTGAGTTGGAGTCTCACTCAGTCGCCCAGGCTGGAGTGCAGTGGCCGCTCCCAGCCACCGCAGCCTCGACCTGCTGGGCTCCGGCGATCCTTCCGCCTCAGCCTTCCAAGTAGCTGCAACTACAGGTGTGCGCTACCACGCCCGGCTAATTTTTGATTTGTTGTAGAGATGAGGTCTCACCAAGTTGCCCAGGTGGGTCTCGAACCCGCGGGCTCAGGCAATCACCTCAGCCTCCCCAAGCGAGGAATTATAAGGCTGAGCCACCGAGCCCGGCTGAGCTGTGGGTTTTTTCCTGAGAGCAGCGGGGAGACATTGGAGATAAGGCCCAGTGGCAGGCACCCAGGGCCTCTATGATGTGGCCTGCTGGTCCCTGGATGACTCCCCAGTCTTCCCGCCCCTTTCTTTGCAAGGCTACTTCCCTGCCTGTGTGGCCCTCCCGCGCCGAGCCTCATCTGTGGGCCGAGGACTGTGGGGGCACAAGTCCTCCTCTGCCAGGCAACTTCCCAGCCCTCCGTGAGACTCCAGGGACATGCCTTTGTCCTCTGGCCGTGGGTGGGCTGATGGCCCAGGCCGGGTCGGGCAACACGCATCGGGCTGAAGTACCAACGGCTCAGGGAAGGACACGTGACCTGAGCTGGGCAGCCAGAATCCTCCCTGGGTGTTTCCATCTGACCTGGGGTGAGGATGGGGAGGGCAGCTTCCTGGATATGGGGTCATCCAGGGCCCCGTGCTCGAAGGGCCTGCTTGGCCTGGTGCTGTGCTCTGTCTTGAAGCATTTTGTAATCTTCATCTGTGACGCTGCGTTTCGTAAGTGGAGTGGTGGCACAGCAGAGTGTGGGTGTGTATAGAGGAGGTGTGTGCCCTGGGGCACCACGTTTGCCCGCTGGGGCTCTGGGCAGCCCCGTGTGTGCATGGCCCTTGTGATGCCAGCACAGAATTCTGGTGAGCTCTGATGTGTGGGAGCTCCGTGAGACCCCAAGCGAGTACAAGGTGAGCGTGTTATGTCCACACCTGCGACAGGGGCACGCTGGCAGCCCTGAGGGGCCACAACTTCTATTTCAACCAGAACTTGCCCAATGCAAGAAGGCAACAGCGTCTAAGTAAACACAGGCCAGCAATGTTGCCACCACATAAGAAACATGCACAGGCCGGGCTTGGTGGCTCAGCCTGTAATCCCAGCACTTTGGGAGGCCGAGGCCAGTGGATGGTCTGAGTCTGCGTGTTCGAGACTAGCCCGGGCAATTTGGTGAGACCTCGTCTCTACCATAAGTCAAAAATTGGCCGGGCATGGTAGTGTGTGCCTGTCGTTCTGGCTACTTGGAAGACTGGGGAAGACAGATCACCGGAGCCCAGCAGGTCAACGTTGGGGTGACCGTGAGTGTGCCACTGCACCCCAGCCTGGACGATGGAGTGAGACTTCAACTCAAAAAAAAAAGAAAAAAGAAAAAGAAACACAGCCCAGGAATCCCCTTACAGCCTTTCTTCCTTTTGTTTTTTTTTTTGAGTTGGAGTCTCACTCTGTCGCCCAGATTGGAGTGCAGTGGCCGCTCCCAGCCACCGCAGCCTCGACCTGCTGGGCTCCGGCGATCCTTCCGCCTCAGCCTTCCAAGTGGCTGGAACTACAGGCGCACGCTACCACACCCGGCTAATTTTTTGATTTGTTGTAGAGATGAGGTCTCGCCAAGTTGCCCAGGCAGGTCTCGAACCCGCGGGCTCAGGCAATCCACTCACTTCAGCCTCCCAAGGCGCAGGATTACAGGCTAAGCCACCGAGCCCGGCTGCCTTTCTTCCTTGTATCCCCCTGGATACGCCAACCACTGGCACCACCATGACAGAGGACAGGAACAGATCCGGTGACCCCTCAGTCCTTCCTTGTGCATCAGCAGGCTGGAGGCAGAGAGCCCTGGTAAGGCGTCTCGACGTCAGAAGCAGGATGAGGACAGGTGAGTGAGTTTTGTGCCATTTTCCCACCATTTCAGGAAAGAATGAAACACACGTGTATGCACAGGTACAAAATATGAGTTGGATAATACTGATGATTCTATGTATGAGTTAAACACTCTTAGATTTGCATTCGAAACTGACATCGCGCAGCATAAAGATGAATGGTAAAATTCACTCTAGTCATTTAAATTTGTCATTTTATTTGACTTAGAATGACATTAAATCACACCTAAAAAATCATGATGAGTCAAGAGATACACCACATAGAAAAGAAAAAAAAAGCTCTATATGTCTGTAGATATAGACCTATAGGTAGAGTTTTATGTTGTAGTGGCTTTACTGTTAAGCATTTCTCCCTGCGTTTTTTTTTTTTTTGAGTCAGGGTCTCACTCTGCCGCCCAGGCTGGAGTGCAGTAGTGGCATGATCATGACAATCCTGGCTCAAGGCAGCCTCACCCTCCTGGGCTCAGGCAGTCTTTCCACTTCGGTATCCCTGGTCACTGGGACTAAGGCATGTGTTACCATGCCCAGCTAATTTTTATTTTTTAATTTAATTTAATTTAATTTTTTATTGTTTTGAGTTGGAGTCTCACTCTGTCACCCAGACTGGAGTGCAGTGTCCGCTCCCGGCCACCGCAGCCTCGACCTGCTGGGCTCCGGCGATTCTCCCGCCTCAGCCTTCCAAGTAGCTGGAACTACAGGCGCACGCTACCACGCCCGGTTAACGTTTGGTTTATTGTAGAGACGAGGCCTTGCCAAGTTGCCCAGGCTAATCTTGAATCCACGGGCTCAGGCAACCCACTCACCTTGGCCTCCCGAAGTGCTAGGATTACAGGCTGAGCCACTGAGCGGCCCTGTTAACTTTTAAATGTTTTTTGTAAAGCCGGCTCCTCCTGGACTCAAGCAACCCTCTTGCTTTGGCCTCCCAGAGTGCTGGGATTACAGGCGTGAGCCACCACTCCGTGTACCCCATCCCTGCCGCCCTGCATGCTTTTTGAACAAGAGGTTCCGTGTTTTCATTCTGTGCTGGGTCCCGAGGTATAATGGGCCCTGGGTGGAAGACTCTGAATCTCCATTTCAGGGTGAGAAATTGTAAGGGTGGGAACCTGGGGCTGCCCGCCCTGGGCACTTCCACTGTGGTGGGTGAAGCCCTCAGTTCCCTGAGCCCAGGAGTGCAGACAGGAGACAGAACTGCCGTCTCTTCTTTCTTTCTCTCTTTCTTTTCCTTCTTCCTTCCTCCTTTCCTTCCTCCCTCCCTCTCTCTCTCTCTTTCTTTTTTTTTTTTTTTTTTTGAGTTGGAGTCTCACTCTGTCACCCAGATTGGAGTGCAGTAGCTGCTCCCGGCCATGGCAGCCTCGACCTGTGGGCTCCGGCGATCCTTCTGCCTCAGCCTTCTGAGTAGCTGGAACTACAGGCACACGCCACCACGCCCGGCTGATTTTTTGATTTATTGTAGAGATGAGGTCTTGCTGCCCAGGCGGGTCTCGAACCCGCAGGCTCAGGCAGTCCACTCATCTCAGCCTCCCAAAGGCGCAGGATTACAGGCTGAGCCACCGAGCCTGGCTCTTTCTTTCTTTTGAGGCAAGTTATCACTCTGTGACCCAGGCTAGAGTGCAGTGGTGCAATCATGCTTCACTGCAGCCTTGAACTCCTGGACTCAAGTGATCCTCTCACTTTAGCCTCCTAAGTAGCTGGTATTATAGGTGTGCACCACCATGCTTGGCTAATTTTTAGATTTTTTGTAGAGACAGGGTCTTTTCTTTTTTTTTGAGTTGGAATTTCACTCTGTCGCCCAGACTGGAGTGCAGTGGCCGCTCCCGGTCACCGCAGCCTCGATCCTTCCGCCTCAGCCTTCCGAGTAGCCAGAATTACAGGCATGCGCTACCATGCCCAGCTGATTTTTTGATTGATTGTAGAGATGACGTCTCGCTGCCCAGGCGGGTCTCGAACCCGCGGGCTCAGGCAATCCACTCACCTCAGCCTCCCAAAGGCGCGGGATTACAGGCTGAGCCACCGAGCCCGGCTCAGGGTCTTGCTATGTTACCCAGGCTGGTCTCAAACGCCCGGCCTCAAGTGATCCTCCCGTCTCACCCTCTCAAAGTGGTGGGATTCCAGGTGTGAGCCACCGCACCCGACCTTGCCTTCTTTTCCCAGTCCTGCCTGGGGTCCTGTTCTCTCCCTGGTGTGCCAGAGTGTCTGGGGCAGTGAAGCGCCTCTGGGGGAAGCCAGCTCCCTCAGGCCCGAAGATGCTGCTGCCCTTGACTTTGGGGGCACCTTCACTGCCACCCCGCCTGAGAAGCCTGGTGGGGCTCTTGTCTCCTCTTCCTTGAGACCGGGCTCCCCAAGGGCAGGGCTGCAGAGGGGCCTCAGATAGGCTGTTGCTGCACTGAGGTGGGCTTCTGACTCCCAGCCCCATCCCAGCCGGGTGTGGGAGAGGTGCTGGGCCCGGGTGGCTTGCTCCAAGGGGACAGCGAGAGGAGCAGTGGAAGCCTTTGGAGTGATCAGGGTTCTGGTGTGAGGTCCTTGCACTAGAGGGGGAGGGCGTGGGGGTGGCAGGGCAGCTGTGGGAAGGAAGACTGGGACCCTGAGGGCAGCAGAGGAGCTAGGTGATGCAAGGAGGCCTCCCTCCTCTGCCCCAGGAATGCCCTCCCTCCCCTGTCCCTCTGCTCTGCCCCTTACTCTCTGCCGGCTCTCCAGCATACCCGGCTCATGCCTACCTCAGGGCCTTTGCACTTGCCGTCCCCATTGGCTGCAGCTCTGGTCTTGGAGGTGTTTCAGACCGACTCTTTATCGTTCCTTGGGTCTCATTACAAATGTCACCTCCTCTGGGACCATGTGCCTGACCGCTCCAGTTGACGCCTCCCCTGTCCACTCTGAAATTTTTCCCTTTGATCTTCTGCGCAGCCTGTAGCAGGTGAGTGTGTTCTTGTTTACTGGTCTGTTCCATGTCTTTCTCCCCTTCCCCTAGGCTGTGAGCCCCAGGTAGGTGGGCGCCATGTCTGTCTTGGTCCCCGAGTCTCCAGTGACAGGCAGCACGTTGTAGGTGCCTCAGACAGACACAGTCCTGCTCTTGCAGAGTTCACAGTCTAATGAGTGAGGCGAGGTGGAAAAGGCAAGCACATGTCTTGATACATATTTTTACTTATTATTTTTAATTATGGCAAAATGCATATAACATAAAATTTACCATCGTAGCCCCTTTTCTTTTGTTTTTCCTGAAGTCAGGGTCTCACTCTGTTGCCCTGGCTGGAGTGCCATGGCACGATCGCGGCTCACTACAGTCTGAACCTCCTGGGCTCAGGCGATCCTTCTGCCTCAGCCTCCCGAGTAGCTGGGACTACAGGAGCACGGCGCCACACCTGGCTGATTTTTATTTTATGTTTTGTAGGGCCAAGGTTTTGCTATGTTGCCAAGGCTGGTCTCCAACTCCTGGGCTCAAGCAATCCTTCTGCCTTGGCCTCCCAAAGTGCTGGGATTACAGACGTGAGCCACCACACCGCAGCCCGTCGTAACCATTTTTAAGTGTCTAGTTCAGTGACGTTGTGCAGCCTTTGCCACCATCCATCTCCAAAACGAATCCATCCTGCAAAACGGAAGTCTGTATCCACTAAACACAACTCCCACTCCTCTCCCTGCAGGGTCTCCCCGCCCTCCACCATTCTACTTTCTGTCCCGATGAATCTGACCACTCCAGGCATCATCTAAGTGGAGTCATGCAGTATTTGTCCCTCTGTGACTGGCTTCTTTCACTCAGTGTCCTCGAGGCTCACCCCTGTGTGGCGTGTGTCGGGAACCCCCTTCCCTTCTGAGGCTGAGTCATATTCCATTGTGTGGAGGGGCCACATTTTGTGTGTCCGGTCATGTGTCCATGGGTCTTTTTTTTTTTGAGTTGGAGTCTCACTCTGTCGCCCAGACTGGAGTGCAGTGGCCGCTCCCAGCCACCGCAGCCTCGACCTGGTCTCTGGTGATCCTTCCGCCTCAGCCTTCCAAGTAGCTGGAACTACAGGGCGCGCTACCACACCCGGCTAATTTTTGATTTATTGTAGAGATGAGGTCTCGCCAAGTTGCCCAGGCGGGTCTCGAACCTGCGGGCTCAGGCAATCCACTCACTTCGACCTCCCAAAGCGGTGGGATTACAGGCCGAGCCACTGAGCCTGGCATGTCCATGGATACTTAAGTGGCTCCTCCCTCCTGGCTGTTGGGATGCTGCTATGAGTGTGGGGTGCACGTGCCCCTTGGATCCATTGCACTTTTTTTGGGAATATACCTGGATGGGAAATTGGTGGATCATAGGACAATTCTATTTTCAATTCTTGGGGGAACCTCCATGCTATTTTCCATAGGGCTGCACCCTTTTTTTTTTAAGTAGGAGTCTCACTGGGTCACCCAGGCTGGAGTGCAGTGGCCGCTCCCGGCCACCGCAGCCTCGACCAGTCCGGCTCCGGCGATCCTTCTGCTTCAGCCTTCCAAGGAGCTGGAACTACAGGCACGCGCTACCACGCCCGGCTAATTTTTTGATTTATTATAGAGATGAGGGCTCGCCAAGCTGCCCAAACTGATCTCGCACCCGTGGGCTCAGGCAATCCTCTCACCTCGGCCTCCCAAAGTGCTGGAATTACAGGGCTGCACCCTTTTAAATGCCCACCAACCCTGCACAAGAGACAAATGTTTCGATTTCTCCACATTCTCCCCCAACAACACTTGTTATTATTATTTTGATAGTAACCATTCTAATGGGTGTGAGGTGGTATCTCCTTGTAATTTATTTATTTAATGTATTTTTACTTTTTATTTTATTTTTGAGTCAGAGTCTCTGTGGCCCAGGCAGGAGTGAGGTGGCATGATCATGGCTCATGGCAGCCTCGACCTCCTGGACTCAGGCTATCCTTCTGCCTCAGCCTCCCAAGCAGCTGGGACTACGGGCATGTGTCACCATGTCCAGCTAATTATTTTGAAATTTTGTAGAAATGAGGTTTCACTATGTTGCCTAGGCTGGTCTCGAAATCGTGGGCTCAAGTGATCCTCCTGCCTTGGCTTCCCAAAGTGCTGTGATTTCAGGTATGAGCCACCATGCCTGGATTTTTTTTTTTTTTTTTTTTTGAGCTGGAATCTCACTCTGTCACCCAGACTGGAGTGCAGTGGCCGCTCCCGGCCACCGCAGCCTCGACCTACTGGGCTCCGGCGAATCCTTCCGCCTCAGCCTTCCACGTAGCCGGAACTACAGGT
Source organism: Cephalopachus bancanus (assembly GCA_027257055.1). Taxonomy (NCBI): domain Eukaryota; kingdom Metazoa; phylum Chordata; class Mammalia; order Primates; family Tarsiidae; genus Cephalopachus; species Cephalopachus bancanus. The sequence continues at coordinate 2,113,169 of JAPVLO010000379.1, read as the reverse complement.
GCGCGCTACCACGCCTGGCTGATTTTTTGATTTATTGTAGAGATGAGGTCTCGCTGCCCAGGTGGGTCTCGAACCCGCGGGCTCAGGCAATCCACTCACCTCAGCCTCCCAAAGGCGCGGGATTACAGGCTGAGCCACCGAGCCCGGCTCTGGATTGTTTTTTATTTTTTGAGACAGGCTCTCACTCTGTCACACAGTTTGGAGTGCAGTGGCGATCATGCCTCACTACAGCCTCGAACTCCTGGGCTCAAGTGATATTCCCCCACCCCCGCCCCACCTCCTGAGTAGTTAGAACTACATTTACAAAAAAATATTATTTAAAGACTCACTCAGTTGCCAGGCTGGTCTCTGTCTCTTAGCCTCAAGTCATTCTCCCCTTGGCCTCTCCAAGTGCTGAGATTACAGGCATGGGCCACCTTGTCTGGCCTCACTGTAATTTTGATCTGCATTTCCCTAATGATTACACATTTGGAAGGGAACCCGTTTTTTCCACAGTGGAGGATGGGGAACCTCTTAGCTCCAGAGGTCTCAAAGGACTCTGGTGGTATCTGCATTGAAACCTAAAAGAGGGAACAGTAAGCGTACAAGTCCTGCGGTGTGGTTGAACGCTGCATCTTTTTGCTGGAAAGTGAATAATGGGCAGGAAGTGGTGGTGGAAGAGGTGATGTGAAAGGTGTGCGGGGGTGGGTGGTGCAGGACTTTAGGAAAAGGCAGTTGCACCTGCAACTTATAGTAAGTACAGGTATCCTCTGGTCTGCAGGGGACAGGCGACAGATGGGGCTGAGTGGGCAGTGATGTCTCTGTGTGTGGCTTGGGGGTGTGCGCACAGGGCCCCTGGAGTACCTGGCTACTCCAGCAGGCTGGATCAGGATCACGACATGCTCTCTCTCCAGAATGTGCTGTGCCCATTCCCCAGCCAGTGTAGCCTCTCTGCTCCTACCACTAGCCTGAAATCAGCAAGAAGCTTCTGGAACTCATACCTAGGGGTTGAGGCTAGACTCTGAGAATGACAACCAAGACGTCGAAGGTTTGGAGGCGAGGGGTTTGCAGACTGAGGCCGGGACATTACGCCACACCTCACCTCGCCGTGGCGGGGTGGGGGGTGGGGGGGTAGTGGGGGGAGTGGAGAAGAAACGGACACTGCAGTACCAGGGATGGCCGCACGGGGGCAGGCGGGGACGCCGCGCCGCGGAGGGGGGAGGGGCAGTGGAGGGAGAGAGGAGGGGGAGGTGGGAGCCGGAGCGGTGGAAGGGTCTCGGGGCGCCAGTCTGCGGAGCTCCGTGGCTTGGCCGCGTTTCCGCCTCCAGGTGCCTGTGCGTGAGAAGAAAATGAAATCTTGAGCTCATCCCACTCAGAGGCACCTCATTCTGTCCTCGCAGGCCCAGAGAATTAGATCCACTGGCCCGAGATCACTCACAGGGGCGCTGAGCCCAGGCACCTGACTCTCCCCACTGCCCCACTGTGCTCTCCCCACTGTGCTCTCCCCACTGCCCCTCCTGAGATGGCTCCGCTCAGAGCAGTGCCAGCTTGTCCACCTGTCTCCTGGCCTCTCAAAGCACCCACCACACTCTGCCTCATCAGAGGGCCCCACCCTAACCTCAAGACTCCTCTCTGAGGCCCCTGGATAGGGAGGGTGCAGCGGCCCTGGGGAGGGCTTGGGTGTCTGGCCATCACCGTGGCAACAGCACGGGCAGGATGACACCCAGCAGGATGACCTTCGCTGCAGCTGGGGGCTGGGGAGGGGTATCCAGGGAGCCTGACTGAGCTCCTGGCCTGACCCTGGGGGCCCTGCCATCTTACCCAGGTCCCAAGGACTATATGCTGGGACACAACCAGGGTCCCCCTAAAAAAACCTAGCACCCGCCCTCCCCCAAGCACGTGACTGTGGCAGTTTGGCCAGCCCTGGAGAAAAAACATGGATGGTTTCAGCTGAGACTGTTGAACAGAGGGGCAGACTGAGGCCCAGAGAGGAGAGGCATTTAGGACCACACAGGCAGGCAGGGGCCAAGACTTTGTTTTTATCCAGAAATGGCTGGATGACCCCAGAAAAGGGGGCCAGTAGGGTATGTACCCATAGGTTAGAGATTGAGGGGCCATAAGGTCAATCATCTGGCCTCCTCCTGCAGAAAGTCCTTGCTGACCAGCTCTTCCACCAATGTCAGAAATGGCTTCAGAGTTCCCTTAACATTTTCTGCCTGGACAGCGAGGCAGAAAACTCACTCTGAGCTTCCAGGGCCCTCAGAGACCCTCAGCCCACTCTCCTGTCCAGTCTATCGATGCCCTCTCTTACCCTCCTGACAGTGGGCTGCCCATCTCGCTTGCACACCTCACGCGATGGGGAGCTCACTGCCTTAAAAGGCAGACCATTTCCACTGCAAGAGACTTTCTTCTAATGAGACCAAACTGGCCTTCCTGTGCTGTCCAGCTGCTGGACGTTGCACACCCTGTGGCGCACAGAGCAGCGGCTCCGTCTGCTGAACGAAGGCCCCCAGGGCTGTGGTGAGGTCTGTGTCCCCTCTCCATGGCAACCTTCTCTCTTGCCTAGATGGCCCCAGTCCTTCCAGCCTGGGGAATCTCCACTGAGTAGACTATAGTTGGAAACAGACCCTTCTGTGGTGACTGTTTTTCTCAATACACACAAGAAAAGATGTGTTTGTTGTAGGGAAAACACACCCCCAAACACGACCGCTCTTAGGCATGTTCAGGGTGGTATGGCCATAGACAAAAAGCTCTTTTAGCTTCTTGGGGCCTCTTCTCCCGTACTGATGCCAAGGTGTGTATTCATGAAGAGACAAAAATCAAGGTAATTTAGAGCTGGTGGTGGAAGACCTCTTAGGGAGAAGGGCAGTTTCTTTCTAGCTTAACGCCTTGAAGAGTCATTTGGTTGTGAGACCGGTCTGCTCTGGAAGACAAGACTGGGACAAAGAGAATGAGATAATTCGGCTGACAAAGAAGAATCTCATTTCCAAGGGGCTGTGGTAGAGAGGTGGGGAGCATTTTCTGGGAGTTGCTCTCCACACAGGCTCTATTTTTTAGAGATAGGATCATTGTAACTAATTGCCCAGGCTGGAGAGTAGTGGCATGATTCTGGTTCACTGCAGCCTCGACCTCCTGGGTTCTGGTGATCTTCCCGCTTCAACCTTCCAAGTACCTGGGACTACAGGCGAGTGCTACTATGCTCAGCTAATGTTTTGATTTTTTTTTGTAGCAACAGTGACTCCTAATGTTGCCTAAGCTGGTTTTGAACCCCTGGCTTCAAGTGATCTTCCTACCTCGGCCTTCCAAAGCGCTGGGATTACAGGTGTGAGCCACGATGCCTAATCCCCACAGGCTCTCCCCCTCCACCACCTTCCTCCTCCTAGGGCCTGGAGGGGGAACCCAGGTACCCATGAGCAGGGCCACCTCAGAATGGAGGGAGTAAAGCCTGCAATCCTGACCCCCCAGGAAAGCTCCGAACAAGGTCCAGTGACACCGTGAACACTCCCCTCACCCTGGTCAAGTCATGTGCCCAACTGGTGCCACCTGGGGTGTGAAGGAACAAGGGTGGTCCCCAAGGGAAGGGGCAGGGAAAGTGGGACAGGGCACACAGCAGGACAAGGCGATGGGAAATGGAGAATTTCAAAGAAATAGGAAGACAGCTCACCGTGATAAGGAGAAATTCAAGCCCTCAAGAAAACCAAGGCTTGGGACAAGGGGTGGTGCATTTAGTAATCCTATGTCATAGGATGGGGTCTCTCTGGTCAAGAGCAGGGTGACCCCAGAGACCTGCTTTCCTTCTCCACAGTGTCTACACAGAACGTCCTTCCATTTCAGGAAATATGTGTCATGCACCATGTTAGTGGCTGCGTAATACTCCAGTGCACAAACACCACAGTTTCTTTTCTTTTTCAGTAAGAGTCTCACTCTGGCACCCGGGTGGGAGTGCAGTGACACAGTCATGACCACCGCAGCCCTGACCTGCTGGGCTCTGGCGATCCTTTCGCTTCAGCCTTCCAGGTAGCTGGAATTACAGGCGCGTACCACCATGTCCAGCTAATTTTTTAATTTATTGTAGAGACAAGGTCTCTCGCCATGTTGCTCAGGTTGGTCTCCAATCTGTGGCCTCAGGTGATCCTCTCACCTCCGCCTCCCAGAGTGCTGGGATTACAGGCATGAGCCACCATGCCCGGCTACACACCATGGTTTCTTTAACTGATACCCAATTTTAGGACATTTACGTTGTTTACAACTTTTTGCCATTGTAACTAATGTTACAGTGAATATCCTGGTAGCCACATCTGTGCCAACACTCATTTTTATTTCCTTAGGGTAGATTTCTGGCAATAATACTGCTGGGTTGAAGACCAAAGACATTTGTAAGATGTTTGGTACACATGACAAATTGCCTCCCTAAAGATGGTGTCACTTAGCCGGGCCCGGTGGCTCAGCCTGTAATCCCGCGCCTTTGGGAGGCTGAGGTGAGTGGATTGGCTGAGCCCATGGGTTCGAGACCCGCCTGGGCAGCGAGACCTCATCTCTACAATAAATAAATAAAAAAAAAAATCAGCCGGGCGTGGTAGTGCATGCCTGTAATTCCGGCTACTTGGAAGGCTGAGGCGGAAGGATCGCCGGAGCCCAGCAGATCGAGGCGCGGTGGCCGGAAGCGGCCACTGCACTCCAGTTTGGGCGACCGAGTGAGACTCCAACTCAAAAAAAAAAAAAAAAAAAAAAAAATGGTGTCACTTTTTGCTCTTAACAGCCGACAGCTGTGTGCACAGGACTGGTCCCCACTTCTTAGCCATTCGTTGTCTTTTTCCCGAAAATTTTAATGTGAAAATTCCAGACATGCTGGGCGTGGCTCACGCCTATAATCCTAGCTCTTTGTGAAGTCAATCAGGAGGATCACCTGAGGCCGGGAGCTTGAGACTAGCCTAGGTAACATTGCAAGACCTCATCTCTACAAAAACAAGCCGGGCTCAGTGGCTCAGCCTGTAATCCCGCACCTTTGGGAGGCTGAGGTGAGTGGATCGACTGAGCCCGTGGGTTCGAGACCCACCTGGGCAGCGAGACCTCATCTCTACAATAAATCAAAAAATCCGCCCGGGCGGGGTAGTGCACGCCTGTAGTTCTGGCTACTTGGAAGGCTGAGGCAGAAGGATCGCGGGAGCCCAGCAGGTCAAGGCTGCGGTGGCCGGGAGCGGCCACTGCACTCCAGTCTGGGCGACAGAGTGAGACTCCAACTCAAAAAAAAAAAAAACCCAACAAATAAATAAATGAACTGGGTGTGGTTGGTGCATCCCTGTAGTCCCAGCTACTCAGGAGGATTGCCTGAGACTGGGAGCTCGAGGATGCCAGAGTGAGACTCCAACTCAAAATAAAATAAAATTTAACTTTAAATTTTAATTAAAATTTTTTTTTGAGTTGAGGTCTCACTCTGCTGCCCAGGCTGGAGTGCCAAGGCATGATCATGGCTCACTGCAGTCTCCATCTCCCAGATTCAGGTGATCCTTCCGCCTCAGCCTCCCAACTAACTGGGAATACAGGCGTGTGCCACCACACCTGGCTAATTTTTTTGATTTTCTGTAGAGACAAGGTCTTACTATATTGCCTAGGTTGGTCTCAAATTTCTGGGTTCAAGCGATTCTCTGATCTTGGTCTCTCAAAGTGCTGGGATTATAGGTGTGAGCCACCGTACCCGGCCTCAAACCTTGTTTTTTTCTTTCTTCCTTTTTTTTTTTTTTTTTGAGTTGGAGTCTCACTGTCTCCCAGACTGGAGTGCGGTGGCCGCTCCCACCCACCGCAGCCTCGACCTGCTGGGCTCTGGCGATCCTTCCGCCTCCGCCTTCCAAGTAACTGGAACTACAGGTGCATGCTACCACGCCCGGCTAATTTTTTTTTTGATTTATTGTAGAGATGAGGTCTCGCCAAGTTGCCCAGGTGAGTCTTGAACCTGCGGGCTCAGGCAATTCACTCACCTCAGCCTCCCAAGTCGCGGGATGACAGGCTGAGCCACCGAGCCCGGCTACATTTTTTTTTCTTCAACATAAAAAAAAGTTCAACAGACTTCACAGGAAACCCTGTGTAGCTGCCACCCAGGCCTTACGCTTGACACTAGTGCTGTATTTGCTTCTCATTCTCTGTGTGTCCTTCCTCCATCCGTGGAGTCTTTTTTTTTTTTTTTGAGTTGGAGTCTCACTCTGTCGCCCAGACTGGAGTGCAGTGGCCGCTCCCGGCCACCGCAGCCTCGACCCGCTGGGCTCCGGCGATCCTTCCGCCTCAGCCTTCCGAGGAGCCGGAATTACAGGCGCGCGCTACCATGCCCGGCTGATTTTTGATTTATTGTAGAGACAAGGTCTCATCAAGTTGCCCAGGTTGGTCTCGAACTCATGAGCTCAGGCGATCCACTTGCCTCAGCCTCCCAAAGTGCTGGGATTACAGGCTGAGCCACCGAGCCCGGCCCATGGAGTCATCTTTTTGGGGTATCTATCAAAGCAAATTATAGACACCAGTGTAAAATATTTCACCATGTGTGTCACCAACTAGAGTTCAATACTTATGTATGGTCCTTGGAGGCAAAATTTCTCTATCATGAGATGCCTAGCGCTGAAGTAAACCGTTAGTTGAGTGTTGACTCCTCATGAATGTATTTGTATACACAACTCTGTCAAGGTCTAGAATACTTCCGTCGCTCCAGAAAGTTTCCCGGTTGCCTCTTGCCCCCATGGGCCTGATTTCTTTCCGCTCTACCTTAGTTTTGCCCATTCTAGAATGTCATAAATATGGAATCACACAGCATCTACTCTTTTGTGTCTGGCAGATTCATGCAGCATAATGTTTGGAGATCCGTTCCGTTGTTGTGGGTATCAGGAGCGTGTTCCTTTCTATTGTTGAGTAGAATTCCATTGTGTCGACATGTGGCTGCTTGTTAATCCATTTGCCTGGGTGGACACTCAGGCTGTTTCTAGTCTGGGGCCGTTATAAATAAAGCTGCTCTGAATTTCTTGCATAAGTCCTTGTGTGAACACACGCTTTCATTTTTCTTGGGTCCTTCCTGGTGGGATTGCTGGGTCGGAGGGCAGGTGGATGCCTGGTTTCATAAGGAACTATCTGACCTCTTTACCAAGCGGCCGTGCCCGTTGACACTCCCACCGACTAAGGATGATTTCCAGCCCTGAGTCCTCAGCTCAGAACACGATGGCGTTGTCACCGCGTCAGCTTCAAACGCTGCACCTTGGTGAATGCCGCCGAAGGCCACAGTCACAGGGCTGGCTGCAGTTGCCCAAGTCATCAGCTGGGCACCCAGGCTGTTTCTCACAGACAGATGAGTGGACGGATGCCCAGCCAGCTCTGCCTGACTCTGAACGTGTATAATTGCTTTGCTGGAACTTGAATGTCAGCTTTTTTGTTTGTCCTCATCAAATTCCATCTTGCTGGTGTTCAGTTAATCCTCCAGCTGGTCCTGATTATGATGATAGTAGCAAACTCTCATCCGTGTACCATATGCCAGAGCCTTGGCTAACTCATTCAGACTCTGGAGGAATCCTATGAGAGAGCTTTTATGAGCTCCGTTTTAGAGACGAGGAACTTGAGGCACAGAGAGGTTAAGTAACTTGCCGAAGTTGACCCAGTCGTACATGGCAGGATTAAAACCCCAGGAGTTTGGATCCAGACATTGTGGTCTTAACCATTTGCGCTGTTGCCTCTTTTTGGCTTCTGGCACCATCTCCTTCCATCTTCCAGGCTCTGAAAACATGCTGAACATGCCTCTAGGTCCTCCTCTGAATGACGGGTTAGAAAAACAAAAACAAAAAGTCTCGGGACCAGACAGGTCCAGGGCCAGGGACAGAGCCTGATGCTGTGCTGCTGAAGGTCTCCTTTGGCACTGGCCTTGCTCTGTTTGCCCACCTTCCTTGACAGTGATCACCTGGCCAGCTGCAAGGTCTCGACCTGGGATCCAGCTGCGGCTCTTCACCATCATCTCAGGATAGCGTTCATCAAATCTCTCTCTTTCTGAGACGAGTTCTCACCCTCTCGCCCAAACTGCAGTGTGGCACAGTCGTAGTTCGCTGTGGCCTCAACCTTCTGGGCTCAAGTGACCCTTCTGCCTTGGCCTCCCAAAGTGTTGGGATTACAGGCGTGAACCACCGTGTTTGGCCAAATCACTCTCTGAAATCTCCACATAAACGGCATTTCATGTCAGGAGTGCCTGCCCAGGAAAACAAAGGGAACAGGAAGGTGGGTCCGGGGTAGCACTTGTGTGAGCCTATGTTACCCTTTTTAGCTCCTAGGTCTGAGCCCAGTATCAAGCATGCAATAGGTGATCAATACATGCTTGTTAGCATCTTTTTTTTTTTTTTTTTTGAGTTGGAGTCTCACTCTGTCACCCAGATGGGAGTGCAGTGGCCGCTCCCGGCCACCGCAGCCACGACCTGCTGGGCTCTGGAGATCCTTCCACCTCAGCCTTCCAAGTAGTTAGAAGTAGCTCACCTGTAGTTGAGCGCCTGGCTCATTTTGATTTATTGTAGAGATGAGGCCTCGCCAAGTTGCCCAGGCGGGTCTCGAACCCGCGGGCTCAGGCAATCCACTCACCTCAGCCTCCCAAAGGGGCGGGATTACAGGCTGAGCCACTGAGCCCGGCTCGTTAGCGTCTTTTGAAGGTCACTTGGTTCTATTTGCTTTTTGATTGTGGTAAAATAGACATAACATCAAATTTACCATTTTTAAGTGTCTAATTCAGTAGCATTAGGTACACTCAAAATAGTGTATAATCATTAGCAGTAGATATTTCCCAGAGCTTTTTCATCATCACAAACACTCGGTACTGGCAGGGCACAGTGGCTCATGCCTGCAATCCCCACTTTGGGAGGCTGAGGCAGGAGGATTGCATGAGCCCAGGAGGTGGAGACCAGCTCAGGCAACATAGTGAGACATTATCTCCACAAAAAAATTAAAAAATTAGCCAGGCGTGGTGACACGGGTCTGTAGTTCCAGCTACTTGGGAGGCTGAGGCAGAAGGATCGCCCGAGCCCAGGAGGTCAAGACTGGTAAGCTGTGATCGTGCCACTGCACTCCAGCCTGGGCAACAGAGTGAGACCCCGACTCAGAAGAAAACAAAAAAGCAAAACTTGTACCCATTAGACAATAACTCTCCACTCCCCTCCCCCATTCTGGTAACGTCTTTATGAATTTGTCTAGTCTAGATATTTTATATAGATGGAATCATATAGTATTTGTCCTTTTGTGTCTGACTTACCACAGTGTCTTCGAGGTTCATCCAAGTTGGTGAGTACCGCCTTCTTTTCTGAGGCTGAAGAAGTTTCCACTGTGTGGCGACATGGCATATTGCTTGTCCACGCACCTGTCGAGGGACACTTGGGTTGTCTCCGCCTCTTGGCTGTTGCACGTAGGGCTGCTCTGAAGCTTGTTAGTTACCATCTCATAAACTTGCTGTTGTTGGCTTCTCTCCGGTCCTTCCCACTGAAGCCGCTCTTGTCAAGGCGTCCATGTTGCTAAATCCAACGGTCAGTTTCAGTTCTGGCTCTGTCAGATTGTCCCCCCGCCCCTGGCCCCGTGATGGTTCCTCCACTCGGCATATCAGCGGTCCACCTCCACCTCTTGGAGCCTCCTTCTCCGTCCCCTCTTGTTTCTCCCCTTGCTCCTTCCCCCAGATCTTGTGGTGGGAGGGTTGCAGGGCTCTGTTCTCGGTCCTGCGACATGCCCCTCTCCACTCCTATGGCTTCCTCACCCTCTCACCCCGCGTGAGCACCTCTGTCCAGACTCTTCTGTCTGCCTCTGCCGTCTCTGACTAAGTGGCTCGGCGGCCTCCTACGGGCTTCAGCCCCAACCCCTTCAGCCCCTCCCAGACACGGAGCCAGAGGGGTCCTTCAGAAACATCAGTCAGATCAGGCCGCCTCTCTGCCTCAAACCTTTGGTGGCTCTTCATGTCACTAAGAGCCAAGCCAAGGTCCCGACAAAGGCCTACAAGGCCCTCCGCGTCTGGCCCTTCCCCCTCTCTGCCCTTGTCCCCTCCGTCCTTCCCTTGCTCCCTCTGCTTCCCTTGTTTCGTGCACGTGCCCAGCACTCTCCCACCTCAGGGGCCTCTGCCCGGCGGTTCTTCCTCCCTGGAGCTCTCCTCTGCCACAGCTGCATGACAAATTCTCTCACTTCTTTCTTGTCTCTGCTCCAAGTCACTTTTTCGAGGTGTCCACCCGTGACACTCGATTTGAGCTTGCAACCCCTCCCTCCTCATCCCCTTTCCGAGGCCCTAGTTGCCCTGTCACCGTCTATGATAGTCTGTTATTTATTATGTTTATTGTTTCTTCTCTCCTCCTATCCCCATTGGAAGTGTGATTTAGGGGTGCACGGATTTTCAGCTTTTCTGGAAACTGATACGATTCACCTGGAACAGTGCTTGGTACACGTGGGGCTCAATATATATTTGTTGAATCAACGAAGGAAGGAAGTTATGCAAGGTGGGAAGGAGTCGCCAAACCTAAAAATGGGGTAGGGTCAAGAAAAGACGGGTCTGGCATGGCTAGGGGTTGTGGACGTGAGAGCTGTTTGCTGTGCAGCTGTTTTCCTTTGGGACATGCCCCCGCCCCCCCATCGGTCCTTGAGGGTGGGCTGGGCTGACTGTACTTCCAGGTGGCAGCGACTGTAGGCTCGGTGCCGGGTGAGGCCGGGACACTGAGTCCTAAGGCTCCTGCTTCTACTGTGCTTGCTGTTGGGATGGGAAGACCTCTTCCCACAGATTGGGTCATAAGCTCAGAGCTGCCCTGGTCGCGCATCCTTTTTTTTTTGAGTTGGAGTCTCACTCTGTCATCCAGACTGGAGTGCAGTGGCCGCTCTCGACCTGCTGGGCTCCGGCGATCCTCCCACCTCAGCCTTCCAAGTAGCTGGAACTACAGGCGCGCACTACCATGCCCGGTTAATTTTTTGATTTATTATAGAGATGAGGTCTCGCCAAGTTGCCCAGGCGGGTCTCGAACCCACGGGCTCAGGCAATCCACTCCCCTCAGCCTCCCAAAGCGCAGGATTACAGGCTGAGCCACCGAGCCCGGCTGTCGCTTGTCCTTTTGTTGGAAGAGCCCATGCAGCAGAATCCTGGGCTCTGGACATGGAGAGTGATCACTTTGCGACCTGGACCTGAACTGCCCTCAATTCTGTGGGGCCTCTGGCTCAAGGAAAAGGGGCCTGGATCACCATAGGGTCTTCAGGAAAGGAGTCCAAATTGTGTTTTCCGTCCAAATTGTGTAGGAGTGTGGCCTTCACAGATGGCCTGAGCAGAGGTGGGGACATCCTCAGGCTAGACCTTTCAGGATGGGTGAAGCTGGATCCTCAAGCTGGACCCGCTCCTGAACTGACTTGTCCACGGGAGCCCCCTGAACTGAAGTCCATCTTAGGTGGTTTCTGTCACCAGCCACCACTTACAATGAGCCTCTCTGAGCTCCCGAGCTGGGGTGTGAGGGGCCCGGGAGGACCTGCCGACGTGTGGGGTGTGAGGCCTCAGCGGGCATCCCAGGTGAGAGGGGCCGAGCAAACGGATGGCACTCATTCCTCGGGACTGGATGTGGGTGGGCACGAAGGCAGACTTGCCTTGGCCCTGCCCTCGAGGAGCTCTGAGCCGTCAGGGAAGAAGGGCACGGACACCAGTGGGGCAGACAGACAGAAGGACCCTGCCCTGGCAGGGCAGGACCCGAGGTGGATATGCCCAAGCTTGGGGTGGGTCATGGGAACGGGAGAGCTCCCCTCGAGAGCTCATTTCCGGGCTCCACCTCGACATGCCCCCGGTGCAGGCAGAAGACCCAGCTGAAGCGAACACCGGGAACGCCAGGACGAGGAGTCTGAGCTACCACCCCCGGAGCTGTGTCCTGGGATAAGTCGCTTGACTTTCTGAGCTACAGCGTCCTCACAGGTCAGATGGAACGAATGGTGTCCACCTCACAGGGCGGTCGTGAGGATGAAATGAGAATGCGTGCCAAGAACTTGCACGAACCCGGCTCACAGGACACCCTTCCCAGCAACCAGCCACTGCTACCCTCGCCATCGCGTTCTCGCCTAACCAGGGGTGCCGCCTGGTGGCGCAGGCGCAGTTCCCACACACACCAGCAGGTGGCGCCGCAACCCCAGAAGAGCCCCGTGGCGGGACTTCGGCGTGGGGAGGGCTTGGGCTGCGAGGCCCGTCGGACCCCGGCCAGTCTGACCCCTGCCTTCCCTGCCACGGTGGGGACGCGGATCGCGCCGCCCTCGATTCCGTGTGGCCTCCGGCTCAAGGACGACGGGGCCTGGGTCGCCACGGGTCGTCAGGGGAGCCAGCTTTCCGTCCGAGTCGTGTAAGAGCGTGGCCTTCGCAGACCGCGCGGGCGGAGTCCGGACGTCCTCGGGTTGGGCCTTCCGGGACGGGCGAGAGTCCCAGCCCGGGCCCGGCCATCGGGTGCCTGCGGCTGGGCCTCGGGACGCGGCCGGCCCTGGGGCTGCGGCAGGGGGACGCCGCCGCTGGCCCCGTGGGGCGGACGCGCGGTCGCTTCCGCGTCCGGCCAGCAGAGGGCGGCCGAGGGCGCCTGGGCTGGCCTCCCCGCCTCGGCTCGCCCTCGCGGGCAGGACTGGACACGTCCCGCGCCCTCCGCTTCGCAGAAAGGCTCGTCCTCCTCTCTCCCGCAGGGCTCTCTTGCGGGGAGCGCGGGGGTGGGGGGTCAGCCTCAACCCTGCCCAGCAGAGCCCATCCCCCCTTGGCCTCAGGAACAGGTTGGGTCCTGCTGGCCACTCTAACCCAGCCGCTGCGAGGTCCTCCCCAAGGTTGGGGCTGGGAGGGCGGAAGAGGGTGCTCCCTTAAGCCCCCCACAACCCAGGCCCGGGCGGCCAGCTGGACCTCTGGAAACCGCAAAGCGCCCATCCCATTCGGCCTCGGCCAGTTCCTGGCATTGCCTGGCCGGGCTCCCGGAGGCCCACAAAGGCCCTCAGATGCAGCTCTGGGCCGGCCTGGCCTGCACCCGGCCCGCGGCAGCCTGGTCCTGGGCACTGCAAGTCCCTGGCACTCCCTGCGGGGCTTTGTCCACAGCTCTGACGGCTGCTGGCAGCCTCGTGTTTGCTGGGGGAGGGGGAAGCTGGAGTGGTCTCCCTTTTCTCCTGCCCGTGGCCTTGCTGTCCTCTGGGGGACAGTTGCCTTGCCTCGCCTGGCTGGCCCTCTGGGCGGGAGCTGGCGGTGAGAGCGGTCTTTCCTTCTCCCACCCCCTCCTGGCGAACACAGGAGTGATGCTGCCTCATTTACAGACCAGGCCCTGGGCCCCCAGGACTCCACCCCAGGACTGCACGGCCCCTGCCCCAGCTCCTGACTGCACGGTGTTCCTGCGGGGTCCCGTCAGCGTGGTGGCCCATGTGTGGATCTATCCCTGGCCACTCATTCATTCGTTCTTTGGTTTGTCACCTTTTGGGTGCTGCCCATGCCGGCCCTGGCTCCAGGAGGAGCCAGGGACTCAGGGAGGTGTGACAAAGGTCCTTGGCCTTGCAGCGCCTCGCGTCCAGACGGGAGCCCCCCGGCGTGACGTGCTGTGATGGGGACAGACTGCGGCGCTTTGTGAACCAGGGGTGCCGGCCCGGCCTGTGGCACCCCTTCGGAGAGGCCTTCCCGGACTCCTGGCTGAAGAGGCCCCCACTCCCAGCCGGGTCACAGCACACCCCCGTTTGATCTGTGTGTTTCACACACACCAGGGTCTGCAGCGATCCGCTCTGTTGAGGGTCACGATCTGAGAGCCTGACCGAGGGCCTACGGTGGGCCAGCCCTGGGGATACAGAGGAAAGGACAAAGTCCTACCCTCGTGGGGCCTATGGCCTGGTGGGGGGGGGAGGCAGGATAACCCCATAAACCAGACATGTTTATGTAAACACGTGTCATGGAGGAAAAGAAAGGGAGTGGGAGATTGGGTGAGGGAGGGGCAGTATTTTGGGCAGAGAGGCCAGGAAAGGTGACGTGGATCAGAGGCTGAAGGAGCGAGGGCCAGGCCTTGCAGACACCTGGGGGAGGAGGGTTTCAGGCCGAGAGACAGCCTGTGCCAAGGCCCTGAGCTGAGCGTGTCTGGGGCATTAGAGGACCAATGAGGAGGCTGGCGTGTCTGCAGGGGAGTGAGGGCCAGGAAGTGTCGGGGCCGGATCTTGTGGGACCTTGTGGCACCGCACAGACTTGACTTCGCGTGACTCCGAGGTACCTGGGAGACCTGTGAAGATTTTGAGCGAGGCAGTAACCTGACTTTCACTGGCAGGATCCCTTCGGCTGCTGTGCCGGGAATGCCAGTGGTGAGGCCGGGCAGGGGCGGAGGGCCTGGAGCAGAAGGCCTGGCAAGGAGGCTGCAGAGCGATCCAGCTGAGAGGGTGGGGGCTCGGGTGGTGGCAGAGGAGCTCACAGCATGGTGAGGAGAGCAGGCCAACACGGACACGGCTTGGAGGCGACTCTGGCAGGACCGGACGTGGGGTGTGAGTGAACGGAGGGAAGGCCGGCCCCCCAGTTTTTGCCCCGAGCCAATGGGCGGATGGCTGTGATGTTCTCTGCCCAGGGAAGCAGGGGCTCCGTGTGGGTGGGGCTGCCAGGGGCCGTTCCTGGGACATCCTGGTGGTGACTTCAGGTGAACCCTTGGTGTCTGGGGCTGACCTCGGAAAGGGCCAGGCTGGAGGGCCACACCCAGAGTCACCAGGCTTTGGCTGGCCTTCAAGGCCCGGGGAGGTCACCCCGTGAGGGCGTGGCAGAGAGCACCAAGGCCTGAGCCAGCTCTGGCATGTGGGGGTCACAGAGGGGCGGAGAAGCCCCCGAAGGAGATGGGAAGCCCTGCAGGGAGGCGGGAGTGGCGGCAAGGCGGCTGGGAGTCGGGAAGACGGACTTCCAGGAGGGGATGACCAGCGTGTCGCATGCTGCTGGTCGATTAAGGCGGGGCCTGTGAGTTCACTTTTGGCTTAGGCGTTGTGGCAGTCACTGAGGGCCAGGCCACAGTCGGCACCTCGTTCAGACATCAAAGAGCGGTGGCTGTTCCAGCGGGTCTTGGCTTCACAGTCACGCAGAAGACAGGCATCTTGGTGTCAAGAGAAAGGTGTCCCTTCCCTGGCAGAGGCAGCCTTGTCCTGGGCGCACAGCATGGTGAGGAGAGCAGGCCGGGTTTCAGCTCCCTCTTCACCTTTGTGCACCCTGGGTGCCCTTGCGCAGTGTCCAACCTGCACATCTGTACTCAGCAGTTATGCTGCTGACTTTGATGAGTGATGTCGGTGGAGTGTGGGTGGGTGGGGCGATAGCTGAACTGCGGTTTCCGCAAGAGCCAAAGGACTTGGAAGAGGCCTGGAGACAGCCACCATGGACAGTACTTTCAAGGAACACTGCCGTAATCGGTAGAGAAACGAGACAGCCATCAGAGGGACGAGAGGAATTAGCCAGATGAGGTGGGTGAGGGCGACAGTGTCCCAGACAGGGGACTTGGGTGAGCAATGTGAGGCCCCTGGAAATGGGTAGGGGGGGTGTGAGGGTTAGAGGGGTCCTAGAACATCAATCTGGAGGTGGGAAGTGTCAGGAGAGGACACAGAAGAGGTGAGTTGGGGCCTTTATCTGGGGAGCTGCGGGGGTCCTGGGGGCAGGAACGGGAGGGAGCAGGGCTGGGAGCACTCTAGGACTGTCCTTGGGGAGTACCTCCCCGGCCTCCCCTGCCCAGGCCTCAGTCTCCCAGCTGGAAGACGGGAGAACTGGGTGTTTTAGGGTCCCCCTGAGCCAAGCCTCCTCTGGCCCCTTTGCCCCCAAATGAGCTTCTCCTGTTGGCGGGTCTCAGCTTCTGGCCTGTCCTCCTCCCAGGGGGCCCTCCACCCCTCCGCTTGGGACGAGGAAGAGCCGGAAGCCTGCCTGGGCCTGGGAGGCAGGAGGTCAGGCGAAGGCCCACTGTGGAGGGGCTGTGGTGGGCTCCGCGGGCTGGGAGCTGGCCCTGCCCCCCATACCTCTTGTGCGCTCCTGGGGCCAGCCAAGGGCCAGGCGATGCACCGGGGACTGCCCTCGGTGTGTGGGGGCCTTTGGTCCCGCCTTCAGTCTCTGCCTTCCTGTGAGACCCTGAGGGCGAGGAGGCAGGCCGGGGAGGAAGGGAGGTCACCTGGAGCAGCAGGGAGAAGCTGCCGATTCTCCTTTCCCTGGAGAGATGCTGGGAACATGGGGTATTTTGGTGGCTTGGGACCGGAACGTCAGCCTTGCTGTCTTTCAATGGGCACAAGTAGCTACAAGGAAAAATAGCAATAATCCTCTCGGCTGTGCCCATGGCACCTGAAGCTCTCGGGCACGGAGCCCGCTGGTGGCCTCGAGACAGCCCTCTGAGCCCCTTGGGCTAGTTCCACTCGACAGAGGGGGAAAAGGTTCAGGAAGGGCACAGTGGCCCCCGGCTGCGCAGCGAGGAAGGGCAGCGGCCGGACTGGAACCCGGGGCTCCTGGCTCCTGCAGCCGCCTCCCAGAGCTGCAGACGGCGCAGGCAGGTGCCGGCAGAGATGAGGTCTGCCACGGCCGGCCAGGCTAAGTGGAAAGCCAGCCGAGCCACCACTCCCTTCCCTGTTCTTTCCTTCCAGGAACTTACTCGCCCTGTGTGGCGTGGGCTGAGGATACATGTGACAGGCAGACCTCGCCTTCAGGGGGCTCAGTGTCCATCTGAAATGGGCGGGCAGAAATGACACAGTTCAGGACAGGTGTGGGGGATCTGGGAGGCAGGAGGGCGCCTGTAATCCCAGCACTTTGGGAGGCTGAGTTGGGAGGATCGCTTGAAGTCAGGAGTTCAAGACCAAGCTAGGCAGCATAGTGAAACTTGCCTCTACCAAAAAAAAAAAAAAAATAGCTGGGTGTGGTGGCACACACCTGTAGTTCCAGCTACTACTTTAAAGACTGAGATGAGAGGATGGCTTGAGACAAAGAGTCTGAGGCTGCGGTGAGCCATGATTGTGCCATGGTACTCCAGCCTGGGCACTGGAGCAAGACTCTGTCTCTAAAAAATAAAAATAAAAAAAGATCTTGGGCACCTGCCCCTCTTCCTCGTGTGGCTCCCTTGTTTCTGGGTTCTGGGGTAGTGTCCTAGGGTTTGATGGACAGTGAAGGGGTGTGGTCTGAGTGTCCTCTCGACTGGCCTGCTGTGGACACAGGTTCAGGCCTCCTGGGGCCTTGAGCAAATGACTTATGGTCTGGGAGCTTCGGTTTTCTCATCTGTAGAATGGGTTGTAAAATTGTTTTGAGGGAATGGAAGAGCACTTAGTGGGAACTCCAGCACATGGTAGATGCACGGTTGATAGCAGAGGTGTCACAGTAGTTGATGAAGCCCCAGCTCCAGCTATTTTCAAGCTTGAAGAAAGGGACATTTAGGCTCAGACCCCCCGCCTCCAGTTACTGCTGCCCCTCATAGGTCAGACACCCCATAGGTCAGAAAACCCTCTTCCTGCTCCCTAAGAAGAGTCTCTAACTATCTGTGTGAACGGGTAAAAAGGTCAGAGAAGGTTTCATGGAGAAAGGGACATTTAAGCAGGGATCTGAGGGTTGAATAGGAGTTAACTGAGCACAGTCGGACCAAGGCCCTGCCAGGCAGAGTGTGAAACCTATGTAAAGGCCTGGAGATAGGAAGGAGCTGGGTGTGGTGAACAGTCCCTAGAGGCTGCAGTGGAAGGAGAGAGGCAGAAAGCAGCTTCCTGTGTCAGGGCTGGACTCTCACCGGGTTTCCTTTCCCCAGGGACTGGGCCTAACTTACCATCCTCTCCTCCGCCGGCCGCCTGTCTGCTTAGATTCCCGTGGGCGGGGCCCTTTATTACCTCTCCCAGAGGTGCAATCCTGCTCTGCAGAAGCCTCAGCCAGAAGTTCTTCTTAGTCTCTAGCCCAGGCACACAGTCTAGTCGGCTCTTCTTCAGAGGGTGGTCCGGGGTGGGAGGCAGGCTGCAAAGTCGTGGCTAGCCACGGGTGACCGTGGGGGGCAGGCGCCTTAGGCGACGGTCTCCGCGACCAGAGCCGGCTCTGTGGCCGGCGCGACTTCCCTGTCTGCCTGCCTGCCCTGGCACTGGCGGGACCCGCTCCCCGCCGCCCGCCTCCCTGAGGAGGGGTCTCTTCTCTCTTCTTCCCCGCCCCTCCGACTTGTCCGGAAGTCCCCTCGTCACCCTGAGCCCGGGTCTGCGCGTCCCTGGTCCCTGGCGGTCTCGGCAGGTCCCCCCGCCGAGCCCCTCCGCCTCGCTCCCCGCCCCGCCCCTGCACTCCCGGCTCCTCCCGCGTCGGGGCTCCCGGGGGCAGGGCTGGAGGGCGCAGGGCAGGGTCACGCGACAAGACCCCCCTGCGCCTCGAGGGGGCCTGGGGGTGCTGAGGGCCCGGGTCGGGGCCGCGTCGGGCCGGCCGGGGGGCGGCGGGGCCCGCGGGCGGGAGGGGCGGGACCTCGCGAGCGCCCCGCCCCCGCTTCCTTAAAGGGCCCGGCGCGGGCCGCGCGGGGCCAGGCTGCCCCCCCGGCCGGGCTGGGCGCCGGGTCCGCCGGGCGCCGGCGCGGGCGGCCGGGCCGCACGGCCGCCGCCCCCTCCGGGCCCGCGCCCGCCGCCCGCCGCCGCCCCGCCCTCCCCGCGCCGCCCGCTCCGCCCGCCTCCCCGCCCTCCCCGGCCCTGCCTCCCGCCGTCCGTCCCCCGCCCGGCTCCGCGTCCCCACGGCCGCGGCTCCGAGCCGGCAGGGACGCGAGCGGGCGCGGGAGCTCCGACGGGCGGCGCGGACCTCGGGCGGCGCGGCCTCGGATGGCGCCGCCGTGAGGGCTGGAGCCCGCGGCCGGGACCGAGCGGTGAGTGGGGCCGCGGGCCGCCGCCCCCGGCCCGCGGGCCCGGACCCCGCCCCCCGCCGGCCGGGCCGGGCCGGGGCCGGGGCACGCGCGCGGGGCGGCGCCCCTCCGCCCTCTGCCCGCCGGGGTCTGCGAACAAAGCTGCGTTTCCAGCTCGACTCCGCGGCGGCGGGCGCATCCGAAGGATGCGGTTGTCATGGAGATGGGCCGGGCCGGGGGCGGGGGCGCCGCGGGAGCCCCGGCCCGGCCTGCGGGAGGGTCGGGCCGGCCGCGGGGCTCCCGGACTCTGCCGCCCCTTCCTGCACAATGAGTGTGGACGTGCGCGCTGACGGGGCGCCGGGGCGGCTCAGGGGCCGGGAGCGGCGTGCTGGGTGCCGGGGCCTGCCGGCAGCCACCTCCACTACGGAGCAGCTTTGAGGATTTATTTCTGTTTCCAGTTTCCCAACTTTGACAGCCCGGCTGGGCGGCCGGGCCTCCCGGCTCTGCGCCGCCGAGCGGGGGCTGCACGGGGGCGTGGCAGGCGGCGAGCCTGGAGCACACCGTGGCCGCGGCGGCAGCGCGAGGGAGGGGTCCTGGGAGCGGCTGCTGGGGCTGGGTGGGGCCGGGAGCCCAGGCGTGGGGACCCTGCCCAGCGGGCCCCTCCTGGAGGGGGGCACCCAGGCTCCCGCGGTCCCTGCTGTGGGAGTGACAGCCAGGGCATTGTTTTTGCACAGGCCCGGGGCCACTGCCTCAAGCTCACCCCTTTGTCTTGGGGCCATCTTGGGGGGCCCAGGAAGAGCACTGGGAGCAGAAAAGCACCAGTCACAATGGAAAGAGGCCTGAGACTCCCGGCAGGCTCAGGATACGCGGGGCTGAGCTCCGTGGGGACCGGGAAGAGGGCTCAGGGCTTGGCCGGGGCAGATGGGCAGCCTGGGCCTGGGAGAGACGTTTGGGCTTTCCTGGGCTTCCCCGCTCCTTCCAGATTCTGAGGACCAGAGCTGCTTAATGGGGTTCCTCAGGTGGCTTGAAGAACAGTAGGTGAGGGGCACTGGGACCACCTCCACACCCATCCCTGGCCCTGGGAGGATGCAGCCATTCTTCCACCCCTGGATGCTAGGAACCCACCAGGATGCTAGGAACCCACCTCCCAGGGGAGCTACACGGTTTGCCACCAGATCGGAACCAGAAAATGTGTCAGCTGCCTGTCCCTGCCCCCTCATGGCTCTGCAGGAGAGACCTGCCCTCCCAACAGCCCCTGGCCCCAGTACATGGTGGGGGGCAGTGGCTTTGCTTGGGGGCAACTGCAACGTTTGGTTCTGGTGGAAACACAGTAGGTCCCTAGGGATTGACCAGAACCTCTAGAAGATTCCTATACATTGGGGTGAGCAGGTGGGTGGTGGCCCAGCTAAAAGTGCAGGGTGATAGGGTGTCCTTGGAAGGCCTCCCCTACTGGTGCCTCTTGCAGGGTTGAGATCTCAATGCTTGGGAGGCTTGCTCTTTGCAGCCCCAGGGGTCCCCTGTGCCAGACTGAGAGGACCCCCTCTTGCCCCTTGTCCTGGTATGACAGCTATGGGTGACCATAGGGCCCTCTCTCCCAGGGTCTTTTTGTTGTTGTTGTTGAGTTGGAGTCTCACTCTGTCGCCCAGACTGGAGTGCAGTGGCACACTCACGGCCACCCCAGTGTCGACCCGACCCTCTGGGCTATGGCGATCCTTCCGCCTCAGCCTTCTGTGTAGCTGGAACTACTGTTTTCCTTGGCTGCCACACCTGGCTAATTTTTCATTTATTGTAGAGACGAGGTCTCATCAAATTGCCCAGGCTGGTCTCGAGCCCGCAGGCTCAAGCAATCCACTTGCCTTGGCCTCCCAAAGTGCTGGGATTACAGGCTGAGCCACCGAGCCTGGCCTCTCCCAGGGTCTTTCCTGAGGGAAGGTGGCAAATCATTGGAAAGAATGATTTCCTGCCCTTGACGGGACTGAGAGAGGGGCTGGGGGCATGACCTTGCCAACTCCATGGACTGAGCCTTTGTACCGAGTACTTTCGTACACGTAGCAGCTTTTAAAAGGAGGTACCACCCTCACTCCCATTCTGGGTTGGAGGATTCGGAAACCACTGTGTTCGAAACCACCTGGTTAGCTAGAGGCAGAGTCCAAATTTGCACCTGGGCAGAACTGCCTGATACTCAGTCCTGCGCCCCCCAACCTCACCCTCTTCTTTCCTGGAAAAACAACTTTGGAGCGAGGTGGGACGAGGGCCTCTCTCTCTGGGCAAGGGGGTGACCTTGGGGGAAACTGAGGCCCTAAGCTGGGGTCTCCTAGGGAGGTGGGACCAAGGCACTCTTCTTCCGGATGTTGGTTTCAGGAGATCGACACTGCCTCTTGCGATAGAGGATGCTCTAGCCCTCCTTTGCCAGATGGTCTTTTCCAGGAAAATCTGTTTTGAGCGGCATCTTATGTCTGGGGCTCCGTATTTAGCCTGGCTCCTCAAACAGGAGGATACACTCAGGCTGTCGCCCCTCAAGGGGTGTCTGGGGGTTGGGTGGGCTTGGGGCCAGACCTGGCTCCTTGCCACAGCTCAGCGGGGATGAGAGTGGTGGAGAGGCCCATGTCCCTGCCCCGTGGAGGCTGGTCTCGGGCTGGCTGTTTTCCTTGGCCTCTTAGGCGGGTTTGTTCGCAGGTGTCTGGCCCCCTTAGGAGGTGAGCCACTTTTGGGTTGTGCCTGCCTGGCTCCATGGCTCCAGATTCCAGCACGGGGTGGGCCCACAGCCCACTGCCCACTGCCGCAGACCTGAGGGCTGCATGGGGGAGGGCATGTTCTCTCCCGACTCCTGCCTGGAAAGCCCAGCTCTGGGCTCCCCCCTTTGGTCCCTCCATGCCCTTTCCTCTCCCACCCAACTTTGTATCTTGCCAACCCTGTAGCACAGTGAACACCCACCTATGCAGTCTTCACCTAGAGACCTAGATGTGCCAATTGCTAGTGTTTTACCAAATCTCTCAACTTTCTGAAAGTCAATTGCAGGCATTACCATACTTCTCCTTTAAATGCTCCAGAGTGAAGTTTCTGAAACAAGGAAATTTTTCTGCAGAGTGACTATAGTTTTATCATGCCCAAGGAACTTAGTAATGGTGCAGTTTAACCTAACATGTAGTCCACGTACATATTTCTCCAGTTGTCCCAGTAATGTTCTTTATAGCTGTGCCTTTAAAAAAATTTTTACTCATGGGTCCTACATTACATTTAGTTATTATGTCTCTTGAGTTTCTTTTAATCTGGATTAATCCCCTGCTTTATTTAGGTTTTCAAAAAAATTTTTTTGAGTAGGAGTCTCACTCTGTTTGCCCAGGCTGGAGTGCAGTGGCACACTCACGGCCACCACAGCCTCGATCTTCTGGGCTCAGGTGATCTTTCTGCCTCAGCCTTCCAAGTAGCTGGAATGCATTGCCACACCCAGCTAACTTTTTGATTTATTGTAGAGACAAGGTCTTGCCACGTTTCCCAGGCTAGTCCCAAACCCCTGGACTCAGGCAATCCTTTGGCCTTAGCCTCCCAAAGTGCTGGGATTACAGGCTTGAGCCACCGCGCCTGGCAAGTTTCGGGGTTTTTTTTTTTTTGAGTTGGAATCTCACTCTGTCATCCTGGCTGGAGTGCAAGTTTTTTTTTTAATGTTATTGTCGATTTTGAAGTCTTGGGGATCGTCCCCCATTCTGCATCTGACTTACGGCCTGCTCATGATCAGATGCAGGTAAGACATCTTGGGGCAAGGACGCTCTACAGGTGATGTCGTGCCCTTCTCCATGCATGACATCAAGAGGCACATGCTAGTAGCTTGTCCCGTAGAAGGTGCTGCTAAGTTAGGTCGCTTTGTGTCAGTTCTGTTTCTCTCCGTTCCCTCCCTCCATAAGCTTCCTCCACATGGTCGGCAGAACTGCCCGAACCTCTCCTTCAGACCAGATGCTGGAGGTTGATGGGGGTTTTAAGGAGCCCAACACTTCAGGGGTAGGAGAGCCACAATTTAGGCAGGTGCTGTTGGTGGGGCAGAGGAGAGGCCCAAAGTAGTGAGGGCGCCGCGAGGGGAGAGGGCTTTGGCGGCCAGGCAGGGAGGTGGGCCGAGGAGTTGGCCTTTCCCCCAAAGGCCCTGGGAGCCACTGAAGGTTTTGAAAGAGGGAGATGAGGGGACATTTCCGAGTGTGGGAAAGGTACTCTGAAGAAGGGATGGGATTGGTTGGGCTGCATGTGGAAAAGAGACCAGTAAGGAGGCTGTGATGTCAGGAGACCGTGATGGTATCCAGAGCAAGATGCCAGCAAGATGCCAACTGGATTCAGGACCCTGTTTTGTGACCCACAGAGGGAATGGAGCTGTGTCGTTTGGTGGCCCTGCTGGGGCTGGGCTGTAACTAATGGGGGGAGGAGAGAAGAAGATGTTGTTAGGAGAGATTTAGGAAGCATAATGGACGGGTCCTTGTGTCTGACTGGAGGCGGGTGTGGTGGGAAGGAAGGCTACACGCGGTGGCTTGAGAAGAGGGAGTGCGTGAGTGTGTGTTTTTGAGTGTGTGAGGTCTGAGGTGCTTTCCAGGTCAGAGGAACGGTGTGGAAGTCACGCTTCCCCACGTGTTGGTGGCGGCCTTTGGCCACCTCTTAGGAGCTCATTTCGAGATGAGGGCAGAGGGAAGGCCAAACACAGCCCGCAGCAGGGGCAGATGGTGGGCTTCGGGCACCGGCAAGGGAGGGGCCTGAGCAGGGCCAGGCCAACTCAGACACAGCTGCCCTATACAAGTCAAACAACTCCTCCTCCTTCCCTGCAGACCCCCGGCCCCCTTACCTCATTTTGCTTCTTCACATTTGCTTGGCAAAATCCTGACCCCGGTGAAATCCAGCGCCTGGCATACCCCACGCCTGCACCCGTGCGGCTGAATGGGGCTGAGAAGAACCACGACTCCGACCATTCTCACCTTTAGTCCAGTCCCGTGAACATCAGGCTGGTCCTTCACGCTATCCACCAGTCACTTCCCGGGCCCTCAGCCATGGCCTCTCACCTGTGCTAGGTGATTGGCTCACACCTGCTCTTCTGCCCTCAACACCCCCTTCCTTTCCCAAACTCCCTTTCAGCCAATAGCTCTTGAGAACATAGAAGCAACCAGAACTCCCTCAGGCTCCTAGCGCCACACTCACTCACCTGCTAGCATCTGTGCCCATGTTCTGCCTCCTCCTGTCTCTGGGGGCGACGACTTCCTGCTCCTGGTGAAGGCCACCCCTCTACTTGTGCACTAGGGCTTGACCCTTGTGCCTGCTGAGAACCCTGCTCCAGCGGGTGACCCTGCCCGAGGCGTGGTTCCTCCTCTCTGAGAGATCATTCTGTCAGCAGATATCTTGCTGTTGTTTCTTCAACCTCCAAAGACTGCCCTCTTGTCCTCCCCAGCCAGCTGCCAATGCCTCCCTCCCCCCTTCACAGTGAAGCTCCCCAGAAGGGTTGTCCGTCTCCACGCCCTCTCCTCCCGTCTCTTGACCCCACTTCCCTTTGCTGAGCACTCTTCTCCAGGAACCTCCTGGTTGCTGCACCCAGGGACCAATTCTCAGTGTCATCTGCTGCATCTGACATAGTCAGTCTCCCTCTTCCTTGAAATGCTTTCCTTGACTTTCAGGAAACCCACCTTCAGTCTCCCCACACCCCTCGAGTTGCTCCTCTCAGCCTCCTTTCTGGCTCCTGTTCTCCCCTCCTGCCTCCTGATATTGGGGTACCCCAGGACTCGGCCCTGCAGGGCTCTCTTCCCCATCTCCACACCCCTGTGCTGACCTCATCCAGTCCCGTGGCTATAAGTGCCACCCATGCTGCCAGCTCCCCAGCTTAAACCCCGGCCTCGGCCTCTCTCCTGAGCCCCAGTGGCCTCCGCAGCACCTCGACTTTGCTGTCTACAGGACATCCAAACTCAATTTGTCCCGAACGTCCCAAACCTGCTCCGCCACCTTCCCCCTTTCAGGAGTGGCACCTCTATCCCTGTTGAGTCCCTCCTCTCTCCTACCCCAGGTACCCCATCGAGGCGTGAGGCCTCCCCTGGACCTGTCTCCCTTCAGCGTGCCTCAAGCGAGGGAGAAGGTGACAGTGGAATGGTCTAACACTGTCCCCTTCACACCCGTGCACTTCGTACCGCATGCCGTTGTATTTTCACCGAGAAGGCCACAACCTTCAGACCCTGAGCTGAAGTCCTCATGCAGAGGTAGGAGAGGGGGAGGAGGGCCGGAGGAGGGAGGAAAAGAAGGGGAGGACTTGGCAAGGGAGGGCTTAAGGGGAGCTACAATCAACCAGGTCTGGGGAAAGGGGTGGGGAGGTCACAGGGGAAGAGGTGCAGAGGGAGAGGAGTTGGGCGGTGGGTAGAGTGTGAGGACCTCCAGCAGGGGTTGTGTGAATGCTGGGCAGAGAGAAGGGAGGGTGACATTTCTTGGTTTCCCTCCCCTCCGGGCACTGAAGCAGACAGGGCAGCCGGGGGTGGGGAGCTGCTCAGAGACTGAGCTTTCCTGGCCCTCTCCATCTGCCCTGCCCCGGTGTTTTAGCAGAGGCAGGGCTGGTCAGGTGGACTTGCACTTGGACAGTCTCAACCCACAGGGGCAGGGCGAGTCCCGGTGCTCTCTGATGCCTGGAAGGCAGAGTAGTGGCCAGTCTGGCCGTGGACTCCCTCAGCCAGGGCAGCCTAGTCCTTGGTGGTTCCGGAGAACTGAGGGTTCACCCCATAGGGAGGTCAGCTTGGCGTAGAGTCACCAGCTATAAACATGATTTGACAGCAGACACTGGATTTCTTTAGTGTTCAGGGCTCTCTAGACCAGCATGTGGATATATGCAAATACTAAGCAAATGAGGGCGCCAACTGGCTGGGGGGCTGGGAGAGAGGCAAGCTGGAGGGAGTCCAGGAATGACCTTTGTGGAGGAGGCCCAAGGGCCCTGAGAGTCCTAGCAGGCTATGGAGCACATGCAGATAAGATGCAAATGTGCACTCAGCCCTGGGGACCTCTGCCTGCCTGACCATGAGAAGGGAGAGGCCTTCCAGACCCCCGCAGCCCAAGGCAGAGGCCACTTTCCTGGCAGCCAAACCAAGGGGGAAAAAAGCACTTGGTGCTGGTGGGTGGGAACCCCAAGTTGGCACTACCTGAAGGACATGGGAACCTTTGAGGGAGGCTTGGGTTCCTGGCTCTTGCCCCACCTCTGGTGTGGCTCTCGTGCCTTGAGATGGAAAGATAGGGCTGAGCCTGGCCTTGGGTAGGGGTGTTGGGGGGACCAGGACTGTAGGGTCCTCAGTGACCTCAGGAAGGGGAGGAATGCCTTCTCTGGTCACTGTCCTGGTTCCACAGGGTTCTTTCATCCTACAGAGGTCTTTCATCTGCCTCCACCCTGAGGCTGCACCTCTAAAGCCCCTGCCTTAGAACCCACTCTGACCGCTGACAGGGTCGAATGTCCACAGAGTGCCTGTTGAATGGCCTCGTGGGTGCTGCTTTTCTGGGCATCCCACTCCTGGGGGCAGCCAGCCAGGTCTCCTGCAGTCTCTGGAGGTTCTAGGGAGTAGTGGGCACTGCCCTTCCCTGAGCACCAAACGCAACCCTGCGAGGCAGATGCTGTTGGCGCCCCTCATTTTTTGGAGGAGGACCCTGAGGCTCAGAGAGGTGGGCAGTTTTCCCGAGGTCACACGGCTTGTGGACAGCAGAGTTGGGATTTGAAGCCAGGTCTTTCTGGCCACACAGTCAGAACACTGACCGCCCTGTCCTGGATGTTCCCTGTCGGAGACTCTTGCTGCTGCACAAGGTGGTCCAAGCTGGGAAGATCAAGTGGGTTTGGGGCGTTTAGGGTCCCTTTGGGGTGTGGAATTGGGGAGGTTCCCGAGGCACCTTGGTGGACATCCTTCCACATTATCCCGGGCACCTCCCTGCACTGGGCAGTTGGGAAATTGAGGACACATGTGTCCTGGCTGCCCTGGGCTGTGGGAGAGGTCCTGAAACTCTGGGACGACAAGAAGACACTGACCTCCAGGGCCCTAGCTGGCAGAAGTCATGGAGGAGCTTGGTCAGCTGTGTGGCCTGGATCCTGACTGAGGGGTCTTCTTGGCAGCTCCTGGCTACCTAAGCTGCCAGTGGCCCTGGAGAGCCCAGGTCTGGCCTAGCGTGTGCCCTGTGGTGGTGTGGGCCACAGCTAGCCAGGGTCTGTTCTGAGCACTTCCAACTTGCTGGCCACTTGTGTTGACCACCTTGTTTTAAGAGTCCATGTGTACGTGTGTGTGTGTGTGTGTGTGTGTGTGTGTGTGTGTGTGTGAAGATCCCAGCCCATGTGCTAACATTTGGGTGAGCCAGGGTGCCAGTTAGCGTGGTAGAAATTTTGGGGAAAGTGGGGCCTATGGTGGGTTCAGGAATGAAAGGTTTCTAGCTTTCTTGGCTAAGGAGCCCTGAGGAGCTTTCTCCAGTGTCCAGTGTTGGGGTGGAAGGCCCTGGGCTCCTGCCCAGGGCCTACGGATGGGGCTTAGGGGTTTTGAGCCTCCCCAAATATACTTCCAATGCTGTGCACATACGTGAGTCTGCAGGGAATGTTCATCAGATGCTCAGAGAGGCCCAGCCTCTGAACTGGTTAGGGATCGCTGATGTCTAGAGAGGAGGCCAGAGAGGCGTTTCCTTTGTCTGAGCTATCGTAGCCCATTGGAGGCAAAACCTGACTGTCCTGGCTCCCGGCCTCACTCCTTGGGACAGCTATGGTCTCA
Organism: Cephalopachus bancanus; assembly: GCA_027257055.1. NCBI lineage: Eukaryota > Metazoa > Chordata > Mammalia > Primates > Tarsiidae > Cephalopachus > Cephalopachus bancanus. Next base: position 2,085,697 of record JAPVLO010000379.1, on the reverse strand, counting down.
GCGTCACCACAGTGACATCCCCGGGCCCTTCTACAGCCCCTGCCTGGGCTCTACACACCCCGGGACACCCCGCAGGCTGAGACATTCCTGTTCCAGAGGGTGCCCAGCGCTGCGGGCCCCTCCTAGCGCTGTCTGCTGAGCCCACTTCCACCAGGTGGGCCTCTGCTCCCGGCCCTCCCGCACCCTCGCCTCCTCCGCTCTGTGTGTGGCTATGGTCAGAGTGAGTGCCCATCTTCCCCACCCTCCAGCTTGAAGCAGGATGGTTTTGACCTTGGATGCCCAGTGACACGGGTCCAGCTGCCCTTCACCTTGCCCTGAGCCTGGAGGCTCTTTAGCCCCACCTGACCAGCCAGAGGTACTGCCTTGTGAGAGGCTGCCCAGTTCCCCCCACGTGTGCTTTATGTGTCTGAGTGAGTGTGTGTGCATGCATTTTGTGCACGCGTGTATGTGTGTGTACCTGTGTGTGCACATGTATATATGCGTGTGCACATGTGCCTGTGCGTGTGCCCACAGATGGTACACCTGTTCACGGGTGCCTGGACCCATGCACTCGCCCTGTGTCTTATCAAGCGTGCCGATCCCAGAGCCCTCCCTGAAGGTCCACACCCCAGCCCTATTCCTGGTCTCCCCATAATTCCTGGCTTGGATCCCAGCATGGAGGGACCGTATGATGATTCCTATTCCGTCTGAATCTCAGCCGTGTGCTTCCCAGCTCTGTGAGCATGTTCCTCAACCTTTCTTAGCTGCTGTTATCAATGGGGGTGGTGATAATTTCTCGGTCATTCATTCAGCACTTATTTTTAAAGTACCCACTGTGAGCCATTGGGCTCTGGGGACTCAGCCTTGAATGTGACACAGTCCCCATCCTTACCAAACTTATGTCCTAGTCAGGCCAGGGAATAGGTAAATAAACAGAAAAGAGAGTTTCAATCCTGTTCAATGCTATGACACCCTGCGGAGGGGTGTGAAGAGTGTGGGGGTTGGGAGGGTCAGGTGAGCCTCCTGAGGAGGCAGTGTTGAAGTTGATCCCTGAGTGCAGAAGAGGCCGTCTTTTAAAGATCTAGGGAAAGAGCATTCTAGGCCAAGGGTACAGCTGGTGCAAAGGCCCTGAGGTAGGAATGAGCTCAGGGAGCAGAAAGAAGGCCAGTGTGGCTGATGGGGAGAGGGCAGCAGAAGTGACTCCTCCAGCAGGGCCTTTTTGGGCCACGCCGGAGACTGGATTCTAGTCTAAGGGAAATGTTACAGCGTTAGGAGGGAGGGAGGGGCATGATGTGATTTGTGTTTTTACAGCTCACTCCAGCTGCCTCAGGGAGAGTGGGGAGGAAGACAGGGTTGTCTCAGGACCAGCTGAGACCCAGAAAGTGCTTGGCTCAGTGGCCAGCCCTGGTCCAGCCAGGGTTCCACTATTATCGTGGTTCCCATCTCAGCTCTTGCCAACAGAGAGGCGGCTGAACCCAAGGTCATCCCAAGAGCCGAGAGTCGTGAGGGCCCCTGCCTGGAGGGGCCTGGGTCAGGCCAGGAGAGGTCTCAGGGGTCCTTGTCACTGCCAGCCTGTCATTTGCAGGCATCTCCTTGGGGCGGTTGGCCCAGCTGTACCCCCTCCTGGCTGTTGCCAGCAGGGCTGGAGGTGGACAGGGTCACTGCTTTGAACTGGCTATCCTGGTTGAGGATTTGGGCTCTTGATCTGGGCCCTCATGGGGGTTCTGGCGGGGACCTGGGAAGCTGGGGCTCATCCCACATCTCCAGCCCATCTAGTTGCAGAGGAGGTTACTCCTGGCAGCCCCTCCCTCTGCGACCTCATGCCAAGTCTTTCCGGGTTCTGTGCCCCAGTCTCCCCTTTTGTCAAATGGTGGTGGAAAGAGAGGAGAATAGCTGCCTCTTGCCCTTGACTTCTGTAGTGAGTTTGCCTTCCTTGGACTTCAGCTCTCTCAGCACTCCTGACCTTGTTTCTTGCCAGTCTTGGGAGAGGAGAACAGAGGTGATGTTCCCATTCTGCAGATGGGCTTACAGAGGCCAAAGAGGAACGAGTCCCAGGACACATGGTGGTTCACAGCGAGGACTTGGGGTGCTGTTTTACCCTCTGTCCTAAAACTTCCTCTCTGTACACCACTCCCTTGTACTCAACAAGAGAAGTGTCCTGGCTCAGTGGTTTCTGGGCTCAGCTGGCCCTGAGCCCAGGCGGGGACTCTGGGTCCCTGTCCAGAGTAGAGCTCAATGCTGCCCCTTGTTTGCCCACCCCCAGAGACCGAGGACACGGCCCAGTGCCCGGTGTTGGCAGGACTGCCATCCTGCTCCCAGCTGCCGGAGGACATGGCAGGGCAGGCAGGGCTGGAGCTAGCCTGAGGCAGCTGCTGAAAGTTGGGGTACTCAAGGGTTCTCCCAAGATGCCTTTGGTTTATCCATACCCTTGACTGGCGTAGACTGAGCATCAAGTGAAGCCACTTACGTTCTCAAGACTTAGGCTTCCCTGGGACCCAGGCAGAGCCCTGACCAAGGGGTTCCCCACTCCTGGGCTCAGCCCCTCAGTGTGTGAAACCCTGTGCCCCAGAGCCAGAGCCAGCCAGGCCCCTGGGCTAGAACAGAGATCGGAGGTCTAGAACTCAGGCAGCAGGCCAGAAGGCACCCCTTTCTCTCCTTTTTCCTTTCTAAATATCCCCCTCCACCCTGAGGAGGTGACCTCTTGTTGTCCCTCCTCTGAGTACACAACCAGGGGGAATAGATTGAAATAGCAACTGCAGCAGCAGAGATTTAGGGCAGACCATAAAGAATCTCTCAGTGTTGAACCCCCAGGGGCCTCCGGTGTCCTAGGATCAGGGCCCAGATATTCCAGAGCCTTGCACTTCAGATTGGAAAAAAAATCTGTGGGCTGTTCTTATTAAGCACACTCTTACTCTCAGCAGCAGTCAAAGCTCCAAGAGGTGACGATCAGGGCGGACGAATGGAGGCCTAACTCTGTCTGTCCTGTCCTCTTCCACCCCGCATTTGGGGGCCCAGGTTAAATGAGTCCTAATGACCCTGTGATGGCCAAGTTCCCCTCAAGGGCCTGGAAATCCCGGAGAATTGGATCCACCTTCCTCCCCAGGCTCATTTCCTCTAAGTGGGAAGTTTCTCCTGGAGTCTAACTCAGTGTTTCCCATGCTTGCCTGTTTATAAGAGTAACAAATTACCATATCCCTTCCCTGAAGATTCTGGTTTCAGAGGTCTGAACCAGGACCTGGCAGTCTGTATTTTAACAAGTACCTCAGGTGGTATTTGTGATCTGGCAAGTTTAAGAAGTTTGGGTCTCACCTAAATCCCTGTTGCTGCACCTGCAGCTTGTTCTGCAGCCTAGAAGGCCGACCAGTCCCTCTCCTCCTCCAGCCTGTCCTGGACCCCCAGCATTCCTTTTCCAGAGGAGGGTGGGGGGCGGGGGGCAGTCAAGGCCCAAAGAGGGGGAAGGAGGTGGCCTGACCAGAACTGGGAGAAATGTGTGGGCTTCTGCTTCTCTTCAGGGCATTTGGAGGGACTGGTTTCTGTCCCCACTGGAAGAGGCCACTAGGGGAGGGGGACAGCCTGGACTAAGTGGGGCCAGGGGGCGGGGGGGCCAGAATACAGCCCATTGCATGTACATCTGTCCCCTCCATCTGGGATTGGGTTGGACAGGACACCTCTGGAAAATGTGGGCCGGTCTCAACTCCTTTGAAACAGGGGTGGGGGTGGAGATGGTGGGTAAGATGGGTTTCCTCATTTCACAGAAGAGAAACAGACCCAAAGGGGAGTGGGGCTGGCCTGGGCAGGGCAGTGAGGAGGCCCGACCTGGACCTGCATGGGACACAGTGAGTCGGGCACAGCAGAATCTGACTCCCAGTACTCCCCCCAGAGTGCCCCTTGGCAACCTCCACATGAGTTCCTCCTCATGGCTGGGTGAGCTGTGATGGGGCCCCGGGAGTGGAGGGATCCCCAGCCCCTCCTCCTTCCTGGGCTCTGGTTGTTGGGTGCGGTGGAGGCAGCCTGGGCTCTCCATGAGGCTTCCCGGTGGCAATGCACCCGCCTAGCACCCTGGACAGCGCCACACGCTGGACCTCCCCAGCGTCTCCAGGCTTCGCTTTGGCTTCTCGGGGTGGACCCTGCAAGGATAAAGCTGCACTTCTGTTGGCTTCCTTGACTCCTCTCTTGACTTCCCTTAGAGACAACCCCCCCAACTAGCTCTTTCCATTAGCCACAAAGAGTCACTCACCTCTGGCTCCTGGAGCCAGGATCAGAGAACACAGAAGAGACAGTGGCTGACCCTGTCAGCTTGTGGTGTGTCCATCAATCACCAGTGGGCATGGAAGGAGACTGGAAGGGGTGCCCGACCCTGCCCCACTTCCTCCCTGCCTGGTCTTCCTCAGAGGGCTCTGGTGAACTCTGAAGGGCGCAGAAGAGACACAAGAGGAATGGGGAGTGGGGAGGACAGGGGAACGAGGGGCTGGCTAGGACCAGGGGACTGGCCTGGGCAGGGCAGTGAGGGGGCCATGCCTGAACCCATCCTCCGGCTGGCGGAGTTCATCTTGGCCATCCTCCTGCCCCTGGGCAGGTTGCCCTGGCGTAGACTGAAGACCCTCGGGCCCTGCCCCCTCTGACCCACTCCTGCATCTCTCCGTCTGCCACCAGGTCTAGTGGAGGTCCAGGAGCAGCCGGACGGGCAGAAGCAGTGGCTGCCATGGATGAGGATAAGTTCTCATCTGCAGAGCCTGAGGATGGGGGTGCTGTTCGGGACCCCAGCCCAGAGCCTGAAGAGGATCCTTGGGTCCAGAATGGGATGAACAGCAGCCCAGGGCATGAGAAAAGGGGTGCTATGGTGGACACCGAGGAGCCCACGAAGGACCTGGATGAGGCCCTCCATGACCTCAGCCTTGACCTCTCTCTCACCAATGGCCTGTCCCTGGGACCAGACTCGAACATTCTGGAAGAGTCAACAGAGCCCAGACCCTGGAGGCCCGGTGGACTGGCAGAGGGGGACGATGACTTCAGGAGCCTCTGTGCAGACATGGAGGACCCTCAGCTGGGGTAAGGGGTGTCTCGGTGTGGGGTGCACCACATTTGACCACTCCATTGCTGTGTAGTGCAGGCCTAGCCACATAGTTTATCTGGTTCTTGTTTTTCTCAGACATAATGTGGGAATTTTATTTCTGCATTTTTTCTAGTTTTGGGGTGTTTGGAGAGGCTAGAGCCATGAGAGGGAATGCAGAGGCCAGCAGGCCTGTTGTGCCCCCAACCCTAAGCCCCCCAAACCATCACGAGCTGCTTCTCCATGGGATGACCACACTCCTTGCCTCCTAGGTTGGGCATGAAATACGAAGTGCTTTTTAAAATGCCTTAGTGTGAAATTCACCTGGACCATCCCTCTGCCTCCTGGAGACGAGGACCTCCCAATCCTGCAAATGATGCCAGGAGAGCAGGCTCTGTAGTTCTCTCCCGCTCAGCTATTCTCACCTGCAGTTGCCATCAGGAAGTTCCACCAGGAAAATCACTTCAGTCCTGCGTACTGCAGTTACTGCCCCACTTCTATTGTTCTCAGCACATGTTGGAGACACTTGGGGTCTTGGGGGTACCAGATGGACAAGGAGGATGGGGCAGGGGAATGTCTACAGGGTCCCAGTGTGGGCTGAGAAAAGAAAGCCCGTAGGGGTCTTGGTGTGCACAGCGGCAGGCTCTGGCCTGAACAGGCGAGTGTGCAGGAGGCGTGTGAGTATGCATGGAGGCACGTGTGTGTGTGTCTGGCCCGTCCAGTGGTGTGTGCACTGGGAAGCGTGAGCATGTTGTTGTGTGGGACTACATGGTGTGGGTAGGGGTGTCGATATGTGCCTGGCCTGGGCATTTGTGGGTACATGTGTGGGTGTGTACATGTTGTGTAAGGATTCGTGTCTCTGTGGGTAGGGATGTAGGGACATGGGGTGGGTCCCTGTGGCACTGGGTGTGTCATGACCACCCAGGGTGGCCACCTGGCTGACAGTGTGGTGGGGGCAGGGGACTGGGGCTTCTTAGAGCACACTGTACCTAAGTGTCATATTATCCTGGGATGGCTGAGGGTGGGGCTGAGGAGGCTTGGAGGTTGGGCTGATGGTCTTCAAGCTCCCATCAGGGCCACCCCTCAGGTCTGCTCAGCTGCATGAGAGGGTGGGAGATGGAAGTTCCATCTGTGTCTCTGATGATAGACTGAGACACCAAGGGAAGACCCTGTCTTGTTTGAATGTCTCTAGGACCCAGCACAGGCCAGGCAGAGGCATCTTTTCTGGGCAGATCTTAGGTGTGTGCTCTGCTGGCCGGGGCAGTGCCCTTCTCTGCCATCCCCTACTTTTGAGATCAGTAAAGGGAGCTTCCCTCCCAACCCCTGCCGGGCAGCCTGTCCTCATTTGTTCCTTGGCAGAAGGAATCCCACTCCTGCTGGAGGGGTGGGCAGCTTCTCTAGAAAGCACACTGGGGCAGAGTCCTAGGCACTGGGACTCCAAGTAGGTGTCTGAGGAGAAGGGGCACTTCCCAGTCCTCCAAATGCAGCTCGGCCTCAGCTAGGTAGCAGGACTGAGGGAGTAGCAGGGTGTAACAAGGTCCTGGGGGAGGCTGGCACAGAGGGAGGGTGCACTTCTTTGCAAACGGTGAGCCTTGATTGAGCTAAACGCCTGCTTGTTCTTTCTCTGCGCCTCTTCCTCTCTCTGTCTCTGTTTCTGTCTCTCTCTGACTTTCTTGCTCTCTCTTTATCTCTGTTACTCTCTGTCTCTGTTGTCTTCTTTGTCTCTTTCTGGTCACTCTTTCTCTCCCCCCACCCCCAGTCTCCACGCTTGTCTCTTTCGGGTCCCTCTCCGTCTCTGTCTCAGTCCCTCTCCCCTTCCTGTGCTCTGCTCCTCTCCCCAGGGATAAGACCCTTCCCAGGATGCCTTGGTTCACCTGCATGTGATGCTCTTTTCCAGGCGCTGGGGACACCTCAATGAATGAAATATATGAAAATCCCTGTTCTCGTGAGGCTTACAGCCTAGTGGGGAGACAGACAATAAGCAAGGAAAATGATAAATAATTAGGGAGTATATGAAAAGGGATACGTGCTTTGGAGAAAAATAAAGCAAGAAGAGGGGCTGCGGTACACGGGGGGCAGGCACAGTTGCAGACAGGCTGGTCAGGGCAGAGCTTCCTGGGAAAAGGATGCAGAAGGAGGGCTTCCGCTTGGGGAGGAGCACTCTGGGAAGAAGAAACGGCAGAGGTCTCTTGGGGACAGCACAGGCTCCCACAGGGACTTGAGGAGTGTGAGTGGGGCCACAGGACGACAAGCATCTGTACATTCACCCAGTGCCTCATCTGGCATGATATACTGAGCACCTTCTGGTGCTGGGCGCTCCCTGGCCTTTTGTTCTGGGCCTGGGGGACATTGATGAACAGGAGGACAAACAGAATCTGACCTGCTGACAAGGGCCGGGGAGGAAATGAAGAGACACCCGGGGAGGGGGCCGGCATGGTGTGGCTTGCCTGCCTTGGGTTCCCTGAGGAGGTGACACGAGGGTGAGACCTGAGAGCTGGCATGTAATCGGCTGAGCTGAGAACCTCCTAGTTGTGGGAACAGCAAAATTATGGTCCAGTGTGACACTAGCTGAGACAGGGAGACATCCACACAGCTCTCGAGCCCCGGGCCAGATTGAGGGCGAGGCCTCACATTCATTTATGTAGACAGATGCTTGAAGCCTCCTGGGGACCAGGGCCCAGGTCAGCACTTGGCGGGGGGTGGGGGGCGCACCATGTCCTTTCTCACTGCTGTGTCCCTAGCACCCAGCCCAGTACCTGGTGCCCGGTGCCCAGTGAGTATTAGCTGAAGGAATGAATAAGCAGGACACAATACCTGCCTGCCCCCTCCCTCAGACAGATGCAGACTGGTGCAGTCGCCAGCATCTGTACTGGGAGACCTTGGCAGGATGGTGACTGGCTCCTTGTATCCCACAGGTTGGCTGGTCCTGGGGAGCCCGATGTGCGGGATGGCTTCAGCGCCACATTCGAGAAAATTCTGGAGTCAGAGCTGCTGCGGGGCACCCAGTACAGCAGCCTCGACTCCCTGGATGTGCTGAGCCTCACGGATGAGAGCGACAGCTGCGTCAGCTTTGAGGCGCCCCTCACGCCCCTCATCCAGCAGCGGGCCCGTGACAGCCCCGAGCCGGGGGCTGGGTTGGGCATTGGGGACACAGGGCCTGAGGGGGATATCGGGGCAGCTGGTGGTGATGGGGAGCTGGGCAGCCCCCTGCGGCGCTCCATCTCCAGCAGTCGCTCAGAGAACGTCCTGAGCCGCCTGTCCCTCATGGCTGTGCCCAACGGATTCCATGAAGACGGATCTCAGGGCCCAGGCGGGGACGAGGACGATGACGAGGAGGACACGGACAAGTTGCTGAACTCAGCCAGGTGAGGCAGGGCCCAGGCTGAGAGCTGGGAGAACTGTCGAGCAGATCGGGAAACTGAGACCCAGAGGAGACAAAGCAAGTGAGGGCAACCCAGTGTCCAGAGTCAGCAGGCCCTCTCCGGGGTCACCATGTCCGTCCTCTACATCCAGACTTCCCACCCCGCACCCTAAAGATTCCAGGTCTCCTCAGTGCAGCTGGGGCCGAGGAGCTGTGCTGTTATTTCACTGGAGAGGCTCTTCCAAAAGTCTGCCTTGATTTCCCTCTGCTGCAGCGGGGCTTCTTTCCCAGCTCTGGCCCTCTCGTGGGTTTCAGAGGCCTGGGGAGACCTCCCAGTCTCCCCCGGGGTCCTCTGACCTCGGGCCTCTGATCCTCCTCCTCCCCACGCCTTCTGTCTGCAGTGACCCCAGCCTGAAGGATGGCCTGTCAGACTCAGACTCAGAGCTGAGCAGCTCGGAGGGGTTGGAACCTGGTAGCACAGACCCGCTGGCCAACGGGTGCCAGGGGGTCAGCGAGGCTGCTCGCCGGCTGGCACGCCGCCTCTACCACCTCGAGGGCTTCCAGCGCTGCGATGTGGCCAGGCAGCTGGGCAAGAAGTGAGTGCCGTCCGTCTTCTGTGCCACCCCAGGGAGATCTTGTGTCTCCTTCAGCCTGGAGGGGGTGGGGTGGCTTCCTTCAGGGATACTGGTGCTGGAGGGGCTCCCAACAGTCCCTCAAGGACACCTCCTCCCACCACTGTCCTCATTCCTAGCCTCGCCCTAAATCTGTTTCCTTTCTGGGCTGCTTGGGCTAGGACTGAGGCTCTGGAGGGGGGGTACAGGACGGCCCCTCAGGGCTGGGGGTGTGGGATGTGGGATGTGCTTATGGGGTCACAGTGGATGGTGGTGTGGATGGAGCACCTGGGCAGGAGCTAGGCTCAGCTGTTGGGGCCAGGGAGAGAGGAAAAGCTGGTCTGGGGGCACGCGTCTGGGACCCAGAGCTCAGGAAGGGGCTCCCGGCCCTCATCAGGCTCTACTGTCTGTTGGGACCAGCTGAAGGGGCTGATGCCCCTAAGGCAGAAGCCCTGGCCTTTAGCCTGGGTGCAAAGGATACTAGCTCACCAGATAAGGGTCCCGAAGGGGTGGGGGACAGGGGTAACTGAAGTGGAGGAAGTCTGCGGCATGCGACACACTGACCATCAGGGTGTCCGCTCCTTTGGCCTTCCACCTAAGGGGTCTCAGGACCCAGATGAAGGCTCTGAGCCCAGCAGAAGCAGGCCTGGGCTCCCAGGGTCCCACACAAGACTGGGGAGACTTCCAGACCCTTGACCGTGACTCAGAGCCGACATGACGGCTTTAGGCCTCAGAGGGCTGAGGGCGACTCAGCTCCTCCTGAACCCTCCTCTTCTCTCTCCTGCCTGTTCCACCCTCCACAGCCTTCATGTTGCCCCTGCACCGGACCCCTTCAATGACCTCAGCCCAGGAGTCACAAGTCAGATGCCCCCACCTCTCCTGCTGACCTATAACCTCATCCCCCAACCTAATGCCGTTCTCTCAGGAACCTTCATTGCGGTCAGCCACTCCCTCTACGAACAACTTCCCACCAGCAACGAATTGTGTCTCCTGTCTGGAAACAAAAATTCTTCCTCAGCCCCATCCTCCTCCAACCCTTTTGCAGCCAAAATTCTTGGGTTTCCTGCCCAGGCTGGTCTCGAACCCCTGGGCTCAGGCAGTCCTCTCGCCTCCGCCTCCCAAAGTGCTGGGATTGTAGGCATGAGCCACCACGCCTGGCTCTTTTTCTTTAATTTCATTTCTTATTATGAAAATTTCAAACATATACAAAAGCAGAGGATGGAATTATCAAACCTCCATGCACCCATTACTCAGCTTCAAAGTCTCCATTTCTCCATCTTCATTGCGTTTATGACTCACGGCTTCTTTTTCGTTTGCTGGGATGTCTTGACTCGTGTTTCAGACCTCAATCATTTGGCCCCCACATACCTTGTTAGGTATTTCTAACTGATAAGATTGTTCCACATAATAAACCTATTATAAGCCGGGCTCAGGCTCAGCCTGTAATCCCAGCACTTTGGGAGGCTGAGGTGAGTGGATTGCCTGAGCCCGCGGGTTCGAGACCCGCCTGGGCAACTTGGTGAGACCTCATCTCTACAATAAAACAAAAATTAGCTGGGCGTGGTAGTGCGCGCCTGTAGTTCCAGCTACTCGGAAGGCTGAGGCGGAAGGATCGCCGGAGCCCAGTAGGTCGAGGCTGCGGTGGCCGGGAGCAGCCACTGCACTCCAGTCTGGGTGACAGAGTGAGACTCCAACTCAAAAATAAATAAATAAATAAACCTATTATAATGCCTAACAAAGTCAACAAAAGCTCCTCAATATCGCCAACATTCAGTCTGTGTTTAAATCTATCTGATTGTCTCAAAAATGTTCGTTTGTTCAAATCAAGATTCAAACAGGGCCCACACATTGCATTGACTGTTATGTCTCTGAAGTCTCTCTTAATGAATAGCCTTCCTCCTCCCTTTTTGATGCCATGCGTTTGTTGAAGAAATGAAGCCATGTGTCCTGAAGAAGTTTCTGTGTCGGAAGTGGTGTCCTCACGGTGTTGTTGTTCTTGTTTCCCTACTTCCCAGGGGTCCTGTGAAGGGGGGGGGGCTCCAGGCCTCCTGAGCATCAGGAGGCATGTGCTGTAGTTTTCAACAGGATTTCTTCACGCCAGTCTTCTTGAAAGCTTTCCTCGTGGGCCCACAGGACCCCACACCCCATCCCTCTGGCTGCTGCTTCTCAGCCCCCTTCACTGGCTCTCCCTCCTCAGTCCACATCCTGACTCAAGCTGGCCTGTCTGCGCACCCTCCTCTGTGTAGGCTCACCCCCCACCCTGAGTTGCTAGTGACCAGCTGCTGACTCTCCAGGAACACCTCCCTCCTGACACTGTCCTGAGTTCTGATAGCTCCCCCAGGAGCCACCATCTTGGCCACACCCTCAGCCATTCCATGTCCACATCCTGTGGATTCTGCCTCCCCAGTCTTTCTCCTTTCCACCCTCCCTCCTGTCTCTCTCTAGACAACGACCGCGACATCCCGGTGGGAGCAGGTAGAGTGTTCCAATATACAGAGCCGGCCGTCCTGCTTCAGGTTCTTCAGCACCAAGCCCCGATCCTTCCCTTGGCCCGCAGGCCCTGTTCCCTGCCTCAGCTCCTGCTGCCCCTATCCTGTGCTCTCCATTTGAGCCACGTGGCCTGGCTGGCAGCTTCTTGGACATGTTGTGTAGTTTCCTCTGTCAGGGTTGCTGTATCACCCTTTCCTCTACTCCCTTTACTTTGCTCTTACTTTCCTTTGTTGACTGAGACGTCACCTCCCCCGGGAAGCCTTCCTGACCACTTCCCTGCCCCTCATCAAGGTTGATCTGCCAGAGCTTGACTGGCCTGCAGGGGGAGGCAGCCCAGGGGTTGGGCAGGTCTGGGTAGTGGGTCAGGTTACCCTGAGGCTCACTCCCCAAGTACGCCTTACAATTCTGTTGTCTTTGGGTGGGACCTGCTTCTAACTGACGTCCTTCTCTTCTGGTAGCAACGAGTTCAGCAGGCTGGTGGCCGGGGAGTACCTCAGTTTCTTTGACTTCTCCGGCCTGACTCTGGACCAAGCGCTCAGGTCAGTGGGGCTGGGACAGGGCACTGCACACAGATGTTATAGGCAGCGCATCTGGATTCTCATGCCAACTCTACCATACGCTTGCTGTGCAACCATGGGCAGATCTCTTGACCCCTCTGGTGAGGCTGTGGGGAAGCAGCTGCCGTCCAGTAACTCAGCCTCTGCACCTGCATGGTAGACACTAAGACGCAAAGGTGGAAATGTGGCCGTGACGGTTGAGGAGAGGAGGGGAGGTCAAGGCCCTGCCTGTACGGAGCACTTCTGCCTGCCAGGCTCTGTAGGTCTCTGCCCAGCTCACTTATGCTACCCTCACAGCACCCCTGTGAGGCAGGCACCATCAACCCTATTTTTCAATGAACTAACTGTGCCATAGAGGTGAAGGGACCTCCCAGAATCATCAAGGGAGAAGATGGGACAGTGGGGTTTGGTCTCAGGTGCTGCCGGTGTTGGGACCCAGGAAGTGGTGCTCGGGAGGGCCAGGAGCAAGTCTCAGGCAGGAGGGGGTGGGGCGGGCAGACCCAGCCCAGTGGGCTCTGGTGACAGGGCCAGCTGGGAGACACCAGGCCAGGCTCTAGGAGAGAGAGATGCAGTCTCTGAGCTAAGGGGTCAGGGGTCCGTGTATGTTAAGCCTTTTACTGTGCCCCATGTGTCTCTCGCATGTTTAACTAATGTACCTTGCATTCTTTTTTCTCTGCTTCCACCGGGATATTTTCCGTGGTCCTGCTTTCCCTTCACTTACCCTTTTTCTGTGTCTCATATACCTTTAAACGCATTTACTGGGTTTCTACCTTCTGTTGTCATCGTTTTCAGTTCTAGAATTTCTATTTTTTTTTTTTTTTGGGTTGGAGTCTCACCCTGTCGCCCAGGCTGGAGTGCAGTGGCCGTTCCCGGCCACCGCAGCCTCGACCTGCTGGGCTCCGGCGATCCTTCCCCCTCAGCCCTCCGAGTAGCTGGAACTACAAGCGCGTGCTACCGCGCCCGGCTAATTTTTTGATTTTATTGTAGAGATGAGGTCTGGCTGCCCAGGCGGGTCTCGAACCCGCGGGTTCGGGCAATCCACTCACCTCAGTCTCCCAAAGGCGCGGGATTACAGACTGAGCCACCGAGCCCGGCTGAATTTCTATTTTGTTAAAATTTTTTTTTTAATAGATGACAATTTCCTGGGGAGAATTTCTCATCTTTTTGCCTATTTCCTCCATCTGTCCCTCTCTTTTCTTGACCCCACTGGTTATAAAGTCCTTGTTCCTCACTCTGTATCATCATATCTGTGATAATATCTGTATCATCGAAATCATCCATATCTGTTTCTATTGCCTCTCTTTTCTCCTGGGTTTCCATCACCAATCCTATCTCTCTGCATGCTTTGTAATTTTTTTATTAGATGCTGCACGCTTTGTATGATTTGTGGTGGTTCTAGATCATCGTATGTTCCTTCTTACCCCTTGGTAGGCGATTGGAAGGGGTTACGGGAGGTGGTCCTCATCCAACCAGGGCTGAGTGGAGGCAGGGCTGAGCCATAGTTTGGGGTGGCTCAGGGTTCACTCTGACCATAGGGGAGAGTCTCTCAGGGTTTTCCAGGGGGAGCTGTGTGTTTTTGCTGGGGTGGTCCCCTCGGTGGGCTCTGAAGCCTCATTTTGTCTTGTCAGTGCAGCAACACTGCCAAAACTTCCCAGAAGCATTCTGCTTAGCCTTTCAGTCTCCTGCCCTTCATCTCTCCAAAATTTGGCAAATCTCTCAAAGGGAAAACTGGCCATGTGTTTACAGCCTCTCAGTTCCAGGTCTGTCTCTCCAGCCCCGTGGGTCCATTCAGTGTCCTGCCTCTCTCCTGTGCCCATAGTCAGCTTTCTCCCAGGGAGAAAGCAACGGCAAATCTGTCCGCCTCTCCTCAGTCCTCCCCTCTCCTCTCTAGAATCTTGGTCCTTTTGGTCTTCGTCCCCTCAGCAGTTTTCTGAGAGCCTAAGAAAGCATGTTGTTCTCCTTGTTCTCAGTGGAAGTGTTGGTGTGATGGGTCTTGAAGGTTGTGCCACAATGATAAAAATTGGTCAGGGAGGGGGTTCGGGGGAGTCAGCTCAGGATCAGAGCCATGGGTGCTGGATTGAGGGCCTTGTATGCCAGCTTATCAGTGAGGCCAGACGGCATAGGCACGGAGGAGCCACAGAAGGCGTTGGCTGTGAAACAGTGTTTTGGGAGGCAGCTCTGGCCCCGGTGTGCTGGCGTCTTTGGTCCAGAGGCTGCTGGTTTTGGAAGAAGGGCTGGTGGGAGAGCCTGAGATTGAGCAGAGGTGCCCGAGGGGAGAGGTCGGTGCTGGAGGCTGCACAGAGGGTAGAGTAAAAGGGCTGGTGGTGCCAGGGTGCAGGGAAGGTGGGCGGCATGAGGCTGAACCTAGGGACAGCCCGAGAGTTTGGTGGTGGTGGTGCTGGGTTGGGACTTGGTGAAGAGGCCCCAGGGAGGGGGAGTTTTGCAGAGGAATAGGAGCTGGGGTGGATGGCTCACAGGTAGGGCAGGCTACGGCTGGGAGGGGATGGGTTTGAGAAAGTTCTGGCGGAGGGTGAGGAGAAGAGAGATGGGTCAGTGGGGAGGGGGCAGCTGGGGGGAAAGAACAGGGGGCAGGAGGGACAGGGAGAGGAGAGCTAGGTGTCAGACAGGAGAGTGTTTCTGTACAGTAGTTGAGATTGAAGTTCAAGGGCGTGGTCTGCAGTTTTGGGTGCCCTGGGAAGCCTCGAGGGCAAGGGCTGGCCAAGATGTGGCTTGCAGGTCCCAGGGGGCCTTAGGAGGTGGTACGAGAGAGGGGAAAGCAAAGTGGGCAATACAGCCACTCTGGGTCCAAACGAAATGAGCTGGGGTGGATGGATAGGGACTGATGGAGGCACAAGCTGGCTTGGCCTACAGTTTCCCTACCTGAGGGAAGGTGGGTGCCCAGGCCCGAGGTGAGGGACCTCAGCCCCATCTCCCAGCCCCTCTGTTCTTGGGATCGGTTGTCAGGGGCCTTGCGAGGTGAGTGAATTGGACCTTAAGGGGGATCCAGAGCTGCCCAGCAGTGAAGGGGCGTGTGTCCGGGTGGCCCCAGCCTGCTCCGAGTCGGTGAAATGCCTGTTCCATGTGGGTTGTGGAGGCAGCATGTGGGCCCAAAGCTGGAGGGGCACGGGGAGCCAGGACCATGAGCTTGTGAGAAGCTTGGATGTTATTCTGAGGGTTCTGGGAGCCAGTGGTGGGTTTTCGGCAGCAGCGAGTCTTGCCTGCATGTGTGTTTAGAAAGACCGCCTGGTGTCTGCAGGGAGGAGGTGCTGGGAGGGGTGGGATGGCCCGTAGGGCTGCTGCATGTGTCCTGGGTATATGGCAGGGTGGCGACGGCAGGGGAATTGAGATGGTGGGTGAAGAACAAGCCATTGGGACTGGGTGGCAGCTCAGACTTGGGGTTGAGGGGAGAAGAGGGCACTGGGGCTGGGTTGGGCCTGGGGCTCAGCTGGTGGCCCATGGAGAAGTGAGAGTGGCTGAGGAGGAATATTCTGAGGCAGGTGAGCACAGGCCCAGTCCTGCCATGAGGAGGGAGCAGGGTGTGGGTGTCCACCCTAAGGAAGAGCTGATGCCAGCACCTAACTGCTCATGTCTTTGTCCCCTGCCTCCTTCCGAAAGGGCCATTGAGGGCGATGAGGGCTGAAACTCTAAGGTCTGCCAGGGCCCCTGGTCTCAGCACTCCAGAGGTCACCCTGAGGGGGTGCCCAGACCCAGATGCTGGGGTACAGGAGGCCTGGGCCCCTGGGGCAGGAGTGTGTGTGTGGGGGGGGCTCCGACTCAGAGTGACGACCCAGACTGCCCTCAGCAGCCTTGGATTGCATTCCAGAATGTTCCTGAAGGCCTTCCCGCTAATGGGGGAGACGCAAGAGCGTGAGCGGGTCCTTACGCACTTCTCCCGTCGGTACTGCCAGTGCAACCCTGATGACAGCACCTCGGAAGGTACGGTCACCTGCCTCATGCCACCTTACTCACCCTTGGCCCACCTGGGACTTCTGTCCTGCCAACGGGTCCAGATGATATGTCCTCTCTGGCATATAGTAGGTGCTCAATAAATATCAATTGGCTAAACAATGGCATATGTTCTGCCCATTGTCTTTCCTGGAAGTGGCTGGAAGTCCTCCACCCCAGGGAGAAGTTCTTTGGCTTTTCTTTCTTCTTGGCCCCTGTCACAATGCTGGTTCTTGGGGTGGTGGGGGTCCTGGTATGGTGGAGGTCCTTAGGACTTGCCCAATGGGTGGGCTCAAGTCCCAGGAACTGGGGGGCTGGGTTCGGTACTGGGAAAGACACAAGCCAAGGCAGGGACATGGTTCAGGACCCAGAGCCATTCCTGGATCTGAGGTTCAAGGCGAGTTTGGCTTCAGGAGGTGGAAATCTGGCTAGAGTAGGCCCAGGGTGGTGAGGTTCCCTCAGAGAGAGGGGTGGCCCTTACCTGGGGCAGGCAAGCGACTCTGGTACTGAGGTGGGGGTGGACAGGGAGCGTCGTGCAGGCCAGGGCCCGAAGTGTGTTTGGCAGGTGGCTGGCCTCTTCCTGTGTCCAAGGCCTCCAGGTGGCTCCTTCAGGGGATGAATGGGTGACTGAGGTGGGCTGAATCCTCACACTGAGAGCGCCTCTGTTTCTGGTTCAGATGGGATCCACACGCTCACCTGTGCCCTGATGCTTCTCAACACGGACCTGCACGGACATGTGAGTTAGGGAGTTGGGGGAGGGCATGTCCTCTCGCTGCCCGAGGCCCACCCTTGGTGCAGAGTCCTCCGGCTTCTTCTAACAGACCTGGAAGTTGAGTTACTAGATTTGGCCTACCTCATATCAGCGACCTGAGATCTCCTTGGGCCCCCACCCCTAGGTGGGGCAGTGAGAACAGTTGAGGCAAGGGAGCTTAGGATGAGCTAGATGAGATATGCAACCCTAGTCAAGTCCTTTCCAGGCATTGCTAAAAAGTCACGTGCTCTTTCCACCCCTGTCCCACAAGCTCGGATGCAGCTGGGTTGAAATGCCATGCCCTGGGCAGCCCCTCCCGGTCTCCCCAACCCCCACCAGGCCATTAGGGGAAGTGACTGGCGTGGAGGCCCCAGCTGTGAGGCAGGGTCTGGCCCAGATGTGGGCCGTCTCAGTGCTTCTTGCAGCTCAATAACTCCTTCTTCTTTCCTCTGTCTGCTCCGGGACCCCTCTCTGGGCTCTCTTGCCCTCCCTCAGGTGGTAAGTGTAGCTAGCAGTGTGCATGCCTGTGTGCCTAGGCCCCTGTCACATGTCACTCTTCCGTGTCCCCCATCTCACCATCTGGCCTCCCCAATCACCGCCATCATTGCTCACCCTGGGTGGTCGAAGCCCCCTGTTGCGTAGGGGACATTTCAGTGACTCATGGGGACAATAGGCCAGCATGTCTAATTCCAGAGTTAACAAGGAGAGGATATGGAGTGGAAGAAAGATCTGGGGTAGACCTGACTTCAGCTCCTACTCTTGCCTTCACGTGGTAGCTGGGTGACCCTGGACAAGTCACTGGCCCTGTCTAAATCTCAGGTTCTGCATCTGTGGGGTGGGAATAATGATTTCTTCCAGAATCGTGGGTAGGACTGGGAGAGATAATATACACAACACCAAGTGTCAGACACTGGCGACTAGTAAGGATTTTATTAGAATGATACGATTATGTGAAAATAACAATTGTATTCACTGTTAATATTAACATTTAGTCGGGCTCAGTGGCTCAGCCTGTAATCCCGTGCCTTTGGGAGGCTGAGGTGAGTGGATTGCCTGAGCCCGCGGGTTTGAGACCCGCTTGGACAGGCGAGACCTCATCTCTACCATAAATAAAAAAATGAGCCGGGCGTGGTAGCGCGCCCTGTAGTTCCAGCTACTCGGAAGGCTGGGGTGGAAGGATCGCCGGAGCCCAGCAGGTCGAGGCTGCGGTGGCCGGAGCGGCCACTGCACTCCAGTCTGGGCGACATAGTGAGACTCCAACTCAAAAAAAAAAAAAAAAAATTAACATTTAAGTGATGGTGAGCCCAAAGGCCCATCCTGCGAGCCCCTGGAGGGAGGGATTGTGAAGGCCGGGTCTGCAGGCAGCCTGAGTGGGCATGGGAAGAGGAGCAGACTCTGCCAGCGCATGGGTGCATGGGAGAACCTGGCCTGGGCAAGGTGCTAGAACCTTGGTGCCCACGTTAGGAGGAGCAAATGTGCGACGACTTTGGTTAAATCTACCTGAGTCGGCAGTCTGAGTGTGGCCAGGAGAGAAGACGTGTGTATTCCTCAGAATGTCACCAGCGTGGAAGCCCAGGTACCAGCTGACATCCCCAGGCTGCTCCTGGTGTGTTCACAGAGGTTGGTGCTGCCCGTCTGTCTTAAGGGGAGCACTGCCATGTCCTCCATTCCCTGTCCCTGCCCTTGACTGGGCCAGAGGGAAATATCAGGGCTGTCACTGTGGTGCCAAACCCCAGTTGCCCCTCCCTGTGGCTAGGAGCTGCTAATAAGGGCAGGTGCCACTGTGCAGTGAACCCCTGGGCCGAGAACACCCTTGAGCTGGGGACCCTTAGCTGGTCACGGACCTACATGGATGCTGCAGCTGAGGAGAAACATCAACGCTTCCTGAATCAGAAGTGGGGGGGCCAGGATACATTGTATTTGCTGCAAGCAGACATTGAGGATCCTGTGCTCTTAGGCAGTATTGCTCAGCGATTAGGGTTCTGGTCGTCTTCTCTGCAGTTCTCCACACAAAGGCAACTTACAGATCTCGCTAAACCTCAGTTTCTCCCCCATAAAGTCCTGGTGTGTAAAGTGCCTTGCCCAAGGCCTGGGGGTGACAGTTGCTGTGAGCTCTCCAGAGGACCATTGCTTTGGACTTTCCCTTCGCTTCCTCCCTGGCTGCTGCTCAGTGCCTGCAGGATTGTGGCAGAGTGGGGAGTGTATCAGGAACGGGGACCCTGCCTGTGCCCGTGGAAAAAGCGCTAGTCACAGAGGGGGCAGTAGGGGGCTGTCAGGCTGTAGGTGCTTGCTCTTGAAATGGACGCAACCTGGTGGAGAAACTGGGGAGGCTTTTGGTAGGAAGGGTGTTGGGACCCTTGGGATCGGAGGTGCAATGAGTTCCATCTGCCGAGCACCTCTGTGTTCCCTGAACAAGTGGACAAGGCAGGAAGGGTACCTAGCCCGAGGGCAGTGACCTTCCGTTACAGGAGAGACAGTGCACAGGGAGCAAGTCATTGCAAGTAGTGCTAGTCTGTGAGGGAAACAAACAGGAAGGTGTAATAGAGCTGGGCCAGGGTCAGGGAGGCCTCTCAGGTTTGGGCAGAGACCTAGAGGATCAGCAGAAGCCAGCCACGAGAAGATCTGGACAGAGAATTTCCAGCAAAGGGGCCAGCAAGGCTGGTTTCCACATTGTAACTGTTGTGAATAGTGCTGCTGTGAACATTCCTTACGAACTTTTGTTTGAACGCCTGTTTTCAGCTCTGTGGAGTCTATACCTAGGAGTGGACTTGCTGGGTCATATGCACTGTTATTCCGTGTTTAACTTTTTGAGGAACTGCAGAACTGTTTCCACTGTGGATGTTAGTTGCATCCAGATAGGTGATAATGGTGGTATGGGTGGACAGGGTGGGGAACACGGAGAGGGGACCTGAGGGGACCCTTTGGGGATGAGTGTGATAGGACTTGCTGATGGTGCTGGGCAGTGAAAGAGAGGAGCCAGTGGCTTCAGCATCTGACTGGCTGGGGCACCCCTTTCTGAGATGGGAAGAAATGGCTGTGTGAGCGGTGGTGAGCAGGAGAGGCGGTACTCAAGCCCTGCTTTTGATGTGAGTTTGAGGTGCCTGTTGGACCTCCGCCTGGGAGGCTGAGGAAGTGGTAGGAGGCCCAAGCCCAGGGCCCAGTGGGCTGAAGAGACATGGGAGGGGGTGGTAACCGTTATCCCGATGGAATCGAAGCCATGGGATGGGCCCAGGGCCCTGGGAGGAGAACAAGCTGACGGCCACGTCCCAGATCTCGGAGTCAGAGGTCAGGCAGAGGAGCAGGAGCGACGAGGATGCATCCAGGGAGGGCGGAGGAAGCCCCAGAGTGGGGGCATCTCTGAAGCCAAGGGAATGTCTCCCCTTTCGAGGAGAAGGGAGTGGCCAGCTGTGTAAAAGGCTGCTGTGAGGTCAGGTAAGACGACAACAGAAAAGTGGGCACGGGGGTTGGGGTGGCTGTCAGATGGTTAAAGGTGTGGATACCTTTCTAAGAGCACTTCAGGTGGAGTGGAAGGACAGATGCCAGGTTGACATGAGTGAAGACAAGGAGGTGAGGTGAGGATGCAGTGGCTGGGGACAACTCTTTGGAGATATTTGACTTTGTGTGGGGGCCTGAAGTGAGCCAGCAGCTGGAGAGATATTGGAGGGGGACACTGTTTTAAAATCTGCACAGGGCATGCACGTGTGCCGCTAGGATCAACTCAGCCAAGGAAAACCGATGCGGCAGGAACTGGTCACTTTGGCCCCGGGAGTACTGCGAGACGGTCGGCAAAAGTCTAGGTTACCTGAGTCAACCTCTGTGGTGAGAGGAATGAGGAATGAGTCCTGGGCTAGAAGGTGGGGCCGTTCTTCTCACCCAAACCTCACAGCTGAAGCATAATGGAAAAGGCTGAGGAGAGAACCCCAGCATCTTCCACAGGGATGCTGAAGCTTCAGGGAAAGAAAAGGGCAGGTGGTAGTCATTTGGGAGAACGGAGAGCAAACCTGCAGGAAAGTATGGCAGCATCGTTGGGAGGACTCAGCGTCCCTTTGGTGGTGGTCATGGATACAAAATGGGACGAGTTGGCACAACTATGTCTTCCCCAAGTCTACTTGCTTGGACTTGGGTCCGGGCACAGGGTGGGAAACTTGCAGGGCTTAATCGGGGCTGGGTTTTTCTAGGCAAATGTGACTGAAGCATAAAAAGGCAAGAGAAGTGTTTTCAGGGAAAGGGATAATGCTGCGGCCTCAAAGAGAAGCTGGATAAAAAGAAAGTGAGGACATTTGGACCGCAGGAGGATCAGGGGGCTGTTGGAGTGGGGGCTCTGGAGAATGGGGGATCCAGGGTCAGAAGTGTGCATGTGAAGTGGGGGTTTTAGAGGTGGCACAGAGATTAGTGGTGACAGGGCAGTGGAGAAGCTGGGCACTGGAAGGGAGCACGTCAGAGAAGGCAACTTCCAACCTCCAGACAGGGCAAGATGGCAGCTTGGGCTGGAATTGGAGGCAGAGTCAAGAAGAGAAATCCAAGAGGCGTTCCGGATGCAGGGCCTTTGGCACCGGTTCATGGACCTAATGCTGGGGTGAGGGAGGGAGGAGCAACAGGAAGGAAGCCAAGAAAGGGGGATGGCAGGGGAGAAGCCATCCCAGGAGAGTGCCTGCTGAAACAAAGACGAGTTGTTTTCAGGAGCAGCTTTGTTTGTCTCCACTTTGGGTTGCCTGAAGAGTGGCAGCAGGCGTCCTGGCAAGGAGGTTGGGGCTGGGTGGTGGAGGGCTGGAGGGACAGGCCGGGGGTTTGGATGCTGTCCTGAAGGCCACGGGGTCTGCCCATTCTCAGATGGTGACAGAGCCTCACACAAGAACCTTCAGGGAATACCAAGTATAATTAAGATTTAGTCTAGATCTGCAAATAGTGACAAGGGTTTTCCTGTCCAGAGGGCTTTTGATCAGACTCTCTCCTCTCCTAAAGGGTGACATCGGCTTTCTTTCTGCTTGGCCTGCCTCATCCTGCTTCTGGGTGAGCCTTAAAGACAGGCTAGCATTGTTCTGACCTCCGTGTTGCATAGGGAGGTCATGCCAGACCTGTGGAAAAAGGCCTGGCTTCTGCGTGGTCAAAGACTGGATGATGATCTGGGTGTGATGATCTGGGAATCACCCCATCCCCATCCAGCCTGCACTCGGGGCGAGGAGATGAACTGAGAGAGACGGGTAGCTTGGCCTGAGAGGGCCAGGGCCCAGGCCTTGGGATGCCGCTGTGGTCAGGCTGGCTAGGACTTGCTCCTGCTGGGGGACAGAGGCTGTGGGAAGAGGTTGGAGGGCCAAGGGCAGGCTAGGAGCCCTGTTGATCCAAGTTGGGGTGGGAGGGAGGGGAGGAACTGGGAAGTCAGAGGTCTTAACTCCCTTCCCTCCCTTGGGCTTTGGAATGGTCTGGGCCCAGGTCTTTTTGTCTGGTTGTTGTTATTATTGTTACTATATTTTAAAGCAGCTAACTTACCAGTATAATTTCACTTCTTTGCAATTTGTTAAGTCTTACTTTATGGTTCAGAGAGAGATCAATTTTAGTAAATGTTTCCGGTGGACTTGAAAGTGTATTCTGCAGTTGTTGGTTACAATGTTCTGTATGTGCCAATAAGGTCTTGTATGTGCAGTAAAAATCGTGTCTATCCTTACTGATTTATTTTATTGTTGTAAAATACACGTAACATAACATTTACCACTTTAACCATTTTAAAGCATATAATTTAGTGGTACTAAGTACATTTACAGAGGTTTGCAACCATCACCACCATCTAGTTCCAGAACTTTTTCATCATCCCAAAAGGAAACCTGATAGCCATTGGCAGTCGTACCCCATTACTTCCTCCACCCAGCCCCTGGCGAATGCCAACCTGCTTTCTGTCTCTATGAATGTGCCTATTGTAGATATTTCATCTAAGTGGAATCACACAATATGTAGCCTGCTGTGCCTGGCTTCTTTCACTTAGCATAATGTTTTCTTTTTCTTTTTTTTGGTTTGAGTCTCATTCTGTCCCCCAGGCTGGAGTGCAGTGGCACACTCACGGCCACCCCAGCATCGACCTGCTGGACGCCAGCGATCCTTCCGCCTCAGCCTTCCAAGTAGCTGGAACTACAGGCGTGCACTACCACGCCCGGTTAATTTTTGATTTATTGTGGAGACAAAGTCTCATCAAGTTGCCTGAGCTGGTCTTGAACCCAAGAGCGTAGGCAATTCACTTGCCTCAGCATCCCAAAGTGCTGGGATTACAGGCTGAGCCACCAAGCCCGCCCAGCATAATGTTTTCAAGTTCATTCATGTTGTAGCATGTATTAGTACCTTATTTTTTATGGCTGAATAATATTCCATTGTGTGGATATGCTGCATTTTGTTTATCTGTTCATCTGTTGATGGATATTTGGGTTGTTTACGCCTTTTGGTTATCATGAATAGTGCTGCTATGAATAGTCATATTCAAGTTTTTGTTTGAACATCTGTTTTTGGGTATATACCTAGGTTAGACTTGTTGAATCATATGATCATTCTATGTTTAACGTTTTGAGGAAGTGCCAAACTGTTTTTCACAGTGACTGAACTATTTTACATTCCCGTCAGCAATGTATAGGGGTTGTAATCTCTTCGCATCCCTACCAGTCCATCTTTTACTTTTTTTTTAAAATTACAGCCATCCTAGTGGATGTGAAATGGTGTCTCATTGTGGTTTGTATTCCTCTGATGATTAGTGATGCCGAGCATCTTTTCATGTGCTTGTTGACCATTGGTATGTCTTCTTTGGAGAAATATCTATTCAAGTCCTTTGCCCATTTTAAAATTAGGTTGTTCATCTTTTGTTGTTGTATTCTAAGAGTTCTTTATGTATTCTGATGCAAGACTTTATATATATATGTGTGTGTGTGTATATATATATATATATATATGACATGCAAATATTCTCTTTCTGTGTGCTGTTTTTCACTCTCTTGCTAGTGTCTTTGATGTACAAAAGTTTTTAATTTTGATAAGTCCAAATTTGTCTATTTTTTCTTTGGTTGTTTGTGCTTTTGGTGTCATATCTAAGATACCTATGTGGAAGAACATGGCATCTGTGAATCAAAATAGTTTTATTTCTTCCTTTCTCATTTCACTGTCTTCTATTTCTTTTTCTTGCCTGATTGCTCTGGCTAGAACTCTCAGTATAATGTAGAATAACAGTGGTTGAAAGCAGGCATCCTTGCCTTGTTCCTCATCTTAGAGGGCAGGCTTTCAGTCTTTCACACTGAGAATGATGTTAGCTGTGGGTTTTTCATGAATGTCCTTTAACATGTTGAGTGTGTTCCCTTCTAGTCTTAGTTTGTTGAGTGTTTTTATGATGAAAGGTTGGATTTTGCCAAATTCTTTTTCTGCATCAGTTGAGATGATCATGTGTTTTTTTTTTCTCTCTTCACTCTGTTAATGTGGTGTATCATAATGATAGATTTTTGTATGTTGGATCATGTGTAATTCCAAAGATATATTCCATTGGCCATAGTGAATAATCCCTCTAATATGCTGCTGGATTCAGTTTGCTAGTATTGTATTGAGGATTTCTGCAACTGTAGTCACAAACAATATTGATGTGTAGTTGTTCTTTCTTGTGATGTCTTTGGCGTACAATGCTGGCCTTATAGAATGAGTTAGGAAGTGTTCCATTCTCTTCAAGTATTTGGAAGAGCTTGAAAAGGTATTGGTATTGTTTCTTCCTTACTTTAATTAATTAAATTTTAGAGACAGGGTCTTACTCTGTCACTCAGGCTGGAATGCAGTGTTGTGACCATAACTCATTGTAATCTCAAACTCCTGGGCTCAAGCAATCCTGCCACCTCAGCCTTCTGAGAAGCTGATACTACAGGCATGCATGCACCACCATGCCCGGCTAATTAAAAACTTTTTTTTTTTGTAGAGACAGGGTCTTGCTATGCTGCAACCTGGTCTCGCATTCTTGGCTTCAAGTGATTCTTCCTTTTTGACCTCCCAAAGTGCAGGGATTATAGGTGTGTTCCACCATACCTGACTAATTTTTATTTAAATGTTCAGTAAAATTCACCAATGAAACCACCTGGTCCTTAGCTTTTCTTTGTTGTGAAATTTCTGATTTTTAATTAAATCTCTTTGTTATAGGGCTATTCAGATTTTCTATCTTTTGAAATATAAATTTTGGTAGTTTGTGTTTCTAGGAATTTGTCTATTTCATCTAGGTTATCTAATTTTGGTACATAGTATTCTTGCTGATTTTTTGTCTGCTTGTTCTTCCTGTCACTACAGGAGCAATGCTAAAATCCAACCAAGATTGTGAATATGTCTTCTTTTTGTTCTTTCCATTTTTGTCTTATAATATTTTGAAACTATGCTATTAGGTGTACACAGATTTAGGATGATTATATATTCTGGCAGATTGACCCTTTTATCGTTGTGAAAATGTCTCTGTTTATCTCTAATAATGGTTTTTTTTTTTTGAGTTGGAATCTCACTCTGTTGCCCAGACTGGAGTGCAGTGGCTGCTCCTGGTCACCGCAGCCTCGACCTGCTGGTCTCCGGCGATCCTTCTGCCTCAGCCGTCCGAGTAGCCGGAATTACAGGCACAGGCTACCATGCCCAGCTAATTTTTTTTGATTTATTGTAGAGATGAGGTCTCGCCTGCCCAGGCGTGTCTCAAACCCACGGGTTCAGGCAATCCACTCAACTCAGCCTCCCAAAGGCGCAGGATTACAGGCTGAGCCACCAAGCCCGGCTTAATAATGGTTTTTGCTTCAAATCTATATTGTCAGATATCAGTGGGGCCATACTGGAGTTATTTTGTTAGTGTTTACATGATACATCCTTTTCTGTCTTTTTGCTTCCACAATTTCTGTTCCTTTATATTTAAGGCATATATATTTTATACTTAAAAACCATCAAATCTGATAATCATGTTAATTTGAGCATTTAATGAATTACAATGTATTTGAGTTTAAATATACCAGGTTACTATTGTTTTCTCTTTGACTCATCAGTTGTTTTTTTCTTCCTCCTTTCTTGCCTGCTTTTGAATTATTTAAGTATTTTTTTTTAGAATTCCATCTCCCCCCTCTGTTATCTTGATATAGATGTGCATTGTTCCAGAATTCTTTTTGTGGTTTGCACTTTGCATCCTTGACTTATTATAAAGTACTTGTACCACTTCCTGGGGAATGAAATACCTTAAAAAACTTTAATTCCATTTACTCCTCTCTCAAGTTATATGCTACTAGTATCATGCTTTTAGCTCTACATCTGTACTTTATTCCCCAGAAAACATTAGTGTTAGCCGGGCATGGTGGCATGTGCCTATAGTTCCAGCTACTTGGAAGGCAGAGGCGGAAGGATTGCCTGAGCCTAGCAGACCGAGTTTGTGGTGACCAGGAGCAACGTGCCACTGCCCTCTAGCCTGGGTGACAGGGTGGGACTCCTTCTCAAAAAAAAAAAATTATTATTACTCTACATAATCAGCACTCATTCCGAGTCACCTGGTCTTTCTGGGCTGGTCGTTCCTTCTGCTTCTCCGTGCTTCCATCTGGGGTCATTTTCCTTCTGTCTGGAGAACTTTTTTCAGCATTTCCCTTCTTAATTTCAACTTTTTTGTGGAAGTGTGACTGGGATGTTTCCTGGGCCCCTTGTTCTGGGAGGGGCCTGACCTCCAGCTTTTGGTCTCCAAGTCCTCTGAAACTACTCAGTGGCTCTGCCTTCTGGCCACAGCTGGGACAGCCAGCGCTTCCAGAAGGAGAGCTCTCCTGGTTGGGGTCACCTCTCCACATTTCCCTTCCTGGCAGTGTCTTCATCCCTGAGGTTTTCATTGCCTTTATAACGCCTTCAGTGATCCTACACAGAGGACTTATTCATATTTTGACCAACAGGTGTTTCTGTCGAAGAGGTTCATCCGCAACAAAATAGTCTGACGTTGCTTAGATTTGAAATCTTTCCTGGATGTTTTTGGGTTTTGCACTATTGCCTAATGATGTTCATTTGTGTGGGACTCAAAGATAGTACTAACAACATTGGCCTCATATGACTCTCTCACAAATACACACATACATGGCTATGTACTTATATGCATACACGCACATATTTTAAAAACTACACACACTAATGTGCAAAACACACATATCAAGGCACACTCAAAATCTTTTCTTCTTAACCTTGGAAAAGGCATAGACAATTCTTGCTATTCAGCTACTTATAAAGACTTATGTCCTTGTTTTCCAAATTATTTCTGTGGTGTGTGAATGTCCCCCATGATATTAATAGAGTGTCTTTGCTAAAATGGTGTCAAGGTCAGTGAATTTGGGAAACTGACATGGAATCCTCTTCTTGGAGCTGGCCAGCACACGTAAGCATGGCAAAGACTGAGCCATTTAATAAACTTGTTTGACTAGGAATTTTTTGAGAAACTATCTATTTCCGTCTCATGGGATGCCAGGGTTCTGCAGGTAAATCTTAGAAAACACTGCCATATAGCAGACTCAAATCCACATAATCCTACAGATGTACCTGGTGTTCAAGGGTCTTTATCCTCACAAAGAGGAAGCACACCCCCTGTTTTCTCCAACGCAAATCCTTGAAGGAGAGTCTCAAAGTGTGAATATGAAGTGCTGGGTTTGGAGGACTTGAAACCCTCTGCTACTCAGTGGTTAAAAAAATAAGGCAGAACTTGGGATTACAGTCATTTTCAGCTCTTTGCCTGTTTGTGCCTCCGGGAGTGACCATCTGCTTGGGCTCTTTTGTCCCAACCCAGCTCAGCATGGGGTACCCACGTGTATTGGTGGAAACTGATTTTTGATTCTCATTAGACCAAACTCTCCCTCACTTCACCTACCTGTTGGAAGTCTTGCTGCCCCTCCGTGCAGGTGAGAGGGGGAGACAGTTGTGGCGGAATTCACAGAGCTTCTGCTCAGAAGCCAGGAGGCCTGGGTTCAAGTCCTGGTGCTGAGTGACCTTGGGAGAGTTAACCATGGAGCAGTGGGTGAGAGCATAGGCTTTGGTGTCAGCCACACCTGGCCCTTGCACTTTTTTGTTGTGTGATCATGGGCACATCACTTCACCTCCCTGTATCTCAGTCTCCTCACCTGTCACATGGGGATAGTAAAAACGCTGACCTCACCTTCTCCTTGGGGTGGGAAGAAAAGAAGATAGTGCATGTCAAGTACAACACCTGGAGTAGAGCAGGGACCCACCAATGTCAACTGTATCAGTAATCCATCCCAACCTGACTCCCTCATCTGGGTTTGAGGAGAGTTCCCGCCTCTCATGATGCTTGAGAACCAAACAGAACCTTCAATGTGAAAATGAGTCTTGTAAACTCTTGGAGGCAAAGGGAGATTCGGGCAATTTTCTTTTCATTGCTGCCCTTGATGCTGCTTTGCCCCTTCTGGATGGGCGGGGCAGGGTGTTGGGGCCATAAGACTCCTTCCCTGGTCTTAGGCAGAGCTGATTCTCCATTATAGAACATTGGCAAGAAGATGTCCTGCCAGCAATTCATCGCCAACTTGGACCAGCTGAATGACGGCCAAGACTTTGCCAAAGACCTGCTGAAGGTATTACCTGCTTAAGGGCCCTGTGCCCCTAGCTCGCTCTGCCCCTGGGCGGGTAGAGAGCAAAGAGGTCTCAGTCCCACTAAATCCTGGCAGTCCAGAACTTTTAGTATTGGGGGTAGGGCTACCATGGCTTTTGGAGCAAGTTAGAGACCATTCAGCTCAACAGTGGCTAATCTGCTCCACGAGTTAGGTGGGGGTGGGGCTTTGTGAGGTGTGTTTCTAATGCTACGTTACCATCACCGCTGTCACGGTAATAATCAACACTGCCACCAATGATCACAGCTGCAACCCAGCACCACCATCACCTCCTTTACCACAACCGTCACCATCATCACCACAAGGAACAGTCTACTTGTTCCTCACATCACCAGCAACTGGGAGAATCTAGTTTTCTTTTGAGGCTGAAGCCCAGGGTGGAACTCCAGTCTTTCCAGCCTGGTCAGTTTTCTACCTTGGAGGAAGAGAAGCAGGGTTTTTGGGGTGGGTGATGGATTCATTTTTAGATGGTGGGTTTGAAGAACCTTGTGATATGAGGGACAGTGGATAGTGAGTTTGGAGGTCAAAAAATAGAATATTATCTCCATCACCTCTTCCTGTATTATTTTTCACCACCAAGAAGCACTAGTTAAGGATGATTTGTGAGATAAACAATCCCGTCCCACCACCCACCCCCTTAGCCACTTCTGCCCATCTGCTCATTCCCCCATCCACCCACTTCTCCATCCACCCACTCATCCTCTCACGCAGCCATCCAGCCATCCAGCCATCCAGCCATTCACCCAACCGTATACCCACCTAGTCACCCATCAACCCTTACACTCCTAACACTCCTCCATGCACACTCCACGCCTACTCGCCTGCCTCCTATCCACTCATGTACCCGCCCCACTTATCTTCAAATCTACCCACCCAATCATCCTGCCATTCATCCACTCACCCATACCCTTGCCCATAAAGACACCCATATATTCCTGTGCACCTCCAAATCTCCCTCATACACCCTTATTCCACTCACTCCTCCCCTATTTATTGACCTATTCCACCTGCCTATTTCCCCCATTCCCCACTCCCCCATCCATCTAGCCACTCCCCCATCCATCTAGCCACTCACTCATCCTCCCATCCGTCCATCCATCCATCCACCCATCCATCCATCCATCCATCCATCCATCCACTCTGTTGAGCACCTACTGTATGTCGACTTCTGGATTATGCACTGGAGATTCAGAGATGAACAAATAGACAACGTTCAACCTTATGAAGCTTACAGTCCCCTGAGGGAGCAGACGTTAAATGATCACATAAATACCACCCATCCATACATCCACCTACCCACCTACTTACCTACCCAACAAACAAGTAGGCATCCAACAGTCACTTTTAGGGCAACCCCTTCCGGTCCCTTCCCACTGTGGGAGCTTTTCTGTCCTCTCAGTAAATCCTGCTTTCTCACATACACAAAAAATAAAATGAATAAAAATAAAAAACACCATTTTGGAAAAAACAAACAAGCAAACAAACAAACACCCACTTTGCCCCACTGGCTGAAGGCGTTCTCTCTCACTGTACTCACCTCACAGGGGTAGATGGGTGTTTCTTCGATTCTTCACCTAAGCTCCTCCCTCTCTCTTTTCCCCTCTCCCAGACCCTGTACAACTCCATCAAGAACGAAAAGCTGGAATGGGCCATGTGAGTAGAGCCCATGGGCACAGGTGTGGGCCTCACTGGGATGGATGTGCCAGGGTCAGGTCCGTCACACTGACCACTCTCCATGGTGCTGATCTCACCCGGCCAGGGCTCTGACACCCCGTCCAGCTGGCTGACTCACAGTGCTGAGATCCCCTTTGGGCTCATTTTCTGTATGGACAAAAAGTGGGCAGTGTTGACACTGCCATGGGATAGGTAGAACTGTGGCTTTAGTTCTGTGATGCCCATAACTGATTTTCCATACTGGGGAGACTGTTGCAGCTCCCAATCACAGCAGTTCCTTCCCTTGTGGGAGGTCGGCAGACAAGAGAAGGCATGGGTCCCCTGTCACCTTGAGGATATGACCATGTTTAGGTGGTGAGTGCTCTTGGCAGTGGAGAGAGGTGACTGCCCCTAACTTCTTCTCCTGTGAAGGCAGTGAGCCCTGGAGGTACCCAGCCATCTGGAAAGGGGGATGGTGACTTTGCTGGTTGGGGAAATTGTGAAAAACTTCCCTGCTGTGCTCCCCAGGGAAGCCTGGCCTTTGGATCCAGGTCGAGGTCCAGGCAAGTTTGGTGGGAGCCCCAGCCTCCTGGGAGAAGCCTGCACTCTTCTGCTAGGGTCTCCAGGAGGGCTCAAACTTTGGGCCTCACCTACCGGCCTGCCCTCTGCCAGTGTGTTGGTGAGGTATACGCAGCAGCTTCGGTCTGGCTATGGGCTAGTGCTCCCTCGGTTGGGAGGGGAGGAGGAAGACTGAGAAGGAGACCTGGAGGTAGCACAGTCTCCACCTTCGTGGTCAAGGGTGAAGATTGGGAGCTGGAGGTCAAAAATCAAAGACCAGAGGTCAGGGGTCAGCACTGAAGATGAGGGGAGGAGACAGAGGTCTGGATCTGTGATCTGGAGTTGGAACTTCTTCGTGTCTGTCTCCTGGGGCTGCCCTTCGCCTGTGACCTTGGTTCCCAGAGGGGCGGTGGGTGGGGAATGGCCATGATGCTGTGGGGTTGGGGCCTCCCTGGAAGTGGTGCTCAGGCCTAGTACTTTCCTAGTGATGAGGACGAGCTGAGGAAATCCCTGTCTGAGTTGGTGGATGACAAGTTTGGGACAGGCACGAAGAAGGTGACACGGATCCTGGATGGTGGCAACCCCTTCCTGGATGTCCCGCAGGCTCTCAGTGCCACCACCTACAAGCATGGCGTACTGACCCGGAAGACTCACGCTGACATGGATGGCAAGAGGAGTGGGTGTCAAACCGGGGGCGGGGCTCGGGGAGGGCGCCGACATGAGGGCTCTGCACTCCAGGCCACTTCCTTGGGGATGCACATGCAGGTGGACGTGTAGGGGAGGCAGGGTAGGAGACACTGGAGGAGGTGGTGGCGGCCACACTACTTGTGCCTCCCTCCCCAGCGCCCCGTGGGCGGCGTGGCTGGAAGAAGTTCTATGCGGTGCTCAAAGGGACCATCCTGTACCTGCAGAAGGTGAGAGACTGCCCCAGATGCCGTACCCGGGCAGGGCCAGCTCAGTCCCATCCAGCCCCTGTGATGCCTGTGATGCCCAGCGGGTCCTGGCAGGGCTTGGGGCCCAGGCAAATGCTGGATTCTTCCCCTGACTCGGTCCCACTTGAGGCTTTGGGGGTTTTAGGGAAGAATCTTTGAAATGTGCAGTGGTTCCCAGTGTGAGGCCTGTTCAAGCCTCTGGGACAGACTGGGTACAGGGGAGGGGTGATGGAATGTTCCTAGCTGGGGTGGGCGAGGCATCCTTGCAGAAGGAACTCCAGATAACAGGGACTATGGGAACAGAGCCGGCAAGGAGAGGGAGGGAGGTGAGAGTGCAAAGTGGGGTCAGTGAACTGGAGCCTTGACAGACTTCCTCCAACCCCCAGGATGAGTACAGGCCTGACAAGGCTCTGTCAGAGGGTGACTTGAAGAATGCCATCCGCATACACCATGCGCTGGCCACTAGGGCCTCTGACTACAGCAAGAAGACCAACGTGCTCAAGTTGAAGACAGCCGACTGGAGGGTCTTCCTCTTCCAGGCACCGTGAGTGGGAGCTGAGCTTCCCCCTCCCTGAGCCTGGAACTTGCGGCACCCCTCTGTGCGCACCCCCTCAGCTGCCGGGTCCCCCAAAGCAGCAGTTCTCAAAGTATGGCCCCCTTGGCGTCACTTGGAAACTGATTAGAAGTGCAATCTCTCTGGACCTGCTTTAGACGGACTCAGAAACTCTGGGGACGAGCCCCAGCAATTGTGTTTGAACCAGTCTTGCAGGGGAAGGGGGGGCCCCTGAAGGACGGGCAGGTGGCGTCTTTATGATCACCCCCTAATTTAGGTGTGGGGGACGGGCAGGAAAGACACGCCCTGCAGTTGACTGCACAGCCTCCATTCCACTGCCATGCACCCATCCTTCTGTGACTTGAGACTGGGGTCTCATGTTGGATGAGCAGGAAAGAAAGGAGGCTGGAGGGGGAGGCCTCAGGGTCAGAGCCAGTGCTGGGCAGGCAGCAGGTGGGCAGAAGGACTGTGGGTAACCAGCTGGCCACGGCCTGTCGTGGTCCCTGGCATGCACCTGCTAGGGTCCCTTTGCTCCAGGGCCACCAGCTCTGTACTTGGCAGTTTTATTTTCACATGAAAATCCAGGTTTATTCTGCAGCTGGGATGGGGGTGTGTGTGTGGGGGGGCAGCCCTGCATGACTCTGACCAGGCCCGGCGACCCTCCACACATCTTTCCTCTCTCTTTCACCCGCCTTCTAAAGGTACTGGTGCCTTCCCTGGGCCAGGCCCAGTGCTGGGTGATGGGCGGGGCACAGGGAGTTCCATTGTGAGGGACAGAGGCTCTCTCCCCACTCTCCCACCCCCAGGAGCAAGGAAGAAATGCTGTCCTGGATCCTGAGGATCAACCTGGTGGCCGCCATCTTCTCAGCCCCAGCCTTTCCGGCTGCTGTCAGCTCCATGAAGAAGTTCTGTCGGCCCCTGCTGCCCTCTTGCACTACTCGCCTCTGCCAGGTATGAGTTCCTAGAAGCCCGAGGCTGCCTCCCCAAGCGGGCGTTCAGCAGGACCACCCCGGCTCCGTCTCTAGGGCACCTGCTTCGGGGCTGAGGGACGCCACAGAAGGGCAGCCTTCCCACCACTCCACCACGGCACACCTCTGTGCAGATGGGAAGATGGAGGCTGCATGGTGCATGCCACACAGAGGCCCGGCTGTG
Source organism: Cephalopachus bancanus (assembly GCA_027257055.1). Lineage (NCBI taxonomy): Eukaryota > Metazoa > Chordata > Mammalia > Primates > Tarsiidae > Cephalopachus > Cephalopachus bancanus. The sequence continues at coordinate 2,052,496 of JAPVLO010000379.1, read as the reverse complement.
CCAGGCGGGTGGCATGGGCCTGTTTCTCTGCCAAGGCTGTGCATCCTGTGGGTGTGACCATGGGGGTCATGGGGTTGTGGCATCATGTGTGTTGGGGTGTGAATGCGAGAGAATGTGTGTAGCATAGGGGGCTCGGACAGGTGACACCTGGCTGACCCTGCGTCCAGTAGTCATGTTTTATTTGTAATCCTAAAAAATCCCTAATGCCTCCAAGCTCCAGGTTTTTAGGGTTCTTTGGAGAGGAGCGGATACATGGTGGCTGGAAACTTGGAGGCAGTGCGGGGAGCTCATGCTTCCATCCTTGCCAGCTCTGGCCCTTTTCCCTGGGCCCTCGTTCTGGGTCTCTCCACTGAGCTCCTGGGCTTCTGCTTCTACCCAGAGCCCCAAGGCGTGTGCACACAATGCACGTGCACACATCATGTACACGCACGCAATATACACACATACCACATACACATACAACGCACACACATGATGTACACACACAATGCACCCATGTCATGTACACATATAATGCACACACATAATGCACACACATGCCATATATACACAATGCATGTGCACATTATATACACACACAGTGCACATACACGCCATGTGCACACATGTATTCACACACAACCTGCATGTGTGTCCACACACAGGCACGCACATGCATGCAGCACAAGGGGGCTGGGCTCTTCTGTGGCGGGGATGTATGTGAGCTTGTCTGTGAGTGACAGTGTATTGGCCTGTCTTTGGGTGTGATCCTAGGTCTGTGACTGTCTCGAGTTTCTGGGCATGAATGTGAGAGAATATGTCATGGGTGGCCAGGATGACCAGGGTCATCCTGAATATGGCCAGGATGACCAGGGTCGGGCTGGCCTTGGGTCAGTGTGTTTGGTTGTTTGTGTTATGGGAGCTGGGGATATGTCTGGTCACTGCATGTCTGTGTCAGGGAGTGCCTGTGAGCATAAGGGTCTCTTGTCTCTGCAGCCTGCTGGAGGCATGGAGGGCAGCTGAGGCCTGAGGCTGTGGAAGTAAGGAAGTGGGGAGGAGGGTGTGAGGAGCACTCCCTCGGGTCCAGAGCCTGGCTCCACCCACATTTTTGGTGACCCTGGCCAGGCCTTAATTTCCCTTTGGTGGAGCAGTTGCTGTATGGACAGGATTAGATGTCCCCACGATGTCCCAAGAGAAGTTCCTCACAGTCCTGGCTTTGGTTTTGCAGGAGGAGCAGCTGCGGTCTCATGAGAACAAGCTGAGGCAGGTGACTGCAGAGCTGGCCGAGCACCGGTGTCACCCAGTGGAGAGGGGCATCAAGTCCAAGGAGGCTGAGGAATACCGGCTGAAGGAGCACTATCTCACATTCGAGGTGGGCCCCGGGTGGGCTGGGGCCAGAGGAGAAGGCAGCTCCTGCCCTCCACCTGCCACTGCCACCATGTCCTATAGCCAGGGCTCCCCGGGGGCATGTGGGAGTCGATCACGGACCACAGCCTCCCACAGGCCCATCTCACAGCCCCCTGCCAGGTGGTAGCCCAACAACTGCACCCTCACTTGGGTCTCAGAGAGCACTGAGGGCCCCAGGAAAACACGCCCTCCTCCACACCCCTTCCTCACCCCACTTCTCCCATAGGCCCTGCTTCTCTGGAAACTTTATACCCAGCTCATGGAACCCTAAGACCTGCCTACACGGCATCCCCCACTTTGTCTTGTTTCCTCTCATATGTGCTTGACTACCGGAACAGCTTGGGCTCTGAGTGTTCCCTTCTTCCACTGTGTCTTTCTGTGGGTGGAACTGACAAGGTGTCACCCTTGTTGGGTGAGGGGTGGGGGGTTGGGTTAGGGGAGGAAGCCAGGAAGTACGTGTCTATTTTGACTTTTGGTGCCAGTGCTTTTGGTGTTATGTCCAAGAGATCATTGCCAATTATTTGGATTTTTAAAATTATGGGTGAAATTTGTGCGCTTGATCCCTTTTTTAAAAAATTGGATTTTCTATCTCCTTTTTCTTTTCTTTACTTTTTTTTTGAGTTGGAGTCTCACTCTGTCGCCCAGACTGGAGTGCAGTGGCCGCTCCCGGCCACCGCAGCCTCGACCTGCTGGGCTCCGGCGATCCTTCCGCCTCAGTCTTCCGAGTAGCTGGAACTACAGGCGCGCGCTACCACGCCCGGCTGATTTTTTGATTTATTGTAGAGATGAGGTCTCGCTGCCCAGGCGGGTCTCGAACCCGCGGGCTCAGGCAATCCCCTCACCTCAGCCTCCCAAAGGCGCGGGATTACAGGCTGAGCCACCGAGCCCGGCAGCTCTCTGCATTTTAAGGAAATGAGTCTTTTGTCATAAAAGACTCAAATATTTTTTCCCATTTTGTTGTTTGTATTTTGACCTTGTTTTTGACATTTCTCTGCCCTTTTCCCAGAAAACGCGTTATGAGACCTATATCCACCTCCTGGCTGTGAAAATCAAAGCGGGCTCGGATGACCTGGAGCGGATTGAGGCCCGGCTGGCCACGCTGGAAGGGGACGACCCTTCTCTCCGGAAGACACACTCGAGCCCTGCTCTTAGTCAGGGCCATGGGCCTATGACTGGCAGCAAAGCCACAAAGGAGGCCACTGGGCCTGACACTTAGCTTGCATAGATTTGCAGGCCCCAGAGGCGGGCAAATGTTCCCAGACAGGTCAGTGAGCACAACTCCAACCAGGGGCCCCTCAGACCAAGGTCCAGGCAGTTGACAGGCAGCCAGAGGGGTGCAGAGAGCTTGTGAGCCAAGGAACCAAGGAGATGGAGATTTCATCATGGCGCTGCTCTTCTTGCATCTGGGCATCTCTGGGCCTCGGACCCTCTCCCAGCCTTGGTTTCCCTCCACTATGGAGCCTTGCTGTGGGGGCCGGTTGTGTGCATGCTCAAGACACCATCTCGCTGGAGGAGCTGGAAGGGCCTTTGCTTCCCAGGTCTCCCTCTTCTCATCAATCTCCTGCCTTCATCTCTCCTGTCTGTGAGGGCAGGTCTTGGTCCAGGTCTCAGCATGGACCCCACCCTTCTCCTCCTTCCTCAGAGTTGACCAGCAGCAGGTCTGCAGACCACCAGCACCGTCCTCCTCCTTTGCCTCCCAGCAGCCTCTGGAACTGAGTCGGGTCTCCTGCCTCACATCGCAATAATCCGGCCCAGGCCTGCTCCCTCTGGATGCCAAGCAGACTTCACTCTCCTAACCCCTCCTTCCATCCATTGAGGTCGCTACTGCCTCCTTTTTTATACAGACTTAAATGTACATACATAAGAATAATATATATATAGATATATATATATGAGGAGCCCCCTTAAAGATGCTTTGGAACTGACATCAGTTAGAGGAGGCAGTCAGATGAAGGAAAAGCCTGTTTTGGAGCCTCACCCATCAGCCAGAAGGGCTTCACCTGGTCCCAGCGTTCCTGACACCTGGGAGAGAAGATGGAGACAGTGCTCACCTTCCCTCACTGTTTTTTCCCCTCTTCTGGCTAGCCAGTGACTTCCACTGCTCTTACAACTGATGGGTCTGGAGAACATAGAGTGTGTGCACACTGCCCCATCTGTCCCATGGACATCCTGGGATGTGAGTGGGATGAGGTCATGGCCCAGTTTTTTATTTGAATCTATGCTGGTGCCACCAGGTCTCTGAGCTCCAGGGGTGGTGTCTTGGACAGATCTGCGACAGGCAGAAGAGACATTGCCTTGCAAATGGCCACTTGTCAACAAGCCCAAAGGTGCATGGTAGAGAAGGTTATGGAAGCCCATTAATTCCTGGTCTTGGGAAAAGGTGGAATGACAAGTTACTGATTGTTTTTAGATTGCTATTTCTTTCATTTTTCCAGTGAATCAGAAAGGCTTAGCTAAGGACATGTCTGGGAGGAATAGAGACATTAGCCACATGCCGATCACAGATTAGCATCTTTGAAGCCCTGCCTTCCTCAGACTGATAGTGGGTAGAGTGATGGCACCCCCGTGGGGCTAGGATGAGCACCTCCTCTCTATTGTTTAAGTAGATACTGTCGTTGGGCCAGAGCCTGACGTCAGTAGTAACATGCTTCCTTAATGAAATAAGCCAGCCTTGCACCTAAGCTTCTAACATCTACAAGCCCACTCACGTTTGATGCAAGGGGCGTCGGAGTACTTGGGGAGATGTACTGATTTAAATCCAAATTATTTAAGTTGGATGAGTTGAAGTGTGTTTTATAACCAAACCATCTGGCCCCTTCGTTTTGCTCAGAGGAAGTAAATGTTCATTTAAATGAAATTGAAAATGTAATGTGGCATCATACAAGGGGGGACCCAAAAAACACGGAATTTTTTTTAGAGGGTGGGTCCCTTGTAGTACAGACTTCCCCTGCTAGGTAAGTGTTCTAGGAATCCATCGGCATCAGTGTACTAGCTAGTGCTGTTGTGAGAGGCTGTGTTCAGCTTCAGTGAATTTTTTTGGAGATTCTTTCAACATGTTTTCCCATTTCATGATGGGTGATTTACGAGTGCACCTGCCTACAACTTGCTGAGTGTTCTGCAGTTTTTGACCAAAAATAGCATGACTCCTGTGCCCCACCTTCCCTATTCACACTATCTCACCCTGAGTGACTTTTTTTGTTTCCCTAGATGACAAAAGTCCTCAAAGAGAAACGTTTTGCCGATGCGAAAGAGGTGAAACAAAAAAACAGTAGAAGCACTAAAAGACATCAGAATTGATGAGTTCAGAAACTGTTTTGAGCAGCAGAAAAAGTGTCTTGATAGGTATATTGCTTCAAACGGGGAGTACTTTGAAGTTTAAACATGTAAGAATAAAGACACAATTTTTTATAAGTAAATTCCGTTTTTGTGGGTTCCCCCTCAAAAAAGAGCTCTGTACTTTCTCCATGCTGCCTCCAAGTTCTGCTGATTTCTGGAGTCGGGGTCCCACCCTTCACTCCATGAGGGTGGGTGAGTGTGGAGCAGACACGGGCTCTGGCAGCTGTAGACAGATGTGCTGCCCGAGCACAAGTTGTGCCTCCCATCAGTAAAACAATCTTAAGTTCACTTCCTTAAATGTACAATTATTTATTTGTAAATTATATACATGTACTACTGTACTAAAATATCATGTACATTATAAAACATACACAGTAATAGACATTTAAAAAGATGAGATGAAAATAAATCTAAATCAAAGTCCTACTATTTCTCCCTGCAGTCAGATGGATCCTGGTGTTCCCCCTTCAACCTCTGCCCCCTAAAGCGCCCATTTTCTAGGACTGTCCCACTCCAGGGGCTGGTGAGATGCACTAAGTGGCTTGCGCCACCTGGTGGTCCTAGGGAGTAGCTGTGGGCTCAGGGACTCCTGGGGCCACCCCTCGAGGACAGTGTCTCCAGCACCTTCATCCTTTCACTCATGGAGGGCCAAGCCTGCGCCCTACGCCGCGCTGAGTGCTGGGGAAACTGTGGTGAGGAAAAGCTGGGCCAGCTCCCTGTCCCCATGGGACTCACAGAATACTGGGGAGAAGGACAGGCAGATACCATGACAATTTGGGACTCCGGGAAGGGAAGGGGAGAGAAGTCAGAAACCGCCTGGTAGAGAAAAGAAAGAATCGGGGGAGTGGAGAAGAAGGCTGACCTGGGAAGGTGCTGGAATGTCCTCTGTGCTCCAGGGACAGGTTGGGAGTAGGGAAATCGTTAACAGGACTGTAACTCTTCCCGAAAGGCCATTGGAAAGGTTCCCCGAGGCAGAAACATGAGAGGCAGAGCGGAGAAGGGGGGTCCCTGTCTCAACTACACCTGAGTGACGAGTGGGTGGATGCCAGATGAGGAAAGAGCCTTGAGCTCTTCGACTCTGGGCAGGGATGGCAAGTGTCTTAGAGTTAGAGCAGATCATGAAGGTACCAGCTGGGTCATGTGGAGGTCAATGAGTTCACCAAGAGGTCATTCAGGACTATTCCAGGGTCATACAGAGATCCGTGGGTCACTTGACTCACGGGAGTGATTTCTGACTCTAAAATTTAGATGACAACAGCAGCTCAGAGCCCTCAAAGGGTCAGGTGAGGACACTAAGCTGTGTCATGCAAAGGGTCAATGGGTTCACCAAGAGGTCATGTGGAGGCGATTTGGGATCTCCTAAAGGTCAGAGGTCACAGAGAGGAATAACTGGCAGAGAGGATTTTAGAGCCAACCACAGAGACAGCCTGAGAGACCAGATGGGGCTGGGCCGGGTCGAGGTCTGCAGGTTGATGCAGCATCGAGTTTCTTTTCTTTCATTTCTTTGTAACAGGTACTTTTTTCCAGCTCCCCCACAACGAGTGCACTAATCTTAGTCATTTCTTTACTTTTTTCCGTCACCTTCCTCTCACCCACCTTCTGGCGGTGTGTTTTAAGAGGCAAGACACAAGATACTGTCATTGCCACCATCAAATTGGTCATGTCTAGGCATCTATCTTGTGCCAGCAGCAGCACTGGGCACTTTTCTATGTACACTTTCCAGAGTAACCCTTTGAGGTATTTGTATCACCATTTCCCAACAGGAAACTGGTCTGGAGGCCACAGTTCGTGGGGGGCAGAGCAGGAACTTTAGTTCAGGCCCTGTTGATGCCTAAGCCCTTTCAACCTGAAGTGGCTCTGTCCCTCCCATCTGTAGGTCTCTGACTACACACGTCCTGGGGACATTCACACGCCCTCCCCTCACAAATGTACCAACATGTGCACGAGCATCAACCTCCTCAGCTCTTTGGATGGAAGATACCCTTGTGTTCCGCTGGAACCGAATGGTTCCTGGTGCTGGGCACTAGTTTAGTCAGTCAGTTGATGAGGGGAAAGTCATTCAATCCTGGGCCTCCGTCCGCTTTCTCTGTCCCTGAAATCATGTACTCTTCATCAGGGGCTACAGGTTTAGACAGGCCCTGGTTCCGAGGGGCCTGGGGAAAGTTGGGGAAAGAGTGGCTTTCCCCATGGGCTTTATGAGCTGTGGCAGCTGTGGCCCTCCTGGCAGCCGAGGGTACCCTTTATACCAGCTTGCATGTCCAGACTTTGCCTGTGACGTGCCTCAGGCCCCAAGGGTCATCCTGCCTCAGCTGCCCCAGTGCCAACCCCACAACCCTGCCCTCCTCACCCACCTAGGCCTGTTGCCTCAGTCCAGCCCTGGAAATCCAGGGCAGGAACTGGGCCAGGGTGCCGAGGCTGTTTTCTGAGGCAGAGCAATTTGCGTCAGTCCCTTGGCCAGGTTCCCCAGCTGCCAGGGGGGACACCTTGGCAAATGTTCTCAGGAGGCGGGCCGGGGCCCAGGAGACTGCAGAGAGGGCTACTTCCTCCCAGGGCCTGCCCTGACCCCTCCAACCTCCAGGCCAACATCCATCCACCTCCATCTTGTCCTCATGCTCAGACTTCCCTCCTCGGCTGGGGGCTAGGCAGACACAGTCAACCAGGAGTTCTTTCTGATTTTATTTATAATATAAAAATGTTCAAGTGTCAACAGTCAGGTGTTTGGACATTTCAGGGCAGGGTTCCCATTTGTTTCTGCTGGGTTTTTTTTTTTTTTAACAATTACCTTTTTGACAAATTAGCAGTGGACCCAGTTTTGAGGGGTGGGGAGGGCAGGGCTGGAGAGGGAGTGGAAGTCATAGGTGGGCTAGCGGCTGGGAGGAGGCCAGTGAGAAGGAAATGGTGTAACTTTATTGCTAAAAGGGGAATCGAATACACTGTCGAGTGGCTCTTCTCGGTCCCAGTGTGACCATGCATCCAATCTAAAGAATCTGAAATGCAAAGGACATGCAGGCGTAAAATAGAAAAAACGACCTGTAAACGAAGGCGCTGCAGAGGACGGAGGGGCGTCCTGGAGGCCACAGGGGAGGAGGAGCTGCGAACACTGGGCCCCTGGCGGAGCTGCCCCTCCTGGGGCCCAGGCCGCTGGGGAGACCTTTCTCCATTCCCCCCTCCCTTCACAGCTGTGAGTAGCGGGGAGGCCCCCTCCCCATCCTGGTAGCTGTGCTGGGCCTTTATCTCGCCCTGGAAGTTACCCCAGCTCAAGCTCCAAACTCAGGACACCCCTCCTCCCCGGGCCGGGACTCCAGATCTTGCCTGGGGGCAAAGCCACTTCTGTCCCCGTTTTCTTCCTCAGGGCCAACCCGTCACTGGCCCCTGCCCGAACCCTGCAGGCAGCCTCTTCCTTGCCCGCTTTCTCTCGCCCCCTGCCCATCCAGCTCGCGACCCGACAGCACCCCCGGCCCCACGTGCAACCCAGTCTTCGCGCCAGGAGCCCCAGATTAGCGTACAGCAAAAGGCACCACAAAATAGGTTTCTATTAAAGAGTCAAAAAATTGGCCCATCTCTCTTTTTTTTGTTGTTTCTTTTTTTTTTCCGAAGCTGTAAATCAGGATGTTACATATAAATAGTTTCCCTATAAAAACGTCTTTGCCGTTAGCTAGTATTATAAGACAATTTCTGCTAAAATGAAAATAAAACATTTTGTTATACTTTTTTCCTTTTATAGAAAATAAAAATATTTTTATTTCTCGCTTCCCTCCTTCCTCCGGGCGGGGTCTCCGCCCTCCTGGAGACGGCGGGCGGCGGGCCCTAGAGGGGCGCCGAGTCCTGCGGGGCCCGCGCGGGCGGCGCGCGGCTGTGTCTGCTGCTGGCCCGCGTGCTGTGGCTGTCCAGGGAGTAGTAAGTCCTGCTGTCGGCCGCCGGGCACAGCGGCGGCGAGTCCGAGCGCAGCGCGTCGTGCGCCGCGCGCAGGCCGAGGAAGGGCGTGCTCTCGGCCGCCAGCGCCCCGTCCGCGTCGTCGTCCGAGGCCGAGGCCGAGCCGCCGCCCGAGCCGCTGCTCAGCGACAGCGAGTCCCGCGCCGCGCGTGCGCGCTGCGCCGCCAGCCCGTTGAGGCGCGAGCGGCGCCAGCGCCGGGGCCCCGCCGACGTCCTGCGGGACGCGCCGCGTGCGCGCGGCCGCGGCGGCGGGGGCGCGCACTCCTGCGTGGTCTCGTACTCGTCGTCCTCCGGGATGCGGAAGGGGCTGGCGGGCAGGCTGCCCAGGCTGCCGCCCAGGGCGCAGGCCCCGCGCCGCGGCCCCTGTCCCGCCGCCGGGTAGTAGTAGCTGTCGTAGCTGCGCTGCATGTCCGCGCCGGGCCCGGGCCCGGGGCCGGGGGGCGCCGGGTGTCGCAGCAGCGGCTGCTGCTCCGCCAGGCGGTAGCTGATGGGCGCGGCGGGCGGCAGCGACACGGCGTGCGCCGAGTTGGGGGACGTGATCTCGAACGTCGGCACCTGCGTGGCCAGCGAGTAGTGGAAGTCCACCGGCGAGAGGCGCGCGGGCGTGGTCAGGGCCGACACGTACCTGCGGGCAGAGGCAGAGGCGTGGGCGGGGGGCGAGTGGCGAGTGGGGCGGGGACGGGCAGGCGACCCGGTCCTAAGCTGCTTTCCTGCCCGAGATCCCGCCTGCAGGAACGACGGCGGTCACCCTCGGCGACCGGACGCAACTCCTTCGCCTCTCTGAGCCTCAGTCCCTTATCCGTTAGGCAGGCATAACCACGCTGCCCGTTCCAGAGCGTGGCTGGGAGGACTCCAGAAGTGTGTCAGTGAGGTGTCTTAGCCCATGCCTGACCCGTGTAAGCCTCCCTGAACGGTCATGTGCTGTGGGAATGCGCACAGCCACAGAGTCAGGCGCAGGCTGGGGTACTGTCCACGTTGCGCCTCATTTAGTGCAATAATTTGTCAGATCCTTACGCTAGTCCTGCACTACGCACAAGAAACCAAGACTCGGAACAGTTAAGTGATTTACTCGAGGTTACACAGCCAGGAGGTGGCAGAGCTGGGATTTGAATCGAGGCGAGGCAGGAACCAGGACTCACACTGCCCAGTTCCAGGAACCACTAGACCCCCTTCCGATGCCCCTGTTATCTGGACTCACTGTTCTGCAGGGACTGTTCATCTCGTGGCCTGATGGTTTCAATGCGGGAACTATTCCTTACATTGAAGTCAAAAGGTGCCTCAGGGAAGTGATTGCACACACCCAGATAGGGTCCTCAGCCCAGGGCTGACAGATACGTCCCCCAGGTCTTTTAAAAGTTTGCCCTCTATCTCCCAGCCTAGATTCTGGGTATCTGTCTCGTTTTCTCCACATCCCCCTTGTGAGCCATTGATCTCTTACCCCACTACCTTCCACCTCAGGACAGGGACCCACACCTCCATGCCTCTTCCACACTGCATAGCCAGGCACTTCACTACTCTCTGGAGCCAGCCCAGAGTTCCCTTTCTGTTCCTTCGGAATCACCGGATTTCTCCCTCTTTCCTACCCCACCCACACATCTATGAACCCCAAGTACTACCCATTCCCAGCTTCTGGAGCACACCCTCCACCCAGTCCTAATCCCGGCTGTCTACTCTGGTCAAACCCCTACTCTTGAGTCTCTCTTCTTTGGCTCTATGCAATTCTCAGAGCAGGTTTTTTTTGTTTTGAGTTGGAGTCTCCACTCAGACTGGAGTGCAGTGGCCGCTCCCGGCCACCACAGGCTCGACCTGCTGGGCTCCGGCGATCCTTCCGCCTCAGCTTTCCAAGTAGCTGGAACTACAGGCATGCGCTACCACGCCCGGCTCATTTTGATTTATTGTAGAGATGAGGTCTCGCCAAGTTGCCGAGGCGGGTCTCAAACCCGCGGGCTCAGGCAATCTACTCACCTCAGCCTCCCAAAGGCATGGGATTACAGGCTGAGCCACTGAGCCTGGCTCAGAGCAGTTTTTAAAAGTCACCGCTCCCCTTAAGGAGGCCCTTCCTGCTTACCCACCCAAGCCCCACCTCCCGGGCAGAAGCCCAGGGCCCTGTCCTGGGTCTCTCTGGCCCCAACCTGCCTGATCAGGCACAGTGCCACTGCTCCCCACAGTTCACCCGGCTCCAGGCACCTCACTCACCAGCCAGCCATGTTCTTAAGTGCCTCTGTTGGAACTGCTTGAGTTGTTTCCGTGATTGGAATGCTTCTCTTACTTCTCTCCTCTTCCTACCATCCATTAAGGAGCCCTATTACTGTGGTTACCGTGTGTGTGTGTGTTTGTGATGGGGTCTCACTCTATCGCCCAGGCTGGAGTGCAGTGGCGCAATCAAGGCTCACTGCAGCTCTGAGCTCCTGGGTTCAAGCTATCCTCCTGCCTCAGTCTCCCGAGCACCTGGGACTACAGGACATGAGCCACCACACTTGGCTGTGGTCACTGTTGATGATAATGGCTACACCTAGTGAGGACCAGCTCCGTTAGGTACAAGGCAGATTTGTGCAGATTATCTCAGGTGGCCTCACCAGAAACATGCCATTGTAGGTACTGTTCCCTCTGATCTACAACTGAGGGAACAAGGTTCGGAGGTGATCAGCTTGCCCCAAATCACACAGGGGGTGGAGCTGGGCTTGCAAAGATTGGGCCCGGAAAAACCTGGCTGCTTCCCAGAGCCTGCAGTCAGCCTGGGTCTCTCTGCCCTGGTGGGGTGGGCGTGCTTAGCACTTTCCACAGGCTGCTGTGAGCTTCTATGGTGTGTCTCTGTGGCTGGAGCGCCTCAGGAGCAGGAACTAGGTAGGCCATCTCTGGATCCCCAGGCAGGCCAGCCCAGCACAGGAACTGGCGGGGAGTGGGCAGAGTTGAGGGCAAGAGAACACCTGCTCCTCTCCTGGGCCTGCAGTTCCAAGTACTGTGCACCTTCTCTGCTCTCCTGATCCACAGGCCCTACTTGCCGAGGGCCACTCAAGGCTGGGCAAGGTGGAGGCTGGCCTGTAACTCTTGGCTTGGAGTCAGGGAAGAAGGGGAGTTTCCTGGTTCTTCCTGCACCCAGTGCTTAGGAACCCAACACGGCCTTGAACTGCAGGCTACAGCTGCTACTGCCAGGGCGCTGTGATCATTCTTGGCTCATGTTCATCCTGCACTGGTCAGTCTCCTTGAAGACAGCCTCTCCTTCCGCCCTGCAATCTACGGGATCTTGCTGTCTTTCTGCTCCTGTTAGGACCTGTAGCTTCTAGCATATAGCCTGATTTTCTGGAACAGCCCATGTTTGTTCCTGATATTCTAGTACAGTATTAATAATGTTCCCTTCTATTCTGAAAAGTGTCCCAGTAGAACAATTAAATTAGACGGTCACTCCACATTAGGGTTCACTGGGCTAGCCCCAGTCCCAGTCTGTCATTAACATGCTAATGGCCCTGAGCAGACCACCTGACCTTTCTGGGACCTTGTTTTTCCATCTGAAAAATGGAGATGAATCTCTTTGAACTGTCTCTGATGTGCTCTCTCCCTTGGGGCCTCTGGCCAAGGTGAGGGCACAGGTCATGGGGTAGGAACTGACCTCTCGCTGTGTGGAGAGTCACGCAAGGAGTCTATGGAGTCGTGGTAGGGCGGCACGGTGGTCCTGCGCTGCTCCTCCAGGTTGTAGGCTGCTGCCCGCCGTGCCCGGGCCTCTACACACGCCGGGCTGTTGCATTTGCTGGTGCCCACTGATGACAGCATGATGCCTGACTGGGAGTCAGAGGTCAGGCTCTCAGAACGTTCCAGGCTCCATGTGTGGCTCTCGTGTCTGGGAAGGCCAGATGGGGCAAGAGGAGGGGTCAGGAAGGGGCACGGCGGCCTGGGAGGTGTGGTCCCACAGCCACCCTCTCCCTTGTCCTCATTCCATCTGGAGTTCCCTCAGCTCCTTGCCCTTCTCCAGCTTGGGCTGATGTGGATTGCTGCAAATGCCCATCCACGGGACCCCAGTCCCAGTATCAGGAGGAGGGCCGGGGTCCTGCGGATGGGTGAGTTGTAATGTGTAACCACTCTACCCTAGTCTTGCCTTGGAGCCCGTGTCTGGGACCCTTCCACTCCCATGGTCCTTAGCCACCTATGTCAGGAGCCCAGCCTCAGTGGCCGAGATGTGGGGGTCCTGACTATTACATGGTACTCCCCAGGAAAGACACGTTATATGTCTTGAGCTGTATGAGCCTTTGTGCGCTGTGGACAGGACTCCCTAATTCTGGGGAGAAGGCTAAGGGGGACTCATGGCAAACTCAGGAGAGGGAATCCAGTAGCTCTGAATATTTGAACAAGTCAGCACTTTATGCCAAATAAAGTGCAGAAGTGTATGCGTCTCTGTGGGCCTTGGTAGTGCCCACCTGTGGCTGGACGTAGGTGTGGCTGTGGAACAATGGTGAGAAGGAGAACAGGAGTGGCTCCCCGAGAAGGTGGTCTCAGTTTCCCTCCTGATGACATGGTCTGTGGCTGGCACATTCTTGGAGATATACTGGAACAGACAGACAGTTGGGTGAGAGTTAGTGATGGCAGACCAAATCGATCTTCTGAAACTCCAGGTTGGGAGGAGTCCAGGGATGAGAAGTGGCTTGATAGTAGGGCAGTGATGGCCCCAGCAAATAGAACCCCTGCTCTTCCAGAAGGAAGTGGGTGAAGCAAGGCTGCCATCCTGGTGAGACAGTGCCTCGGAGGCAAGGCTGGTCATGGGACAGGCTGGCTGCTGCCCCAGTCCATCCTTGCAGGGGCACGAGAAGGGTGGCTGTCCCACTGAGGGCTTAGAAGGGGGCCTGGGAACAGCACTCACATCTGCCATCTGGATCTCCTCTGGGTCCAGCCGCGGGTGGCTGGGCCCGTTGGCAAGGCTTCGGTTCTGGTGGGCTGGGCACATGTTCTGCCGGAGGTGGTTGTGCATCTGCTTCCGCTGTTTTCTGCACAGGGGAAGGGTGGGTGAGCTTGGCACGCCCTCTGCCTCAATGAATGAATATCCTTAGCTGTCCCTTCTCTCTGTGCCCTGGACTGCCATGGCGACTGCTTTTCCCTGTGCCCAAGCTGTACCACATCATTGCCACCACCTGAAACCATGGGACCTGAGTGTTGTGATGAATTTGGGCTCTGCCCAGAGAGCAGACTCCACTGCTTTCTAGCTGTGTGGTCCTGGGCAAGGTACTTAAACTCTCCATGTTGACCTTTCCTCATCTGTAAATGGGGTGATCATCCGAAAGACTGCTGATGATTGAAAGTGTGGAAAATATTCAAGCGCAGTGCTCCCTCTCTCCTTCATTCTCTTGGTAGTTATTGTGTTTTTACTATGTGCCAGATAATGTTTGGGAGAAGATGGAGAGGATCCCTGCCCTGGAGGAGCCCACAGGCCAGTAGACAAGGCAGACAATAACAATAAACAAAACAATGAATGAGATATTTTCGGTAAAGTTCTAGGAAGAAAATAAAACAGGGGGCTGTGGTTGGGGAGTCAGGGCCCGTGGGATTGGCACATTGTAAATGCTCAATCAATTTATTTTATAACAGACCTAATCCTGTCACTTCTCTGTTTAAAACCCTTTATTGGCCCTCTGTATTTCCCTTGCCCGCCCTGCCCCTACCCTGCCCCAGCTTGCTGTGTCCTTGGTGAGATTGCTTCTGGTCCTCCACAGTGCCTGCCCTCTCTGGCCTCCTGACCTTTGCGCATGCTAACTAGTTCGCTCACCTGGAATATGTTCTCTCCTCTTCACCTGCTAACTCCTACTCACCCCTCAGGCCCTAGCCTAAATGTTGCTTCCTCAAGGGAACCCCTCCGGTCCTCCGGCCGAGGTTTGTTGTCTCTAAATGTGTTCTGTGACACTGGGATGCCGGCTCAGAGTACTGGCCATGTGCCTGGGGCAGGGCCTGGCGCCCGCAGGCACCAAATGAATGTTGAAGATATGAGTAAATGCTGTGGGGGTAAGAACAGGGGCCTTGATTTTCCTCCAGTTCTTAGACTTGATTTTCCCTCTTTGGCCTGTTCTCCCCCTCTGGGCTCCTTGAGTCCCAACTCTCTCCTCCCTCCAGCTTTTCTGGTACTTGACTCCCCCAGGACAAGGCAAGCAGGGCTTTGGGTCTCATAGATAGGGTAGCATGAGTCCAAACCAGGGGCTCAGTCCCCAAAATGGTGGCTGTGCCCAGACTCTTGCTCTCCAGATGTGCACAACTGTGACAAACCTATCATTTTTCTGCAAGTTGACTCCCCACTGTCTGCAGGATAAGCCCAGGCTCCCTGGCTTGACATCCAAGGCCTGTCGTGCCATCTGGGTCCCAATACTCTTTTTAGACTTGTGCCCCTTTTTTCCTGACCCCAGCCCTTTGCTCCAACTGGTCTGGGCTGTTCTTGTTTCAGGAACATGGCCGGCCCTCACCTGTGTTGTCCTCTGGCTCCCATTCTTCTACTTGTACTGCCCAGCTCCCTCTCTGTCCCTGTCTTCCCCTGTCCTGAGATTCTGCCCCTACCTCTCTTCCGCCCAGAGGGGGCCCAGTCCCACCTTCTCTGGCCTTTTGTCTAAGCTGCTCCCAATTGGGCTCAGGCAATGCCTCTCCCTGGGAATGGAGCCTGCCGCTCTACACTCCCCTCCTCAGCACCGCCCAGCGCCTGCCCACTCCACAGGGCACTCGCCCCAGGAACCTGCGGACCAGCTGCATGCCCCTGCTCAGGGTCCTCCCGAGGTCCTGTGAGATATATACTAGGATCCTTCCCACAAGGACTCCGCAGTTCCTCAGTTAGCTCGGGGTCACGTGAGAATTGGCAGAGCTGGGTTTGAATCTAGATTTGCCTTCTTCTAAAGCCTGTGCTCAGGACCATTCTTGGTCAATCCCGTGGGGCCCGTCTCCCTCATACTCCCCTGCTGCTGCTTCCTGGCCCAGCCCTTTGCCCCACTCCTAGCTGCAGAGGCCCCTGAAGGGGCAGCAGGGGTACAGGAGGGTGTGGAGGAGAGCCTGCCTCACAAAAGAGGAGAGCCTGCCACATAGGCCCCTCCCTCAGTCTGGCCTATCCCCACCCGTGTGCTTGCCACTCACTTGGTCTTGCAGTAGGCTACCACACAGACGATGCCCACCACCAGTAGGGCCACGCAGATGCCAGTGATAGTCAGGACCCTCTTCTGGTACAGCTCCTCGGCTTCTGCAGAGGGAGGGTGGATGTGAGGGGCAGGCAGGAGCAGACCCAAAGTGGACAGTGGTGCAGATATGCCCTCCCCCAAAGCCTCAGGCTCCTTTCCATCCCTTCTCTCCCTAGCCAGTCCCTGCCCCCTGCAGGTTCCCCATTAGTTTCCTCCCACCCGTGGGTCTGGTTACACACAACTCATCCCGAGTTCACCTTCCCAAGCCCCGTGTCTGCTCATAGCACATGAGTGGAAAATGCAGGGGGTGGGAAGGATGGAGTGCAGGCCACAGAGCAGGGAAGGTGGTCCTGCCTGGCCATCAACATAGCCTGGGAGCTGTGAAGAGCCCTGGTGCGTCAAGGGGAGTTGTTCTTCGTGGTAGTGAACATGTGGCCCCTGGGCAAAGGCCTGGCCCAGTCACCTTGGCTTTCCTAAGAAGCTGGAGAGTAGTGTGTTCTGGGCAGGTGACAGCACATCAGACCCAGAGGCTGGACTGAGTGAGAAGGGAGGCCAGGACCAGGAGCAGGGTCAGAGCAGCCCAGGCCCATGGAAGGGCTTGGAGGAGAAAAAGGGCTTTGGGTATCCCTGCAGGCAGGTCAGGGTGTGGTGCTTGCCCACTCCAGCCCCTTCCTCTCTGCTTGTGAGAAGCCCCCCAGTGGCAGCACAGACAGACCCTGGCACCTAGGGTAGTGCTTGTGTACAAGGAGTGGCCCCCACACATTCTTAGGAGTTGAGCTAGGCTAGGCTCAGAGCTATCACAGAGGCCCCACTCTCCTCTCTACCCTCTCCTGCTTGGGGAGACAACCCCTACACTTGTAAACCAAAGGAAGCCAGGAGGAAGAAAAGGAAAAGGGTGACAGCACTAGCCAAAGCTAAGGCTCCGGCCCAGAGACCCCACCCTGATCCGCCCACACCTGCTGGCTGGTCCCGCCACATTAGTCCTCCTTCCAACTCAGGGATCAGGGGAGGGTGGATCCCTCTGCCTTGGCAGAGCCCTGGGACATGTCCCTAACTTATTGGGTTTGCAGCATCTCCTGGGGCAGAGGCATACACAGCAGCAAATGCCCAGGGGTACAAACCCTCCTGGCACACGTACATTGATAACTGTGCCTGTCTGACAGACCCCTTCTCTCTTTCTCTCTCTCTCTCTCTCTCTCTCTCTCTCACACACACACACACACACACACACACACACACACGCACACACACACACACACACACGCTCATGCCTACTGACACACAGTCAGGTGGGGTCTTAGACAACCAGACCTCTGCCCCAGGTCCCCATCCCTTGCCCTGTGCCCGCTGCCCTAGCTCTGGTTCTTATGCTCCATTCACATCCTTCATCTAGTCCAGGCAGGCGTCTGTCTCTGTCTCTCCTTGGAGACCACTCTGGTCATGGTCACCAACAACCTCCATGCTGCCAAGTCCTGTGGTCACTTGCTTCCCTCTGGGCTGACTCCTTTCTGGGCCCATTCTCCTAGGCTCCTGAGTGGTTCTCTCCTGGTCTCTTCTGGTTTCACTGATTGGCCCATGTCTGCCTCAGCTACTGCTTCCTTCTCTCCTACTAGAAGGGGAGGGTAGGAGGGCCTGGGGCTCCCAGGCTTCATTCTTCTCTGCACCTTTCCTCTCTCCCTTAGTGATCTCATTCAGACTCGGACTTTCAGTACCATCTATATGCAGACTCTCATATTTCTGTGTCCTGCTCTGACTTCTCCCTGTCCTCCAGACTCCTGTACCCAAGGCTACCCAAGGGCTATGACCAGAGTCACTGATTCCCCACTGTCTTTTCAAACTGCCCCTACTCCTTGCAACTCCGGAGAGCAGCCACCGCCTTTCCAGTCGCTCAGGCTCCAGACCTTGGAATCGCTCTTGATCACTCCCTTCCTTTCCATCTGCAAGTCCCCTCAGCTCTGCCTTCTGAGTAGGTCCTGGATCTAACCACGCCTTACCATTTCCACTGCTTCCAACTCAAGCCAGCAGGACACCACCTCTCACCTGGAGATGGTACCCTCTGCCAGTCCTTCTGCTGCCAATCCTCCCTACCCTGCCCCCAGCACCAGCACGACATTCATTTACAACCATAAAGCAGATTGTTTCACTGCCTTGCTTAGAAACTCACGACACCTCCCTACTGCAATTTAGATGTAACCCAGAGCCTTACCACGGTTCTGAGGTCCCAGGTTACCTGGTCCCAGCCTTCCTCTTGGGTCTCACCTGTGGTCCTCTTCCCCCATGTCCACTGTTCTCCAAAGTCGCTGGCAGTCCTTCCGTCCACTGAGCAAGACAAGTCTGCTACAACCACACAGTCCCTAGATCTGCTGTGCCCCCTGCCTTCACTAGTTCTCCAGTTATTTTCAGGGCTGGCTACTTTCTGTCAAGTCTTAGCCCAGACATCACCTCCTTGGACAAGACTCCCCTAATCTCTGAGCTCCAGGAGCTCCCCACTCCAGCCAGGCACCATCATTGCATCTGTTCTCTGTATAGATTTACTGCTCCCTGACATATTTCCTATTTGCTTGTTGTCTGTCTCACCTGTGATTGTGAGTGCCAGGAGGGCAGGGACTCTGAGTATCTGCTAAATCCTGGTGTTCCGTAGATGCTTGTTGCTCTACTGAACATGCCCTCCGCACATGCAGTTCCACCTACGCAGTGCACAACTCCTACCATAAGAACGTTCCTTGGTCTTTCCATGCATTCACAGCCTGCTCCAAGGCCTCACAACAACAGAAACACCACCACCACACACACACACACGCGTGCGCGTGCGCGCCCGCAGGTTCACCCCTATGCTCAGCCACCTTCACAGACCCTCACAGACTCAGTGCCTCTTCCCCACCCTGTTACTGCCAGGACGTGTAAACCGACACAATGTCTCTTACACATAGTTTGGACTCTCTCTGAGCACAGCTGAAGGAGTTGGGGGGGCTGGCGGTTAGGCCTCCCCAAACTAGCCATGAGAACAACCACAGGCTCCATACTACATCTTCGATCCTACCCACAGAAGCCTGTGTCCCCTGAACCCCTGCATCTCTCTTGCTGTAAAACTTCTGGACACTTGCAGCCACTAACCCCTCAAAGTCCCTCAAAGCCCAAGGAGTCTCCTGGGACTAGAGGGTGGTAGTGGTAGGTGGCAGGGAGCACAGGTAAGATTCCCAGCTGAGGGACAAGGGGCAGGCACCAGGGGCCAGTGCAGCCCAGACCCCTGCTAGGCTTGCTCACAGACACACACGTGCCATTGCAAGGACAGGTTATGGAGGGAGTGACAGCCTCAAGCAGATGGCAAAGCCTGGCTGACAGACACAGGGCAGGGGCAGAGACAAACAGAGTCATCAGCTACAAGCCTGGTGCAGAATGAAAGCGATGGGAATGGAATGGAAACGGGGACAGGAAAGAGCATGGAAGGCAAATGCACAGGGACGCCTGTCTGCACAACTCTCCACACCAGGCTTCCATGGTGGCTGGGCACCAGCCTCTGAGGGGTCATGTGCATACACGGGGTCATCTCTTGCCTGGATGACCTGCTGACTGCATGCAGCTCAGGGATGGGGTTCTCCCCTCTGAGGCCTTCTAGTGATAGATCTCCCCTCTGCAAGGGGGCTCTACTGTACCCTGGGGGGGACCACAGTCTGAACCCTGGGGTGCCCTGCTGTTCATGAGCTTCTTTGTCACCTCCCAAATCGACATAGTTTATGATAGGATATTTAGATGGGGCCAGGGGAGATTTTTGGAATCGTTCCTTGTCCATTTTTTGGAAAGGAAACCAAACATTCAGCACACGTGGCATCGCAGGTTGTGGAGAGGGCTGTGCGGATGGCACTGAGCGATACACAGAGGTCCATACCCTTTAGTTCAAATCCAAGGTGTTCTGGCAGTGCAGAAGAAAGGAGGGTCAGAGTGGGGATGGGGTAGCGGGAGAGAGGCAGGTAGAGAGAGGTGGGAGGGGCGGGGGAGAGAGAGAGACAGAAACGTTGGTCAGGATTCCTCAGACACCGGGCAGCCAGCCTGTGAGGCGAAAGCAGGTTAGTAGTGTCCCCTCCCAGCCTCCTGAGCTCCTTCCCTGGCACCCAGTCCCCAAGAGCCCCGAGAGGGGTAGAGAGAGGAAGTGTTAGAGTCAGCAGGCAGGGCAGGTTCTTTAGAGATGAGCTGTGGGGTTAGTACCTGGTGGGGAGGCAGAGGTGCAAGAGTCAGTTGGCAGATGTCCCCCGGGAGGTAAGGGTGAGTGGGGCAGAGGGCTGAGGAGCCCCTTCTCCTCTGTCCAGTGTCAGCGCCAAGCCTTCGGCGCCCTCAAGCCCTCCTGCAGACGGCTTGCCCAGCTCCTAGCTCACTCACGAGGGCCCTTTTCATGTTCAGAATGAGGTCCCCAGACTGGCTTCATGCCCCTGTCCTGTCCCACAGGCCTAGCTGGCCTGTCCACCTACCAGGAGCCTGGGCATGGAGGCTTGGAGTCTAGGGGAGAGCATGAGTGGGGAAGGAGGGGGCTCCAGATAGGAGGTCACTTCTCCACTTGACACCCCAACATCCCAGACACCTACAGGGCTGGGCCATGTTTCCCAAGCCTGATTTCACCACTTAGAGTAAACTGCTGCTTAGAGAAAAGAGATGAGTGGGTTTGTGTGATACTCCTTGAGTTCCCAGTGTGGACAAATTAGTCTTGGAAGTGGGATCATGTTATGAACATGTGACTTTAGGACCCTTCGAGGTAGACACCCACATTCTTGAGGGGCTAGATAAAAGGACCCTGACTCAAGGGTCAGCAGCTCTGCGCTGGCCTGCTGTGCGGCCCAGCCCAGCTGTTCTCTCAGTCTCTCGTGTGCAGTGGGGATCAGGCTTGACTATGGGCTCCTGGGTGGTCTGCAAACCTGGATGAGCTTCAGAAGCATCCAGGCCAGTGGAGTCAGGCTCTTGGGTAGGATACCAGAAATCCCAGCAACAGTGTTTTCAACAAGCTCACCCACCATTCTAGTGCTGCAGCCAGCACCCACAGGCCTTGAGTCTCAGTTTTGCCCCTAGTTTGCTATGTGGATGTGGGTGAGCATAGCCTGTTTCCTCATTTGTCCCAAGTGCCTGTGCCCAGTCTGAGGCAGCTGTGAGCAGGTCTGGACGGTGTGAGCTTGGCGTGTGTGCAAGAGTCCCACCTGCCAGCCCAGGTTTGCTCACTCCCTGGCTTCCCCATATGCCGTCATCTCTGCTAAATCCAGGGAGGGCATGAAATTGAGTCTGATGTTCTTGTCTGCGGCAGAGGAAGGAGTGCACGGGCCAGTCGGCAGGAATCCTGTGCATGATCCAAGCCTGCTCTCCTGTCTCCTTTCTGATGGGGATTCCAGAGGGTCTCACATTTGGAAAAGGAAGGAGGGCAGGGTGTCTCTGAGCCAACGCCTAAGATGGCTCTGTGGTTCTGGTGGAGAGAGCCTTGAAGATCTTAGGGCTTTGACCCCCAGTTCCATGCAGAGACCATAGTAATGAAGCATGAATCCCAGACCTTCCAAACACGAGTGCTTCTTGCACGCCTGTTAAGCCCAAGGCTGGGGAGTGACCTCAAAGTTTTGGTGTGTTTACCATCTCACTCTGACTGCTTGGAGGTAGGAGAAAGTTGCCATCCATGCAGTCTTCCCCACTCCCCTCCAGGGTCTCCCAGGACTGGCCAGCTGTGCTGAGTAGACAGTACATTCTTGACCATTCTCAAAGGGTCCTGGAGAGAGCTCACGCTGTTTGGATGTCCAGCCATGCTCCTCTGAGAGAACAGCTCAGCTTGACCACAGCACCCACTCAGAGGACTAGGTGCATAGAGCTGGTCTGGGCCTCACTTTTGGACAAGGTTGTTGTATTAGATGAGGCAGCTGGGTCTCAGTGGTGCTAGGACACTTTCCCAAGGTCACACAGCAAATTAGGAGGCAGAAGGGACTGGGGGCCAGGCCTTTGGTCCCTTGGGGCCAAGCCATGACTATTCCTGACCACTGAGTGGCAGCTCTGATTGGCTATTCTATTCTATGACATGGCTTGGCTATTCCTGAGGACAATGACCACCTGGAGAAGCAGGCAGAGCTCCCAGAGCCCTTTATGAATTTTCTTCTGTGTCGCTTCTCTGAGAACCAAAGAGCAGCAACAGCAACTTCTGGGGTTCCTGGCTGGCCTCGTCTTTGAGTCAAAGGCCAGTACTGTCTAGGATGGACCTGTGGTGGTTGATGGATGAGGCCACAGGGCTTGGCCAGTCAGCAGGCAGGCAGCCTTCTCACTGGGAAGCATGGGACGGGTTCTGAGGAGCCTGCGGCTGTGTCTCTCTCACTCGTTATGTCCACTGGCCGCCACTTATCCAGGATGGGGTGACATCACTGAGCCACAGGAAGGTCCTATTGGCCAGAAATTTGCATGCTGACCAGTGACCACGGCAACCCAGTGCTGGACTCCCAACAGGGCCAGGCTTAACAGACAATGTGTGAAGTGTTCATCTTGGACATGTCCCATGGCACAGTCATAGGATGTCTGGACAAGGAGGCAGTGATGCATGTGTTGATGTGAGCATGTACTCTTGTGTTTGCATGTGTGTGTGCAGGTGTTAGTGCGTGCTCATGGGTTTGCACATGTGGGAAGGTATGTAAGTGCATGCTTATGTGCCGTGCGTATGTGTGTCAGTATGTGTGCTCTTTTACATGGGGGCATACAGATGGACGAGCTTGGCCTCTTAGGGAGGGAGAGGCTGTCAGCAGGAGAAGGAGAAGCTTCACAGTGCTATTGCAGCCACAGGATGTTTCCTTGGTCTCTGTAACCTGGTCTAGATGCTGCCTAGGCAGGGCACGAAGGTCAGACACTGCTCAGGATGTGCTGGGAGCAGCTTCTAGGGTGGCAGGTGCTGTCCCCCATATCAGTTTTAGCTGGCAGAAGTACTAGATTGTACTCCAACCACAGTGGCAGGCATTCTGCTAAGCCCTTCAGATGCGGTGAGTCATTTAATCCTCATGGCAACCCCACAGGCATAAATGTTATCATCCCCATTTTACAGATGAGAAAGTTCAAGAGTTAAAGGAGGTCCCAGAACTAGTCTGTCGGCAATTTCATTCAGGTCTACTTAAATCCAAAGCCTGAATACTTAATCCAGCACTTTACACTACCTTATCAGTAATTACCTGCTAGAGCAATGCATGCAGTGCTCTCTGGGAAAGTGCTTGAAGAGCCTAAGTCCTTTACAAAAAGGTAACAGTCATGATACTGAAGGCACTAGGTAGGAAGGCCCAGGGCTGCATTTGCAGGTTCTCTTCTGGGCTCCTGGGGCCCTGCTGACCCTCCCAGCAGATCTGAGCTGAAAGCTGAAGCAGCCCAGCTGGTAGAGAGACCTTGGGTGGCAGCCCAAGTTCTGGAGGCTCTCCTGCTCTGACTCAGGACAGGCTTGGACCCCTGTCCAGAACAGGGTCAGAAGCCCCGGAAGATCTCTTTTGAGAGGAATATAACCCCCACTGCTTCTCTCACCTGGCCCACAGCTCTGCCTGGCCTTCTTCTGAGGACCCTCCTGTCCTACAGTCCTCCACATGGGGCTGAATATGACTCTGAAACTTTTTCAGAGCCTGAGTTCTAGAGAATTCTCTTGGGCCACATGTCCTGCACACAGGCTCTGCCCTTGTCACCATGGCCTTCCTCCCTGGCCTCCAACTGGAGGGTCTGATGAGAGGACTCCCACACTCTATGACAGCTGACCACCTGGGCCGGCCAGTCTCCACCCGCCCTGGGGCCTCTTTGGCCCTGCTGGGTTGGGGTGGGGAGTACATTTCTGGGTTTTTATGCTGTGGTTCGAGGAGGTCTGGGAAGGCTCATTTCTCCATCCTGAGACCCAAACCCTCAAAGCCCTTCTCCAAGGACTGCCTAAATGGTCCCCTGGGTCCCGCCTTAGGCACCTTCTAGAGTTCTACCTCCCAGCATCCAGCTACCGTCTGGACACTCTGGTTCCTTACTCCTCATGGGACCCAGCTGTCCTCTCTGAAGAGGAGGATGTGGGGAGTGGGCCAGGCAGGGGCCTAGCCTGCTCTGAGGATGGGATGAATGACAGGAGGCAGGTCTTGCAGGCCAACACACCACTGGGCCGCAAAAGGAATCTATGGCTGGCCAGTGGCTTTTTGCTCTGCTCTACCTCCACCTGGTGGTACTTGCGGGAACTGCTCCCAGGCTCCCAATAAAAACACTTCTCGCCACCATTAGGGCTGTATCCTTGGGTCTCAGGGCACTACCCCCCCACCCAAACAGTATAAACCAAAAAGCTCTGACCTCAAAAGTGGAAGGAAGGAAGGGAATGAAATCCTAGACGGGGACTCAGACAAGGGAGCTCCTGGAGAGAGCCACTGATTGTTCCTTGTTCCTCATTCCCTCTATCTTTTAACATCTGCAGGACTACCCCCGCCCCGCCCCATACTGTAGCCAGGTAAATGTCTCTGAAGTCATGGAAACCGTTGCCCTGGGTCTCCTTCGACTCCCCTTCCTTCCTCCCCCTCCTCCTCCACCATCCCCACCCCTGCCCCCATTTCCAAACCCCAAACCAAACGATCTCTGGCCAGAATGGAAGACAGGCTTTCTGAGAACTCCTCTCTCTCTCAAATGCACCAGCACACACATGCACACACTCACTGCCCGGCCCCCCACACCCTCCAACAGCTTTCGGAGGCAGGTGAGAGCTGTGCAAATGCTTCTTCCCCTTCTGGCCAGGCCGCCTGACCCCAGAAGTAGGGAGAAGGCCTGATGCTACAGAGAGAACTCAGCATTACTGTGCCCAGGAGGTACAGCTGATGTATGAAGGTGGGGGTACCAGGGGGTGTATCGGTCTCCTTTGTACAGGCTTCTGGTGAGCACTGCGGACTGAGAGGAGCCCAGGATACCCTCCTACTGCCCCCCGCCCCAGTCTTGCTAAGCAAAGCCCCATCCCTCCCGCAGGGGGAGACTCAGTCACCAGGGAAGAGAAGAAATAGAAGAAAGAGACATACTGGAGAAGTTGACCATTGCGAACTGCTGACACCTGTCCCCGGTGTATCCCACAGGACACCTACCAAAAGAAAGAAAACCAGAAAGAGAGAGCCAGGATAGCAAGACACAGGCATTGCAACACCCCGGCACAGGCTCCTGCCAATGCCAGCTGGGTTCCTTGCCACCGTTACCATTTGTACTGGCCTTGCCACTTTGCCCCTTACCTGCAGCCCTGAACTTTAAACCCAAGGATTAGGCCAAAAGTGAAAAACAAAGCAAAACAAAACGAAACAAAACAAAAAGAACTAACAAACCAAAATACAAAAAAGAAAAGAGAAACAAAACAAAACAGCCAAAGATCAAAACAACCAACACCCCTGGCCCTATGCCCTACATTGGGGGGACTGCACCCGGAAGCTTTCTAAGGAGCAGGGACTTGTGTTTGTATCTTCAAACATACTTTGCTTAGGATCTGGCATGTACAATCGCAAAGGCAGTTTCTCCAAACATCTCTGTCCGAAGAATCCGTTTGGACATCTGGAGAAGGAAAAGGGGAAAAATCACAGAACAAACTGGCATCATCCGCGAGGCTAAGGTTAGAAATCAAAGTGCACAGTGATGAATGAGAAAAACCAAGTCAGGCACTTGGGGTCACACTTGTAGCTGAAGGGACTGGAGTCGGGGCTGGGTGGAGGGCTCTGAAATCTCCTTAAAAATCTGTCTAAAAGATGTGGCTCCATGGGTGGTGGGGAAGGTGGGGCGGGGCAGGGAGGAGGATGATTTAGGGAAGTGGGGTGGGGGAAGATGGGAAGTTGGTGGCTAATTGTCCTACTGGTGGCTGAGACTTTCCTTCTTACCTGCCTGGTGCCCCATGAAGCCAGAACTGCAGCCCCTTGGTACCAGGCATTCGGTCAGCTGGCAGGGTGCTGGGAGCCTTAAGGAATGTCAAGTTCTCGGGAGCCTTGGGAGGAGTCCCAGGCCCTGCTGAAGGATTCTCTCCTGGGCCCTGGGCAGGTTTTCTCATTCAAGAAACTGCCCCCAGAAAACTCAAAGGAGGACTCTGGAATGCTGTTCCCAGATTGTGAGTCTATGACAAAAGTGACCTAGGGAATGTTTTATCTCTTCTCTCAAAGTGGGTTCTGTGGCCAAATAAGGTTAGGAAATGCATTCCCAGCTCCTTATACAGTTGTGGTGTACATTAGCATATGAAAGCCTTTGAAATGTTTTTATAGGAGGAAATAGCTGAACTTTTCCAGCATGTCCCAAATTTATTTGGCTATGGATGTTGTTTCTTGAAGGACCCTTGTAGAACAAGATTTGGGGAAGGCTGTCCTAGAGCAATATGTGTGGGAAAAGCTTAGTAGGGAAAAGGGAACTGGAGAGGAGGAGCTGGAGTTGCCAGCACCCCAGAGCCGCTTTCCTGATACCAGGTGCAGGGAGTCTGGCCTCACGGAGGTTGGAGCAGGCTCACTGGGGCATCCTACAAGCCTGCCCCGCATCAGGGGCCTACTGGCAGCCAGTCTGGGAATCGCTGCCTTCTCCCTATGACCCGCTTCTCTGTCACTGCCTGGTCCTGTCTTGGCTCTCACGTTCCCAAAACACCACCCACCCCTGACCTTGTCCCTTCCCCCAAGGTACACTTCCTTCTGCTCCTTGGCTGCTATCCTTCTTCTCCACCTTGCAGATTTCCGAGAGACATGCCCAGCCCTGTACTCTCTCTGAACCCCAGCAAGGCCAGATACCTAAGGAGAAGCTTACGGACTGAGCTAGCCCCCTTCCCCACATCTCCCTACTCAGAGATGGGTCTACGTTGCAGCTACCTTGCCTTCCTTAGGAAATTAGATAAGCTCATCACCAGTGTTCCTCTCAATACTGGCAGTGTTCCTCTCAATACTTTGGCATTAATCAATGTAATCTTCCTCAAGAGGTAAGTGTGCTCTACCTCGTGGCATTCCATTATATCCCAACCATCAGGAAGCTACTTGAGCCTACAGCGGGTGGTGGCCAGCGGCTGTGAGAGGTACTCATGAAAACCTCATGGCCTCAAATCTAGAGGAGTGGGGAATGAGAGTGGTAGGTGGGTAGAGAGCTAGAGTTTCTCTGGGCCTGGATAGCCTCTCTGCTGAGGAGGCAGGAGGTTGGTCGCTGTCATGGTGGGAGTGTGTGTGCAGGTATGTCTGGCCAATGAGGGATGGCAGAGGGCTGGGAAGTATATCAGGAAAGTGTTGGGGGGGGGTGGACATGTTCCTCCAGCTGAACAAGGTGGCTTGGAGGAGGAGGCTGCCATCAGTGCCTTGCTGATCCATCCTTCTCTAACCCCTGTCCTCATCCTACTCCTCCCAGCCCAGGAGAATGGAGGTGGCGGCTTAGGCTTTCCAACCGCCTCCAACCAGGCTCACCTCTTCTGCCTCAGCTCTTGGAAACTGATGTCCACTTGGGAGGGGGACCAGAGGGGAGGAGGGATTTATCAAATGGGGTGGAGGATGAAGACCCAGGGAGCTGCTAATATGACTCTTGGAATCCACAGAGGAACAAGAAAGAGATAGATTTGTCTGTGTCCAATGTCTGAGATTAGCCCAGCTCTTGGAGGCAAGAAAACTTGTATATGAATGTGTGTGTGTGTGTGTGTGTGTGTAAGGGAGAGAATAGGGTAGTGTGGGTATAGGAAGGGCCAAGGGGAAATGTGTTCCCATTGTTGACAAGCAGGGCTGCTGTCCCAAGACTGTTGGAGACAGGTGATAACAAAATACATCCTGTGTGCCTGGTCCCACACCCAGCCTGGACTACTCTGCATCTTCGGATCTTTCATGGCCACAGAGTTGCACAACTCTAGGTGGCATTGTGAATATGGTCTGCCACACAAATGTGTCCCTGGAGTTATGCAACATTATGGTCCTAACCCTTCTGCCTTGAGAAATTGTGCTCCCCTGGCTGAACAAGAGAAAAGGCCATTGGGGGATGGGCGGGGGGGGGCACTAGCTCCTTCGGGGAGTTCCTGGACGCTCCTGTTTCACTCCTGTTTGATGAGGATCAGCCACATGGAGGAAGCTGGGACTCTGCTAGAGAAGGCGTCGGGGGTGAGCTGGGCCCATAGCCTCTCTCACCTGCACCGGAGACCAGGATAAGAGATTACAGGGTCCATTCGCCTGTCAACCAGGACGGGAGTCTGAACTCAGCACGGGTGGCTGGCTGGCTGGCGGCTGGTGGTTCCCACTCAAACAGGGATTGGCCCTCTGAGTTTTGGGGCACAGAGGCCAGCTTAGGAAGAGCAGCAGGTAACAGCCTTCCCAGTCCTTCCCGCCAAGTCAGTAGCTATGACTCCGGAAAGGTCTGTCCCCAGGGCTGGAGAAGAGCAGGGTGAGAATGGGGCAGAGAGGAGAGCCCACGGGCTGTTTCTGGCCTCTGCCTTCCCCTTCCCCACCCCACCTCCCGGGCCTCGGTTTCTCCTTTTGGTAGCCTGGGGATAATGCCATGTGTGCTGCCCTCACCCGGGGGAGGGGAAGGATGAAGGATGAGAGTGTGCCCCGGGCACTGGAGAGAGCGAAGAGTCTCTGAGTCCATGATGTGGTGAGAATGAGCAGGCAGATGGGGGTGGGATGGGGAATTGCCTGGACATGACAGGGGCGGGGTGGGGAGGGATGAGCTGATGGGAAAGGAGGCATGCCACTGGTATGTGCACAGGGCTGGAAAGAGAGTCTTGTTCTGTCATCATCCCCTGAACCAGTCCCCAAGAGTCACGCATCAACCGTGCTCTACAAACACACGGAGAGAAGAGGAGAAAGCAGCGAGAGGGAGTGCAGAGGCCCCGTCTGGCCCAGACAGGGGACAGTCACCTTGATTTTGACTCCCATTTTCAATTCCCCCTATGTTTTCTTTTTTTAAAACAAATTCAGTATCAGTGACACTGTTTCTTTTGGCACTGAATTCCAGAAAAACAGGAGGGACGGAGTGTGCCTGCTTTCCAACACTCCCTGCAGGGCTCTGAACCAATACACAACAACAAGTGTAAGAAAACCAGGAAGGAAAACTGATTTTTATAGAAACTGGAATGAAACTGACCAGTGTAGTTTCATTATCCAAGCTAAGCGGAAATGCAAAAAAATCAAAATAAAAAGTAAACAAACAGCACAAATGGTAAGACGTGAGTTCCATTTCCTAAACTCTTTCCTTTTTATTCCATTCAGGTGTCATCAGGAACCCCAAGAGGCCTGCCCCCCTTCCCTCCCATCTTGCCCACCCCCAGAATGGCCTCTGGGATCTGCCCTGCCCCCCTCCCCCCTGCCCTTCTCCAGCACAGCTCTGAGGACCTGCCGTTCTGAACACATCACCGCCAGGGATGTCCCTCTCCCCCGAGGGCTGAAACAGGGAGTCCGAGAAGTTGGTTCCAGGAGCCCTGGCTGTACCTCGGAGGAGCTGGGTGGGGAGGTGGTAGCTCTGGGTACCAAGTTCAAGTTCTAAGCAGTATAGCCTAGTTACCCTGGTGGGGAGGGGAAACAGGGCCCCCTCTTTACAATGGCTCAGGCTCCTGCCTCTGTTCCTCTCAGATTTAGCAGGGCAGGACTCAAGGGTCCTAGAGGTGAAACCTTGCTAGATGCCCCCCCCCAAAGCCTGTATATCTCATCATTCCCTTTTCCACACTGAACTCTTGCACTGGAGCCCTGGGCTCCCATTACCCTCCTCAACCCTGGCACCTGTCCTGGGGGATGGAAACATTCCCTGCCTAGACCCAGGGCTGACTCCAGTGACACTGCTGGATCCCTTCAAGGTTTTAGGCCCCAGGGACTAGGGAAGAGGAGAGGCCTGGTTTGTGTGTTGAGGGGCAAGGGGAGGGGGACGTGGGGCTGGGTCATCCCTCTGCGGTACCCAGGACCCTCATGAGTTTCTAGTAGATCTATTCCAAAGAGCTCAGAGCATTTCCAGACCTAGAATGCTCCCAGGGTCTGAAGAACGCAGCTGCCTTCCAGAGGCAGAAGGAGGGGAAGGATGCGGGGCTGAGTCTGGGCTGAGAACTTCCTTAGAGGAGTTGTTGTTACTATTGGGACTGTCCCCTGGAATTTGGGATGGGGGAGGGGGGGAAGGAGATGGCAGCAGGTGAAGGGTGGGGCCGGGGAGGAAGCCAGCCAAGGAGGCCAGCTGGGGCAAGAGCCACAGTTCTGCCTGGAGTGCAGGCCAAGCTGCCCAGCACTGAGGTGACCGTGAAGGAGGGCCCAGCCCCTGGCTGTCTTTCAAAGTCTTGGCCTCTTCACCAGGTTCACATTCCCGGGAAAGGCTGTAGCAGGGAGGAGGAGGCAGATCTGGAGCAGGAGGCCAGAGGCAGGACGGCTGAGAAGTGCTGAGCCTGACCTTGGCTGTGGAAGAGGTCAGACATCTCCCTCTGAATCTCCATCAATACCTGGGGTGGGGGCTTTGCCCAGATGCAATGGGAATGGGACTGATTTAGCACCTTGCCAGGGCCCTAGGCTTGGGCTGCTTTGAAAAACCAAACTCGTTAACTATCCCTCCCCCCACCTCCCAGCTCCCTCCCAAGATCTGGCCAGAGCCTGTGCTGCCCTTGCCAAGCTCCCATCCTTTGCCCACACACCCATCAGAGGATCTGTCCAGGGGGCACTGTGGGCCCCATTGTCCAGAAGATCTGGCTGGACCTGAATAAGCCCTCCCTGACTGCTCGCTCCTGCCTGCATTCTTTGCTATGGGAGTAGGTGGTTCCGAACTTCTTGAGTTCCTGCTGGGGCCACCTTGCCTGGCTGGTGAGCAGGTTCTGGCCCTTGGGGAGACAGAGGCCCCGACTTGAGCCTCCCCTCCACCTTGGCCTCCATCGGGTCATACCCAGAGTGGTATCCTTGCTGGTTCCCTTCCCCCATGGAGAGAGGACTGGGACTGAAGAGGTGCAGGCAGCACCCAGGGCGTATGTGGACAATGGAGTCCTGCAAGGCAGGAAGAGCAGCCAGATCCTGAGGTCAGTACTGGGTCCTGGGCAGATGCTCTTCTGCTCGCAAGACTACAGGAACAGAGGGCCCTGGAACCTGTGCTCTGCCTGACCCTGCTGGGCTCCTCACTGCTGGGGAAGACATAGCCTGGGACATATTCATCAAGAACAAAGTTTGGAGAGTTGCTGAGAGATGGGAAGGGAAGTAAGGAGGGGGAGAGAGAGAGAAAGAGAGAGAGACACACACAGAGAGACAGAGAGAGAGAAAGAGAAAGAGGGAAAGAGAGAGAGAGAGAAAGAGGAAGGGAGGAGGGGAGATGGGGGGGAGAGAAAGAAAGGGGGGGGAGAGAGAGAGAGAGAACCCAGTGCCCAGTGCCCAAGGCATAGACTAGCATCCCCATTCCCCTAAGAGGTGTTGGTGAAAGGGTGGACATCAGGAGATGGGGCGGGTAGGGGCCTGGGAAACTGGGCCTGCAGAAGCTCCTGTACCCCTTAGAGCTTACATCTCCTTATATCCCAGGAAAAGCTAGGAAGTGGGGCAAACCTCCCTGTCTATACCCCTTGGGGACCCCTTGTCAGTGGCTTGCAGCCTGCTTCTCCTGGAGCCCTCCACTTCTGCCCCAGCATCTCCTACCCCACTCTTGCCCCATGCCCTCCCTCACTGGTCACTTACTTGCAGGAGAGCTGGTTGATGCCTTCGATGTAGTAGCAGACACCTCCATTGACACAATAGGACTTGGCTGTCTCGTTGCACTTCCGGGCATGCCCCGACCAGGATGACAGAGTGGTGCTCACTGGGGGTATGAGAGACACATGCCAGTGACCCACTGAAACCACCTCCAGGTCCCAAGAATCACCTCCTTCATGTCCCACCTCAAAACTGGAAGATCACCAGAGACTGCAGGAGTGACTATGGAGGAACGGTCTAGAGGTCCCTCCCAGTTGCCAACAAGGCAAGTGAGAGGCCATCATGAGCTCTGCCCTTCTGCCCAGTGGGACCCTGCACCCAAGCTCTGGGAGAACTTCCAAAGACCAGGAGGATACTTAGGGGGGAGGGAGTGAGAAGATAGCAGAAATTGCTTCCTCTGCTGAAATAAGGGCCCACCTCTCCCCTTCTCTGTCTATCCTTTTGGGGGGCTCCCTGTAAAAGGATGAGATGCTGACATCTAATGTGGGGAACAATGAGGTGGTGCTGGGAGGAGACACCTACACACATCTGCCCTGCTCAGCATCTCACGGTGAGCCAGGCAGTGGCTGGAAGGAGCTGGTTCTGCGGGAAATGGCACCTTTTGTACACTATTTTTCAGCATCTGATGAGCATGGGGGATACCCCCCTTTCTCCTGGGGATGGGCTGGCTCCAAGCCTCCCAGGAATACTACTAAGGCCATGATGCCCTGTCATAAGCATCCAGAGTCTCCTCCATGCTTCCCCATCCCAGGCAGCACCCCTCTCCCCGACCGAGTCCGCTGTTGCCCCTGGAGAGAGCCTCCTGGCTGTGGACAGCCCAGGCTATAAATCATGGGCTTCAGGTTATTTGGGAGGAGAGAGGGCTGGTGGCACCTGGGCTGTGGAACCTGGGAGAGCAGGACTGGGCCTTGAGGCTGAGAGCCCAGGCTGCGCATCTGATGGGTCAGATGCGTTTGAGAAATGAACATAACTAAAGCTCCGTTCCCCATCACGGGATGGCACTAAGAAAGCTGGTTTCAAGTGAACATTCTTGCCCCGATGTCAGTTTTCATCCGTAAGACAACACTCTGGGCTGTATCCAGACCGGGCAGCCAGAAATGTGTTCCTGCTCCCCTTCAGCTCTCTGGGGGCTCTGAGGGCCTCTTGTTCCCACCCAGCCCAGCAGTGGCCTCCTGACTGAGGTGGCCCATTCTACCTCAGCTAGCCCTGTTTCCTCAGGGGTATTGAGTCTCCATCACTCCCCTCAGTAATGGGGGGGGCGTGAGAGGAGGAGGAGAGGGCAGGCACTTGGCGCCCTCAGTGTTTAGACATGTGGGGAGACAGATGGAGCGTGGGGGACTGGGAGTGTATACATAGCTCTGCCTCTGTATATGTCTGTGGAACGCACTGATAAAACCCAGCGGGCAGGGCCAGCTCTGCCTTCCCGTCCACATCATGCCTGCTGCTGAGCTGGCATCCTGGAGCCCTGCCCCTGCCAAGGTCTCCCTCCTAGCTCAACCCCAGACCCAGCTGAAGCCCATGTGCTGGCTGGCTGGCGGAGGAGGTCTCCCGCTGATGTCTGCCCCACTTCTGGGTCAGTGAGACCCAGGGTGCTAAGAAACGGACAGAGAAGAGAAAAGGCTGAGGTGACCACGCCTGTGGGTTGTAAATCTTGAGGACCCTAGCGGTTGTCCTGCCTTTCATTTACATTTCAAAGGAGGAGGAAAGAGAAGGTGGCAAAGTGCCCATCTGTCCAGAGTCACAACGTGTGTTGCAACAGAGCCCGGGGCTCCTGACATCGGTTGTGTATTCTTGCCAGCAGTCCAGTGCCTCATGGAAGAACACCTCAGTGCCAGGAATGATATAAGTAGACAAATGCAAGCAAAGTGAGGGACACAGGCTCGGGTCCCCCTGTGGGCCATGGCTCAGCCAGAGGAATCTTGGCCCAGACTTGGTGCCTGCTGCAGTCATGAGTAGTGGAGACGCCCCATTGTTGTGGCCTCATTGTCTCCCCCTAGCTGAGTGA
The DNA here is from genome assembly GCA_027257055.1 of Cephalopachus bancanus. NCBI lineage: Eukaryota > Metazoa > Chordata > Mammalia > Primates > Tarsiidae > Cephalopachus > Cephalopachus bancanus. Next base: position 2,019,107 of record JAPVLO010000379.1, on the reverse strand, counting down.
GCAGTGGACAGCAGGGGGAATGCTGGGGTGGCAGGGACCATAGCTGCACTCTTGGGCTTGTCACACACATATGTCTGTGCTCATCGAGGTCTTGCGAGGCCAAGGGCAACTCCTGAAGAAAGATGGGGCCGCCCTAGGCAGGTGCACTGAGTCCGGGCCGCCAGCACCATCAACATGGGGATTAGGCTGGAGCCCCAGAAGGCAAAAAGGGAGGACAGTGAGGGGATTAGCCACAGAGAGTGTGGGGAGAACAGTGACCACAGACCTTCCCACCTTAGAAAGGCCACTCCTCTTGTAATGGCAAAGTTTTCCCAAGTCACTACAGCCCAGCTCTGCATAGGAAAGAGGTGCTCTCACGCTGCTGTGTAGCTATGCTGTTCTAGTACACATGGGTTCCAAGGCAAGACATCTACGCTATCTTGTCAGTGTATCTGTATTTCCTCACTGTGTTCTCCTGCGCTTGCAGAGGTGAAGGCTACATCTGGACTCTAAGTTGGAGAGTCAGGCTGCTCCTTTGACTCCTCCACTTGGATGGCTCACAGCACAAACTCATCATGTCCAAATCCGGGCTCCTAGGCATCTACCCAACCACCTTCTTCCCCATTCCCCCTATCTTAGTCATCAAATGGCACAAACCAAAGACCTAGCGGGCATCTTTGATTCCCCACGGCCATCTGTCACCAAGGGTGCCATTTCTACTTCCTTAGAAGATTCCAACCATGTCTCCCTACTTCCTTCCCTAGTCCACACCACAGCTGTCTCTTTCTTGGATGACTACAATGACCCCCGCACTGGCTGCCTGTACTCTTGCCTTTGTCTCTAGCTTTTTAACTTCACAACAGCCAAGGTGGTCTTTATAATGTGTAAATTGTATCAATCATTTCTATTATCGAAGCTCTCCATTTGCACTCAGAATAAAGCCCCCTGCCTTCTCTGCAGCTCTAATTGGGGTCTCACCACATCTCCTTTGTCATCTCCCATCCCTCTCTTCAGTATGTTCAGACTACACTGGTCTTAGCCCTGCTCCTCTCACAAGCCAGGTACTCTCCCATTCAGCCCCCGCAAAATAGCAGGGTCTCTGGACTTCTCGAGCTGGTCAGACTCTTCCCTTATTCCTTTTCTTAGCTTCACATACTTCTTCTTGTGGCACTTTTTCTAAAGTAATCATGCAACATGTGCTATTGTTAGCTGTCTAAGGTCTAGTCCCTTCTCTAGAATGTAAGCTCCAGTAGGGCAGGGACCTGTCTGCCATGTTTACCACTGAACTCCAATGTGAAGCACTGCGTCTGGCACACAATAGATCCTTAGCAAATATTTACTGAATGAATGAGCAAATAGATATCTCATTCTTTGAAGAAAAGTGCCTTCTGCTACCTCCACAGGGGCTAGTCTGGTATCCTTGACTGAAGATATGTAGATTAAAACATTCTTTCTTATTAAATGCAAATACTCCTGAAAGATTACCAGGGAAAAAACCTAATGACCGTTCAGGTCACAGTCACTAGGATGGCCAGAATAAAGGAGATAATAACAAGTGGTGGTGAGGATGTGGAGACATTGGTACCCTCAAGCATTGCTGTTGGGGATGTAAAATAGTGTAGCTGCTTCGGAAAACAGTCAGGAGTTCCTAAAAAAAAATTAAACATAGAATTATCACGTGCCCCAGAAATTCCACTCCTAGGTCTATCCCTAAGAGATTGAAAACCTACATTTATACAAAAAATTGTACACGAGTGTCTATAACAGCATTATGCATAACAGCCAAGATGTAGAAACAATCCAAATGACCCAACAATCCAAACTGATGAATGCATAAATAAAATGTGCTCTATTCATACAGTGGAATGTTATTCAGCATAAAAAGGAATGAAGAACTGACACATGCCATAACACGGATGAATCTGAAAACATTATGTAAGTAGAAACCAGACACAAAAGGCCACATATTATTTGCTTCTATTTATATGAAATGTTCAGAATAAGTAAATCCATAGAGACAGAAAGTAGATGAGTGGTTGCCAGGGGCTGGAGGGAGGGAGGAACGGGAAATGACTGCTAATGGGTGCGGGGTTTCTTCTTGGGGTGATAAAATGCCCTGAAGTTAGTGGCAATGGTTATACAACTTAGTGAATATCCTAAAAACCATATAATTTAAAAGGGAAAATTTCATGGTATGTGAATTATATCTCAAAAAATTAATATAAAAAGTGCCTGGGAGGAGTAAAGCCAAGAAGCCTTCATCAGCCATTAGCGTCTTGGTGTGTGCTGATCGTGAGCGCGGACCTGGTTGGGAGCTGGCACGTGCAGGGTGTTTCCCTCTGCCGGCTACTGCGACTGCTTTCTGCCCTTGCTCATGAAACCGGGCTCAGATCAAGTGGCTCTTCATCCATCAAGACTCCCTTCCCCACTTTGTGGTAGTCCCCTTCCCCTTAGGCAAAGTGGCCTATCCTTCCTCTCAGTCTGTTAGAAAAGGCAGACACTGTTGAGTTCAGGTTTCAGCTTCCCGCCATTTGGGAGACTGTTGGGGGTCAAGACTGTGACTACCCAGAGCTCAGAGCAAGGTCTTGCTGGATAAGCACTTGCTGAATGCATGATAGAGAGTGCATATGCGTGCATGTGTATGTTGTAAACCTCTAGCCTTTTAAAGCCCCAGGTAAGAGACAGGCCCACAGGTCTCTCCAGGGCTTCCATGGGCCTGTGACACCCCTCTGGAGCAAAGCCTGACATCCTGGGATTGGCACAGCTACCTCGGGTCATTCCCAGGTTCCCTTTCACCTGGGAGGAGGTAGCTGGTTTCTCTAACTCAGAAGTGGGCTGGACCAAGGTGTCTGTTGTGTTACCAACACCAGAAACTTTCTGCTGATTCCTCTTCCTCCTCCTGCTCTCAGCCAGCTCAGAGGGGCAGGAAGCCTCTTGGGAACTAGCAGAGCTGTGACTGCAAGGACATCTGCCCCGATTTGTGGAAGGAGAACTGGGCTCCACCTGGGCAAAGCAGTAGCCGTCTAGAAGCCAGAGGGATGCCTTTGCGCAACCAGCCTTTCCTTGATGGCCCTCCCATGCCCTCTTCTGGCTGTACCATCCTATAGCCCTGGCTTCCCTGGGGCCCAGGCAGGCCAACCCAACCCACCTCAGGATGAGTCAGAGGGGGCAGACACTGCTACCTGCCTTCCACCTCCTCCCCAGGGTGTGGTTGCTGCAGGTCTCCTGGATTCTGTGGGTAAACAAGGAGCTTGGGCATCTCTGCCTGGGAAAACATCCCTGGCAGGGGCCTCCCGGTACCCTATGGTGGCCCTGTTCAGCTCCCCACATCAAGGTTAGGCTCTTGCCTGCCATAGCCTGCATAGGGCAGCAGAAGAGGTGAGTAGCATGTATCGTTGTGTTGGTTAGGTATACAGGATGTCATCCTCAACATCAAACTCAGAATACCAGAATTTAAGGTGAAGAAGCTTACAGATCACCTAGCACAGTCCCACAGTGAGAAAATTAAAGACCAGGGAAGTGGAATAACTTGCTGGCCGCAGGACATAGAGCTGGGATGAGACCATATCTCTGAGCTCTTTCCACTGCTCTGCCCTGCCACTCTCCTGCCAGGCTCGAGGGACAAGAGGCAAGAACACTGTAGGAAGCTGGAATTCCAGATATGCCCTCCATGCCCAGCCCAATGCTCCACTGTTTGGTTCCCAGACTGATCAGAGCATGGCCTGCTGAGGGCTGACAGAAGCCCGTGTGTGGGGCGGGACCGTGGCTTACTTGAGTGGCTTCACCACCTTTTCCAGGCCCATGCCTTGTGCAGGAGAGAGAGAACTCCTGAGGTTTTCTGTGTGGCAGCCTCTCCCTCTTTCTCTGCTGACAGCACCCTCTAGGGAAGTGGTTTTCTGTAGCATTCTGGCAAGGCCATGACTCAAGTACTCTGCCTCTCAGTAGCCCCTTTGCACATACACTGAAAGACCTGACAGAGATGGTACCCCACCCTCCTGAGCATAGTGGGCAGGCCAAGTAGGGCACAGGGCCTAAGCAGGGTCAATCGGAAAGCCCCGTGATTGCATGCATGCACTCAGAGACAAAGCTACCTCTTTTCTCTGTCTAGCAGGCTGGGATGACGTAGACCTGGCGCTCCCTAAGTGCCAAGGCCTCTTCTTCCTACTCTATTTTCCAAACATGGGAGCAGCCCAGTTTACAGTAGTAAATAATGAGGCCAAAACACAGTTGGAGGAAGTGTCTTGACCTAGCCTCTGAGTTCTTGGAGCCCTCCTCTGAGTTCTTGAACTCTGTCATGTCTGGGGCCAGTTTACCTCTGCACTTTCCAGTTTTATAAGCCAATAAAGAAATTCCCTAAGATAGGTTTAAATCAGTTCTAAACAGGAAAATCTTGGCTGATAAAACAGAAAGCCCCAAGTCCAAAGTGAATCTGAGAATGTCTGCCCACTCTGGCAGAGGTGGCAGGAGCTAGACCCCAGGCCAACCCACTTTCCCAAACCTGGGACAGGTTGAGAGAAGTGGGGGCTCAGCTACCTCCACCGCTCCCATGCCCAGGTTAGGCCACATAGGAGGCCATAAAGTTCTTTTGTATAATAGTTACTAGGTATCCACTGTGAGCCGGGTACTATGCTAGGCCGAGGCTAGAGTGGTAAGCAGGCTAGACACAGCCCCATGGAGCTCGAAGGCTAATGACTTTTTACATCGTACAGCTCTTTCACTAACTAGCTGTTCGACTTTGGGCAAGATATTTAACTTCTCTGAGCTTCTCATACTTCATAAAAAATATTCTGAACTTGAGGCAGGATTCATGAGGTAATGTGGAGCCTGGTTTAATAAATGGTGGCTACTTTTGTAACTCCCAGGAGAAGACAAACTTCCTGTCCTCCCTACCTCCAAGGCTCACTGTTCCATACCCACAGAGAAAGTTCAGCAACAGTATGAGAGTTGAACATTGACCTAAGGGTGGAATTCAAGGGATGCCACCAGACCATAGTTGGCTAACAACTGGCCCAGGAGTGGGGCCCTAGCTGGGAGTGGCCCAGGAGTAGAGCCCCAGCTGCAGTGAGGTGGGATGGTCAGGAGAAAGGCTGCCTGGAGGAGAGGTCATGGGAGGATGGGTAAGAATGGGATGGAGAGGGGATGGACTGCAGTCAGGTTGGAAAGATTGTTTGGGCCAGATTGGTGAGATTCATCCAACAGTACCTTGTTCTGTGTTTCTATGGGGTGGGGGACCTGACAGGATAAAAGTGCCTTAAGAGGCCATTGCTCTGGTTCAGGAGAGTAGGAACAAAACCCGAGCCAGGTTACCCTTAAGGTGTAGTTGAAGCAGAAGGGACAGATATGAGAAAGATCCAGAAAGAAGACACACCAGGCCATGGAGACTCAGACTTATTAGACACAGGGAGACCAAGGAGCCCAAGACACTAGGAGGACGGGGGTATTCCTCCCCAACATAGGCAGAGAGAGCTTGAGCTAGGTTTTCATCTGAGGGGCACGGGGTAGGGAGTGTTACACATTCTCTTTTAGACTATCCTGGGCCTAGGGAGTACTGGAAGGCTATGTGGTGGAAATACAGGCAGGGGATGACACACACAGGATTAGATTCCCTGATAGGGGCAGGACTGGAAGTGAACCCCAAATGGAACGCTCAGTCTGGGAGGATTTGAAGTACTTGGGTTAGCGTGGAGAAGGCACTACCAGAGGACAAGCAGTACTGGCAGAGAGGACAGGAGACTTCCCAGTCAAAGGAAAGAACCAGGGCCTGAGAGGACAGCCCAGCAGGAAGGTGGCCTCTGCTCGGAAGCTGTATCTGCCACTGTAGAGACGAACAGCTAAGAGGTGCCGTGAGGTCCTGACCTTGCACATCTTCAAGGAGAGAGGCTGACCGTTGGGGAAGGGATCTACCCTCCCCGAACAAAGGCTGTTCCCAGGGGCTCCAGGGACTCAAGTTGCCCACCCATGACCAGTGGAGATGGCCACCTGTGCTCAGGTGCCCGGCAAAGCAGAGGCAACAGGCAGTCAGCGTGCACACGCCACGGGCCTGCCTCTCCCCCAGCCCTGCTCCTGGCAGCCCTGCCTCCTATAATTGCCTTCTAAAAATATCCTTCCCCCCCGCCCCCACTTCTTGATTTCAAAATATTTAGTTTTCAGGGTATTTAAAATGAGAGCTGGCGGCTCTTCCAGGTCCAGATAACAAAGCTAAACATTTATGCTTCGACTGCATTTCTCTGAATCGGCCGAGATCTCGGGCTTGATATGGCAGCAGCAGGAGGGAGGGGAGTTGAGAGCAAGATGGATCATGTGCGGGCCCGAGGGCTGGGGGCAGCTGGCCCACCCTGCCATGCCCCTTGAAGACCCTTCCCTTCACTGGGAGCCCACCTACCGCTGTTGACGTAAAGCCGGCCCCGGACAGTGTCCTTCCCCAGGATGTTCTCGGCCTCGCAGACGTACTCCCCAGCGTCCTCCACCTTCACCTTGTTGAACTGTAGTCGTGAGTTCTTTCTGGTTAGGGAGGGGATAAGAGGGGGAGAGGCGTGAGCCAGGGCTGTCTGTGGCTCCCCAGCGGTCACCCAGTGGTCACCTCTCCCCACAGAGCTGCGGTGGCTGTACAGGTTATGTGGGAAGTAGACCCCCTCAGCCCAGCCATTTCTGGGGTCTAGAGGGAACACTCAGCCCTGCAACTGCAGGGAGACCCAGGCCCTCAGGACAACAAAGGGTGGGACTAGTGGCTACTCACATGTTCTAAATCTATGGTTCCTCACATCTACTTTTCTAGGGCTGGACCTTCTTTGTAACGTTTTTCTGGGGGAGAAGGCCGGGCCCCTTGGAATGGCTACCTCCCCCATTTCCAGCTGCCTCAGCCTTCCCTCAGAAGTGGCAGCCTGTCATTCTGGGTATGCCAGGCCTGTTCCCAAGTACCTGGGAGAGGTGCTGTGCTGAAAGGTTCCCATGGCAACTGTGCTCAAACTCCTAGTTCAAACCCATGGCATTCCCCTGCTTTCAAATCAGCCCTGCCACTATGGGGCACCCTGTGGTCTCTCCAGGGGGCTTTTTTCATTCATTCATTCATTCAACAAATGTTTACTGAGCACCTTTACTGTGTGCCAGGAGGTTGTATACCCTAGGGAACAAAAAGATCCTGGACTTGGTTAATCTGGGTGTTCTCTTCTTACTGGTGAGAAGACTTTGCGCTAGAGGGGCTTCCTGATTTGCCCAAGGGCACCCAGCAGGACAAAAGCAGAGGCAGACCAGGAGCCGCCCCAGGTAAGGACATAGACTCTCTCTGGGAGCCTGAAGTGGGGCTTGTGGCCTTGAAGCTTTGCACCCAGTCCCTGCATGCTGAGAGTTGTAGGGCCAGGTCTGGGCAGGACCCCCGGGTACTGTGACCCCAGGGCACCTGGCCCTCATTCCCCTTGTCCTTCTGAAGTCCCAGCCAAACCTCTCCTTCCTCCTCAGAGTTTCCTCGCACCTACCTCAGGGTGCTTAGGCCCTGCAAAGGTGTGCTCATAGCTCCCACCCCACTCTGTGCCCCAGTGCTCTCCTGGGGCAGCATGAGTTCTGGATAAAGCCCAGGGCCCCTGAGGGAAGCAAGAAGTAACATGAACATTTCTTTACATGATGTAATCTCTTCCTCTTTTTAGTGCTGAATGAAAAAACCAGATTCCCAGACTACGTGTGGTGGGTTGGAGGGGCAGGGGAACATGAGGGAGGGCAGCATAGCTGCCACTGCCCTGAGCCTCAGGGATGTGAAGCTGAGCCATGAAGCTGTCAGGGTCAGGAGGACAAGGGGAGGTGAGCAGAGAGGCTGGTCCAGGGGTTGAGGAGATGCAAACTGACCCACAATCCCCACCTGGTCTCTGTCTTTGCTGATGAGGGTAAACCTCTTTCCCAACATTCTCACTCCAAGATTTCCCAGATAAGGGTGATAGAAGGTTGTCTTGTCAATAGACTCGACTGCTGTGACAATATCCTTGCTGATGCTGTGGTAACAGCTGCTTGACCATACCATACCCTTCCTGGCCTAAGCTAGTCTCCGTCTCCTTGCCCTGGTGCCTGCCCACAACCTTCTTCTGTCAATTAAAGTTTGTTCCTTCGTTAAACAGAGCCCTGGAGGCCCCTCTGTCCAAGACAACACCTCCTTCCCTGGCCCAGCCTAATTAGATGCCACAAAACTCAGCTTTTCCAGGACAAGTCTTCTCTCACTTCCCTGTGCACTGGAGGAGCAGGACAGGAGGGTCACCTGAGGGCCATGGGGTCAATGTATAGGGGACTCAGAGCCAGACATTCTTATCACCCCCGGCTAAATTCAAAGGAGCCTCTCTTACATAACATCGTACATGGCAGGATAAGGAGGAGCCAGGCTCACTGGCAACTCGAAGGGATACGAGCTGGCTCTCCACATGCAAGTGGAGGAAGGGCTTTCCACATGCAAGTGTGTGAGACCTGTGGAGGGGAGGCTTTGGGGAGAACCCTTCCTGGGGAGGAAGAAGAGAGAGGCCAGGGGACAGGAGCAACAGCCGAGGCTTGCTGGCTGCAGGTGTCTTGAGTCACCAGCTATTTGATGGTATCTGGCAAGCAGGCCCCGGAGAGGCGCGAGCCCCTGGGTCAGAGCTGTGGGAGTGGGTGGAGGGGGTCTATGGGCTCTTGGGCCCTGAAGTAGCTGGACTCACCACATTCTAGGGACTCGGAACTCTCCCACCTTCCTGGCAGGCTAGATGCTATGCTCAGTATGGTGCCCCCGTCGTGTACTGACCCAGGTCTGCCCTGCAATGGTCGCCCCTCCCCTCCCTCCCCAGACAGCTCTCTGCACTGGCAGGGACAGGATCTGGGCGGCTATGTCCTCCACATTTTCCTTAGTGCCTACCTCCCCTGCTTGCTCAAGGGGCCTGTTTCAGCCTGCCCTTCATAAATAAGGGAACATGCGGTTCTGCTGGGGAGGGCCCTGTGCCCAGGGCTTGAGGGGGACAGTTTTCTCCCGGCACAGGAAGGCTTGGTTGAGATGTCTCTGTGTGCAAGCATGGAGACTGACAGTACCCATTGACGAGGGGATCTCTGCAGGCCAACAGAGACGCCCGGAAACAGTGTGGCCTGGGTGGGACCTAGCTGCTGGGTGGGTATGGAGGACAGAGAAGACACTGCCAGAAAGGAAATTCCTGCTCTTGCCCCTGTGCCTGGTGAGGTGTGGATAATGGGAGGGTGGGCAGTATGTGGACGTGGCGTCCTCTCTGAATCACTCTGAGGGCACCTGGGTCTCATAGAAAGTCAGAAGTTTCCCATCATGGCTCGCCCAGAGGCAGGACAAGTGGAACAAGGGTTTCAGGATGCAGTAAGCAGGGCGGGGCCCTGAAAGGTAGGGGCAAGGAGTATACTTCAGACTCTCAGGGATCCAAAATACCCAGGAGGAGAAGACCTGACCAGGCCGTTTCTGGACTGGGTAATCCATTTGCCAGGTAAAACTGAGGCTTAACTAGGACAGTGACTTGTTTAGGTGACTAGGAAAATTCAAAGTGCCTCCTGTCCAGTACCATGGGACCCTGCAGGAGGGCAGGGCTAGTCCTGCAAGATTCTTAATTTGGCACTGAATGTAGAGACATCTTCCAGGCCCTATAGCAGAGAAGGGGGTGCAGAGTTGTGGGAACCCAGTCTTTGAGGCTGTCTCATGCTAGAAGGAGAGATAGATCCTTGTACATCACAAGGAAGCCATATCTAAGGCACCACAGGAGGAGACAATGAGAGCCCTGGAGGGGAAGGTGTCTCAGAGAAACAACATAAAAGCTGGGCCTTGGAGACCTTTGCCAGGGACAATAGGGGAGTGGAGCTGCCAGGCAAGGAATAGCCTAGGCCCAAGTCCAGGGCCATGAAAGGAAGGACCAGAGGTCAGGAGTGCAGCAGTGTAGGGGAACAGCTGGGCACTGACTTGTAGGCCAGGAAGAGGAGTCGGAAGAGCCCCAAGGCTGTACCTGGCGTACAGTCAGCTCTCAAGATCTGTCAAGTCATGCATGGGCGATTGGATATGTGTTCATGTTAGAAAGATCACCCTCATCAGGCAGCCACAGGGGTCAGTGACTCCATGGACTTCTAGAATCACAAGCAAACTGGGTACATAAGTCACATTTTTTTCTGAAGAAAGAGCTGAGGCTTCCACCAGATTTTATACTAGAAGCTAGACTAGAGACTCCTGAAGGTAGGGACCATGTCTGTTTTGTTCACTGGTATGTGCTAAACCTCTTGCGGAGTGCCTGGTACACAGCTGATACTCAGTACAGATATGCTAGAGATACAGAAACAAATTTGCAAAGGGACCCAAAGTCCAGAAAAAGTGGGGACGGGTCAAGAGTGGGACAGAGGAGGAAGAGAAGCTGAAAGCAGGTAGACCAGATAAGAAATGTGCAGAGCAGGGAAAAGAGTACCTCCTTCCAGAGACTTGTTTCCACCTGGAGGGATGGAAAGGATATAGGTGTCAAACAGCAGGGAGTCTGGTTGTGCCACAGGGGAATGGGGAACACAGGAGGGGGAGGAAGGGCTAGAGAGGGCAGAGAGGGATCAGCTGGGTCACTTTGAATCAGAAATGTCTATGGGGTATCTCAGGGGCGATATCTAGAGTTTCCCTAGCAACATGGGGTTGAACTTGGCAAAAAAGCCACTTCCTCCTGGAGATGGAGGTTTGGGGTCTCAGATACCTAAAGCAATGGGAGAGGGTGAAATCACCCACAGGGGTGAGGGAAGAAGGAAAGGGGTGAGGTCCAAAGCTCAGGAGATTCCAGCATTGATGGCAACTAAGAGAAAGTGGCCAGACTCACAGGAGAACCAGGAGGAGCATCAACAGGGCTAGGGGAGCTGGTGGTCCCACGCCAAGGCTGCTGGGAGGCATGAGAAGCCTGGGGCTTCTCAAGGGCTGCAGCCATGGAGAGCTGGGGGTGCGTTGAAAAGACAGATTCCAGCGGGGACAGAGCGAGTGGAGGGTGAGGGTGTGGAGTCAGTGGGCAAGAAGCTGAGTGCCTCCGCAACTTGCACGGCGGTAGAGGGAAGAAGAGAGATGGGCCAGCAGCTTGAGGAGGACGGGGTGACAGCAGCGTGTAGGGAGAGCATTTCAGAAGAAAAGCCATGGGCGTGGGTTTGTTGGTAGGAAGAGAAAGCTAGAGTTACCCGAGAAAGGAGTGAGTTGGTGGCACTCCGAGGGTGTGTGTGTGTTTGTGTGTGAGCGGGAGTGTGCGGGAGGGTGGGGGTGGGGAGGAGATGGGCAGGTTGTGAACGCGTTTGGCAGGGGGAGCACTCTCTCCTGACTTCTGTTATCTCAGTGAAGTAGGGGAGAGGCCACCTTCTAGAAAGAGAAGACAGGAGGGAGACGGGCCCCAGTGGCTTCAGCTCCAAGAAGCCTGTTTGTTCTCTCCAGCTTGGAGTCTGTCTTGGCAGAGTATTGGGAAGGGGTGGCATGGCATCAGAAGGTGAGCCAGGTGGGCACCCTGAATTTCTTGTGGATGCTGTAGACTGGCGACACACAGGAACCCCCCTACCCCCTGGGGTCCTCTTGCCACCGCAGTTTCCTTAGGAAACAGCACCTTTCAGCCACAAGTCTTGGATCTAAACCAAACCCTTTCTTACTTACTTTCTGTTTTCCACCTGGATCACTTTCTGGGGCAACCAGTTCTGTCTGTGCTCCCCACTCTTGGAAGGAGAGTCAGGGAGCTGGAAGCAGCTCCCAGTCCCCTGACTCCAACAGCCTCCTTCACAGGTCCCAGAGACAAGGCTCAGAGGCAGGCCGTGTACAGCCAGGGCCACACAGCAAACCAGGAGCAGTCCAGCCCAGCCCAGCCCTCTTTCTGTCCCTTGCTGTTGTGGGTAGGCTGGGTGTTCTCTAACATCATCCACATTTACAGTTTGTGAGGGATGAGGAGGAAAATGACAGGCAGGAAGGGAATGGTCGGAAGCCACTCTGGAATGGGCAGAAAAGGCTGGGGGCTCCTCAGTCAGAGAGGAAAGTCCGCCTGGTCCCCAGAGCCAACCGTAGAGATCAGACAGAACATCTGTTTAGACGGCAGGCAGGAGCTTTTCCCCTTGCTTGACCTTGAGAGGCAGGAGAAGGGTGGTGGGCTGCCCTTGGACTCTTGGCTTCTCTGGTGCCTGAAACCTCCTGGGTGACCAACCAAGATGGAAGAGAGGCCATTTCCCACAGCCTGGAGACTCAGGGAGCTTCTGGCTCACTTCCCTGGAGCATTGGTTCAAATAAAGACAATTCTCATGTCATGAGGGAAACTGCCCGAGGTACAGATTGCCCCAACACCAATCAAGTATTGCTCTTTTCCCCCTTACTTAGCTCTCTGACAGGTGACAGCTCACTAAGCTGAGAAGCCAACCCACCATGTGTGACCTCCTAGAGGCATCTTGATGTCAGGGTATTTTACCACAGATTGCCAAACGACACCAGAGCAAGTCTTTTGAGAAGTTTTAGGGACAAGCAGGCACCTCCCTCAGTAAAGCTGACCTTGACAATCAAATTGCTTTCAACTATTCAGAGATGTTCATTGCTTAATTCTTGTCCAAAGGCCCTGGGCCCATGTAACCAGAGGGGCGCAGAGCTGCAGAGAGAAGGCTGGGATGGCAAGTAGGGGAATGCGGAGAGGGGCTAGGACTGGTTCCATGAACTCTGTCCAGCTGCGGATCCTCCTTCTCAGAAGGAAGGGCAACTGGCTGGATGGAGGGCAGGCCAGATGCTGCTCACCTGCTGTTGCCATACTTGATGCGAATGTCCCGACTGCGGTTGAGCTCCTTGCCATCCTTGAACCAACGATAGGAGGGCTGGGGGTTACCGGCTGCGGCCTCGCACTTCAGCGATTGCTTCTCACCCACCTGTCCCGTCTGGCTCTTCATCTTCTTCAGCTTGGGCCGGGTGGCTGTGGAGTACAAGGAAGGAGGTAAGCGTGGTGGTGGTGGGGCAGTGCCAAGTCTGAGTCGTGGAGGGTAAGGACCACTGTCCTTGGGCTGGAATTGGGGAAGGAAGGGGTAAGCCTGGGAGCCATCCCGCCTAGTGTCATTTCCTAGTGTAATTCAACAAGCATTTACAGAGTCTGTGATGACATCAATGTAGCTATTGCTTATGGAGTATTTCTTACATACCTGGAATGGTACTAGGAGTTTTACATTAGCCAATGAAACCTTCACAATAACCCCATGAGTTCACAGTGGTGATTAAACCCATTTATGGATGGGGAAACTGAGACTCAGACGGTTAAGTCACTTTCCTAAGATAAGGTGATGGAACTGGGATTCAAGCCTAGATCTCCTTGGCTTCAGTGTTCTTGATCAAATGTCAAGAGGAAGCATGCATGGGGCTATACTGGTGGGCACAGGCCCACGCATGGAGGCAAAGCTGCAAATGCCAAGCTGAGAAGCTTTCCCCCATTTTTCTTAAACACCATTCTGTTTCCATATGCCCCAGCATCCCATACTTTACCTCCTTGTTCCTTTCCTCAACTCCAAAAAAAAAAAAAAAAAGAAAGAAAGAAAAGAAAAAGTGTTCTGTTCTCAGGAAGGGCAAGCCAGTGCTCTCTGCTGGAGTGCATAATAATTTCCATTGGTATAGCCCTTTATAGGACATGCAATCTCTTCATGCATGCTCTCATTTGGACCCTGAGCCCTGTGAGGCAAGTGTCATACTGACACTGATGGTGAAGATGAGACCCTGAGAGGTTAAGAAACTTGACCAAAGCCATATAGCAAGGCAGCCACGGAGCTGGGACCAAAGCCCAGGTGTCAGGATCTGCAACGTGTCAGGTTGGTAGTAGGCTGGGGTCTGTTTTTGAAGCCTCATCTCTCCTGAGAGATGGCTAAAATCCTTCCAGTAGCAGAAGGAAGGATCTGCTGGAGCCAGGGAGTTGTCTGGGGACTGACAGGCCCTGTCTAGGTCATTGGTCCTTTCCTTGGCAGCTCAGAGCTCTCGTGATGGGCCAGAGCCAGCTCTGCAGAAAGGCAGATAAGAGGGCCTGGCTTACAGTTACTTATTAGTACAGTAGAGTGCAGGGCACAGGAAGAAAGGATTACACAGGTTTACACAGATTCTTGTGAAATAATTTTGTTCATTTTTGAAAATTAAGAAATACAGGCAGGTAAAAAAAAAAAAGAAGAAAGCGAAACCATCCCTTATCCCAGAACTCATCAACACACACACACACACACACACACACACACACACACGCACATACACGCACACACACGCACACACATACACACACACACACTCCATTTTTTAAACAACATGGGATCAGTGCCAGTAACATGTTTCTTCCATTTCATGAAACAATGTAACCCTTTCACCTGGGTGTTAAATATTAATACTAGTATTTCCCAAACTGAATTCTATAAGACAAGTGTGTCTGGAGAGATGAAAACAGATATTACTTGAGAAGAGGCTTCCATGAACAAACTGGTTTGGAGAACATATGGGTAAACACAGTAAGTAAGGGTCTTGAAACTTTTTTTTCTTGGAATTCTTAGTGGCACTTTAAGGACATAATGTGGAACAGGTTTTATAATATAACGTATATGTGTATATACTTAAATATTTTCAAAGATAATGTGGGCACATGATTCAAAATTCAAGAAGTGAAAATGGGTATATGGTTTAAAAACCAGCCTCCCTCTAACTTCTGACCATAGCAACACAGTTATCTTTCTAGAAGGCAAGCAATTTTATCAGTTCCTTTGACATTCTTTCAGAGATACTTCATGCATATACAAAAAAACCCCGGTATTCATGCATACATTTTTGTCCTACAGCATCATTTTTCATGGTTACATAATATTCCTGCCTATCATAATTTATGTAATTGATTCCTGTCGTGGGGCATTTAGCATGTCCTGCCCCCATTACAAACAACAGGAGTCAACAATCAAATGTCAGGAGTAACCATGCATGGGACTGTACTGGTGGGCACAGGCCCACTCAAGGAGGCAAAGCTGCAAGTGCCAAGCTGGAACATCCTTGCACATATCCAGTGTATATTACTGTATGGGCAGGATGGCTCTAGGCTCAGACTGCCTTGTTCAAATACAGGCTTTGCTACCTGTTAGCTTTGTGTCCTCAGGTCATTAACTTAATTCTTTTGTGCTTCAGTTTCCTCAGCTGTAAAACACAGTGATAAATAACAGCTCTTACCTCATGGGATGATGGTTGTGAGGATTATAATGAGATACGGCATGTGGAGCCTGGCACGCAGAGAGCATTTAATACAGGTTAGCTATTATTATTATTATTATTCACAATTATTTCCTAAGGCGATCTTCCTAAAAGTGGAATCACTACGTCAGAGGGAATGCAATCTTCCTCAGCTTTGCACATTGCCAAATTGCCCTTTGGAGAGGTTGCGCCAATTTGCACTCCCCCCAGTGAATGACAGTGCCTGTTTTTTCCACACCCTCACTACCACAAGGTATTATCATGTCTTTAATCTTTGCCAATTAGCTAGGCAAAAGATAACGTCTCTTTGTTGTTTTAATTTGCATTTATTTGATTACTGATGAGGCTGAACATTTTTCATAAGTGTATTGGCTCATTGTATTTCTTCTTTTTGAATTGCCTGTTCATGCCCGCAGTCTGTTTTTCTATGGAGTGCTCATCTTCTTACTGATTTGTAAGAGCTTTTTATAAATATTAAGGCTATTAACCTTTGTTACAATGGTTTTTCCCCTGGTTACCTGCTTCTCAAATCTATTTTTTTTTTTTTTTTGAGTTGGGAGTCTCACTCTGTTGCCCAGGCTGGAGTGCAGTGGCACACTTACAGCCACTGTAGCGTCAACCTTCTGGGCTCAGGTAATTCTTCCGCCTCAGTCTTCAAGTAGCTGGAACTACAGGCACGTGCTACCACACCCGGCTAAGTTTTGATTTATTGTAGAGACAAGGTCTCACCAAGTTGCCCGGGCTGGTCTCGAACCCGTGGGCTCAGGCAATCTACTCGCCTCAGCCTCCCAAAGTCCTGGGATTACAGGCTGAGCCACTGAGCCCAGCCAGCACCCAAAGTTTTATATTCATCAACCTATGAATCTGTGGGGCTTTCTGGAACTTCAGTATTCTAAGTGTGATTGAAGTCCTGCTTCAGTTTCCTTCCACTGTTCATCTCCTCCTTCCTTCACCTGCTCTGGAATCCCCAGTTACTCCTTACAGGCCTTAACCTTGGATGCTAATAAGAATCACATGAGAGGTTTTAAAGCTTAGGTAGATGCCTGAGACATATCCTAGGCATTCTGAAGCAGAACCTGTGAGTGTGGGTTTTAAAGGGCTCCTCAGGTGTGTTCTTAACCTTTCTTTGAAATGTAACATACATTCAGGAAAGTGCACATATTAGAAGTGTATAGCTCAATGTCTGGCTACAAACTGAACACATACACACAAGTGACTTTGCTCTAAGGTTGGGTTGACACCTGGTGATCTAACCTCTTGGTCATGTAGGGATCTCCTCCCACTTCTTGTAAATTGAGGATACAGAGAGTTCTTCTCAGTTTCTAAAGTGTCCCCTTCCCTCACTTGGAGTGTGTTTATTTTTCTCGCAATTCTGAGACACGGAAACCCCCTGCCCCTAGCACCACAGGCCACCTCCCTCCCAACGAGCCAGGGTGGGGATGGTGGTTGTACCTGGGGGGTTGGGGGGAGAAGGAGCAGTGGTTACTCTACCATCTTATTTCCTGACGTATGCTCTGGTGCAATACTATGCATGGAGCCTGAAGCTACTGCTTATTGGTGGTAGTGATGGGCTAAGGGGATGTGATATGTAGAGACTGATCCCAACAATAGCAGACACGGCCCCTCATCAGAAGGTTGGAGGAACTGGGGGCTCCAAAGCCATTCCTTGTCACCAATGGAAAACATGGACCACATTTCAGATCACAATGTGCCCGCTCCATTTAGTGAGAACCCCGTTGACTCAGCAGTCATTTCTTTTTCTTTCTTTCTTTTTTTTAAGTTGGGGTATCACTCTGTCACCCAGGCTGGAGTGCATTGACATGATCCTGGCTCACTGCAGCCTCAAACTCCTGGACTCAAGAGATCCTTCAGCTTCAGCATCCCAAGTGGCTGGGACTATAGGTGTGTACCAGCAACCCTGGTTAGTTTTTTGTGTTTTTGTAGAGACAAGGGCTTGCCATGTAGCCTAGGCTGGTCTTGAACTCCTGGGCTCACGCTATCCTCCTGCCTTCGTCTCCCAAACTGCTGGGATTACAGGTAAAGTCACTCTGCCTGGCTGGCTCTTGATAGTCCACTCACTTTAGAATAGCCCCATCTCATTTCCTTGTTTCTCATTCATTCATTCTCAGTGAATTCATTCATTAATTCTTTCAATCATGCCAGGCACTGCTTGGGTATACAGTAGTAAATCAGAGAGATAAGCGTCCTGCTCATAGGGAGTCTTCATTTTAGTGAGGGGGATAGACAATAAGCCGATAATCAACAGGGAATATGAGGCTATAATAGGCAGTAGGATAAAGGCCCTAATGTGGGCATGATCTGGGTAAGTTCATGGGGGTAAAGAGGCATACGTGGCCAGGCCCTAGCCATAGAGGCACGACTCTAATTCAGAGGCCTAGGCAGGGCCAGTGACATGGGGCTGTGGGAGCCAGGATGAGCAGTCTGGATTTGTTTTGCATGTTTGTTTGTTTTAAACTTTTTATATGCCTACTAGAAAATTTTAAATTACAGATATGGGCTACATTATAATTCTATTGGACAGTACTGGTCTAAAAGATGACAAAATAAAAATAACCATACATTTAGATCACGCCACGTTCTTTACAAAGAGCTTTCTTTTATACATCTTAGCGGTTCCTCGCAGGCATCATCTGTGAAGCTAAAAGCCACATCTCCTTCTCTAGTAGCATCTAGTTTTGGTCCCTGCTCACAGAAATCCTAGTTCACAGTGATTTGTAAACCAGGGTGAGGCAAACTTTGTAGGCTGTGTTTTTTTTTTTTTTTTTTTGCATCAGGAAAGTTCCTGACAGTGGCAGCAGTTCAGGTGGGAGAGAAGAGAAGAATGCAAGCCAGATGGCCTTGGAACAATGCTCAGATGACTTCTGCACCCTCACTCCTGCACCCAGAGCCTTGCCAGGCTTTCCACAGCAAGGACCAGGGTGACCTCCCCAAGATGGCCCTGGATTTGTTTTGTAGGTGTGATGGGAAGGCACTAGAGGCTAACAAGTTGGGGAATGACCTGATCTTACATTCTGCATTTTAAGCTCATTCTTTTTTATTTTTTTAAGCTCATTCTTATCCTGAGCCACCATCATGCCCTTCCATGTGTCTTCCAGTCATCAGATCCAGTACCAGCCCCCAGGGTCACTTGGGACAAGGCTGAGAGACTAGTCACACAGCAGATTTTGTACACCTAGAAACAGCTCTCATGGGGCCTCAGACATGACTGGGCTAGCCTCAGCCCCCCACATGGACACCCTCTCTGAGCTAGGTCTGGCATTGTTTGTGTCTCTTTTACAGCCCAGGGTCCAGAATGCAATGCTGGTGCGTAACCATTGTATCACATCCTGAGAGTGTCTTAGGGTTAGAGCTGAACAAAGCAGAGAAACAAGCTTTCTGGGATGGATGGAATCTGTCAAAGCAAAAATTGAAGCAACACAGTTGGCAGGTACTCATCCCCATTCAGTCGACATGGATTTGCTGAGTACTGATTAGGAGCTAGGCTCTGTGCTTTGTTCCAGACAGAAACAACCTAGCCATATATGCAGTAACCACCCTATGCCCCACAAAGAGCTCAGCTTGTCCATCCCCCTCTGTTACTGTTTTGTTACATAAGAAATTTCATTTTTTGCTATAAAAAATTATACAAGGAAAAAGAGAAACACATTTAAATCAATTCAATTACCACCAGAGAGAAAACCACTGTAGGCATTTTCAAATATCTCCCGAAAGACTTTTCTCTCTAAAATGCTTTATATTCTAATTTTCTCAGTCAATATATTGTAAAACCATTTTTCCAAGTCTAGAAATATATATCTAAATCATTTTAATGGCTGCATACTATTTCATTGTACAGATGAATTTGTTTGGTTGTTCCCAACATTTTGCTAACAGTAACAACACTGTGATGAATTTCTCTACAAATTCAACTTTGTGGCTGAGGGAGGAGCAGCAGTCCCGAGAACTGTGTGTATTTCCCCACACAGAAAGGGGTGTCTCACAGGTCCCTCACATAGAGATTGGACAAAGGAGAGGCCTTAGGCAAAGGCAAGAGGAAGATCGAAGTGCCCAAGAGGGGGTGGAAATTCCCAGCACCACGCCCATGACTATCACCGACACCTGCTGCCTGTGGCTGTTCCCTCCCTGCAGATGGAGGGGGTAGACGAAGAGTGGCTGGGCTAGATGGGCCCTTGGGTGCTGGGCAGCTCTCCCTTCCCCTAGGTCTCCTTCTCAGACCAAGCCCCCTCTGCTGAAGTCCCATACTCCTTGGGAAGGAGCAAGGCCTGAGGCTACTTCATCCAGTTCCCTTCCTGTTGGGACAATGCTCACTTAAGCAGCAGGACTTGAGTATGGAGTGGGGGCGTGGGGATGTGAGGAGGTCTTCTTTGGCTGTTTTATCAGAACAAGAGAAAGGTCTCTCAGGGATGACCCAGGTCTCCACAAATAGATGTCCCTCGAGGACGAGTTCCATAAAAGCTTAGGGCACATGCCCACAGTTGTCACGAGTTTGGTCATGGGGTACCTGCTGGTTTCTGCTTCTTAACACCTGGTGCCAAGCCAGGGCATCGGACCTGTGTCTGTTTGACAGGCAATCCCCAGAAAGCACCTCATTAAAGATAGTGACAACAGCAACAACAACTAGGGCTGCTCCTTTCCCACATCCCAGCCCTGAGGCCAGGAGGTGCTGCTGCTGCCAGCAGCTTGACCTCATTCCTCTCATTGGTGGGCGGTGGGTGTGGAGCCTGCAGAGATCTGAGAGCAAGACAGACGCCCAGGACATGGCCGGGCAGCCCAGCTGGGAGGACCTGGCGCTGCCTTTCTCCCAGCACCCAAGGGGCAGGGACAGCGGACTCTTAAAAGGGTTAATGATCCTCACCTCATGACTAAGGCTGAGCAGTCCCCTTTGCAGGGAAACATCTGGAGACAATGCCGCCAGCCGGCCTGGCATCAAAGTTTCCCACTGTCCTGCTGCTGGCGGGCTGCGGGCCGGCCCCCTCCCCATCCCTTCCCACCCACAAAGTGACTGCAACCTATTGGAGGTTAATTACAGACTCCAAGTTCAAATGAGAAAGAAAGAAAGAAAGAAAGGAAAAAAAAAAACTAAACTAAAAACACAGCTGATTTAAGTGGCACAGAAAGCCTGCTCTGTGAAATGGGCAGTCAGGCATCCTCCCCACAGCCTGTAGAAGAGCCATTTGACATTCATAGGACAGGCCTCCCAAAGGGAGTGTGTGCCCTGCTGGCCACTTGGCTTTCCCTGAGCCACATTTTCTTGGCCATCCAGGCCCAGCCTGGTGCCTGGGCTTGCCTTGCCCTCTTCTTACATCCATTCGACAAATATCCATATCCAACAGTCCCCAGGGATATGGTGCTGAACGAAGCAACTCGCCCTTGCCCTCGGTTGGGCTCTGCCTCCTGTTTAGGGCTTTCATGGAAGCTAGGAAGGGAGCAGAGGCTCAAAGAGGGCCATTTCCCTGCACCAGTGAAAGCCAGCTGAGGCCTGATAAGCCGATCGGCTTTCAGCTCAGCAGACCAGGTACCTGGCACCTCAGCTGCAAGGTAGAGAAGAGCCCAGTGTCTGACTGTGGATGAGAGCCCAAGAGAGAGGCAGACGCTGTGCTAGGAAGGTAGGCAAAGAAGGAGGGGAAAAGGGGGAACGAGGAGGAAACAAAACTCGGCAGCACCAAGACCAACAGAAATGATTCCTGTTTTAAAGCTTCACTGTCCATCCAGAAGTACCCAGCCACTGATACCCAACTCTATAATTCAGGAACAGAACATGCATAGGCCATAGCCTGATCACCAGGGCCAACCCTATGCCCAGCTCCTGCTCCTCTGCTGGGAACCAGATAATCTGAGAGAAACACTGGCCTCAGGGCTCTGCCAAGGCCAGGGAGAGATGCTCGGCCCCCAGGGCCAGGCAGGTCATGCCGCAGTGAAGCACCTAAGCTCAGGCCTGAGATACAGGTACATGAACAGCAGAGATGGGAGAGGGAGGAGAATGTCACCTATGTCTGGAGATAGATTGCACAGGTTCACGGAGCAGGGCTCCAGTTGCCGGGGTAGGCATGGGGCACTCAGCACAGACACCTCAGTCTCCTTGGGTTCTTACCAGTGCTTGGGGCACAGGCTAAAGACACTAGAGCTGGCACAGAGGAAGCAGTGCAGGAACAGAGGAAAGAATGGCAGCTGAGGACACAGCAGTTTAGGTCTTTGTCCCAGTCTCCCAGTTGTTCAGCTGTCTGCCCTTAGGTAAGTAGTTTGGCCTCTCTGGGCCTCAGTTGACATCTATAAACCATACTCTCTATTTTAGAGTGATGGAGTAAGAGAAGAGAAGGAGGGATGGAAGGCTTCTGACCATTATCATCTCTTCAGCTGCTGGGGTCAGAGGTCAATGACAAAGTAGAAATGACAATTCTGGAAAACTGTTACCATTTGCCCAGACTCTGTTTAATCTTCACTCTTGGGGAAGGCTGGGCTCCGAGCCAAAGTCTTGGCCCTGGCCCAGAAAAACCCTCCGTGGAGAGAACTGACTGTTGGTGAGTTAGGCCATCCCATACTTCGGGGATTCAGAGAGGGCTGAGGAGGGGATCCCAGAGCCCTAATCCCTTTTGGGGTGGGCCTGCTCTTCCTGTCGTCTCAGCCTGACCAGGGAACGTTGTTTCTGAAGCTCTGGGTCTTAGGGAAATGTAGCAAGGGGTAGGGGAAGCAGGAGGCACCTTGTACACGCAGACAAGACTGGCTTCTCAAACTGGGACACGTGCAAAGTCAGAGGATGATCTCTGCACTTCTTTCTGAGGATCTGCCAAGCTCATTAATAAGGAAATGAAGCACCTTTGTGTTAAAACAAAAAGACATATGATGGACAGGAATGTCACATTCATGTGGATTTTTAAGATAAAAATACAAAGCTTCAAAGAGATGTTGGGTTTCAGGGGAAAGGTCTCAGCAGGCTGGATGCAGTTCTAGAACAGGCCTCCAGAGGCCCTGTCTCCTTTCCTTCAAAGTCAACTACAAGTGTGAAAGCCCTGACTTAGGCACTCTGGGGGCCTGGGAGGGCTGAGATGTGGTCCTTGTGGTCCAGGCGAGGGACTGGAAAGAACTTTCCCCAAAATGAATGCCTGCCTCCATAAGTATTTAGTCCCTAGCTTAAGCATAACAAGTGGAAAACCTGTTTCTCTATCTTCTCTCCCAAGACCACTCTTTCTCCTGGGTTCCCACTTTCAGTCAGTCACCTTGTTATCTGTGACAATCCTGTTATCTGTGTCTCTCTTGACTCATCCCAGAGGTTGAGTCCATTCAACTTCCACCAAGCCTCTTATTCTCATAATCCACCATCAATGGCCAGGCCCTGGTTCAGGCCACACTGTGCCCCGTGCTCCCAGTACCACTATGCTAGCAGTGTACACCTGGCAGAGTCATCTCACCAGGGCCCACAGCCATTCAGAAGCCTTCCTTGGTTCTCCAATGTCTGCAGAGAAACGCTGCCTACCTTTCTTGCCTGGCAGTCAGGCCCTCAGTGGGTGGGCCGCTTTCCAAACACACCTCCCTACATTTCCCCTACCACTTCCCTTTAGGAATTTGATGTTCCAGGCGAAACAAATCACAGGTTGCTTGCCAAACACGCCTATTCAGTCCTGCCTCCAGGCCCTCTGCTCCTGCTTCCCCCAAATGCCATTTTCCACAAGAAACAGAGTTCAGAGGGTCAGACACACTGGCTGGGGGGGTCAGACAGATATCGGTGCACATTTTGGCTCTGCCCAGTGTCTTGTACAACTAGGCAAATGACTTAGCCTCTCTGAGCCTTCATTTCCTTGTCTGTGAAACAATCTCATCCACCTTTTAAGATTCTGGTGAGAATTAAATGGAGGCAACATATGTCAAGAACTTAGCACTCTGCCTGGAACAGAGAGATAGCTTAATAACTGGCAGCTCTTATTAATCTAAATCCCTGAAGATTTCAGATGCCACCGCCTTTTGTAATCCACACAGCTGGAAGCAGCCTCTGTCCCACACAAACTCCCTTAACCTTTCACTTGCTCTTTTTGGTGCTTCTCACCTTGGAGCAAACCAAGTTTTTATCTTTCTAAACTGTGGGGGTCTGGGAGAGGGGATGTGTTGGAGCATCGCTTTGTTCCTGGTGTCTGGCACTGAGTAGGTACTCACTGATCACAGGCTCAGCAAAAGAATTAATGATGTCAGGTTGGACTGTGACTGATGGGTGCCTCAGAGCAGCCCAGTTCGAGGCTGTTGCAAGCACTCATGAGAGGGTGGGGCCCTTCACAGTTAATCCCAGAGCCCTTTCCTACCCAACACTCCTCCCCAACTCACCCCTCTCCCTCTTCCCCAGCCCCAAAAAGTATTTGCCTCAGAAGAGCAGAAGTTGGGGGTCTCATGAAAGGGCCTACAACTGCCCAACCCCAAGGGGCTCCAGCCTAGGCAGGAAGCTCAGCCAGGTTGACCTCCTTCCATGAGACTGACCCTCTTCAAAGGGAAGGGGCCAGGTAGGTCTCCATGTAGAGGGGTGAATGTCCTCATTCACTTGTTCCTTCAAGTATGGATTGAGCATTTAGCACATTTCAGGTGCCGAGGATCAAGTTGATGTGGCCTCAACTCTGGTAGAGAGTCTTGCTGAATGGGGTATGCTCAGACAGTGGGATCAGTATAATGACAACAGGGAGGCTCTAGGTGCTGAGGGGCATGGGAGAATGCACTCCTGCTCCCCCCCCTTGGGGGGTGGGCAAAGAGGCCCTGTGGAGGAAGTAAAGCCTATACGGGCCTGGAAGATGAGCAGGAGTTGGCCAAGAGAAGGGAGCATGTGTACCAGGCAAGGGGAACGGCAGGTCCACAGGAACAAAGCAGGAGGGAAACACAATGCACTCAAGGAATGGAGAAAAACTCCATCTGACTGGCTTGCAAGGTGTGAGGGGTGAGACCCGAGGCTGCAGTGGTTGAGAAGGAGGGTGCCTCAGAAAGCTGTGGCCCTTGTTCTTGTCCTGCAGCTGCCAAGTCCTTTGCTTTGTCTGTTGGTGAATTTCCTTCCCTGGGCCTCAGTTTCCCCATTTGTACAGTGATGGGAGTAAACTATGAGTTCAGATTCAGCTTTGCCTGGCTGCACCAGAAGTCACCACCCTCTGGTCAGGC
The DNA here is from genome assembly GCA_027257055.1 of Cephalopachus bancanus. NCBI lineage: Eukaryota > Metazoa > Chordata > Mammalia > Primates > Tarsiidae > Cephalopachus > Cephalopachus bancanus. Next base: position 1,994,812 of record JAPVLO010000379.1, on the reverse strand, counting down.
CCAAACTTCCAGAATCCTTCCAAAGCTGGCAAGCTGTCCTGAGGAAAAGGCCACGGCCCCCTCTACCCATCCATAACCACATGCACATCCTGATGGGATCACTGCAGGAGCTCCTGAAAAATGGGTGGCTGTGGTACCTGAAGAGCAGCTCGGGTCACCTTCCTGCTCAGAATCTGTCACTCCCAGCTGATTCAGAGATGGCTAAGCCTACCAGCCTGGCATTCAGAAACCCCACTGGCCCTGTTGGTCCCTTCCTTCTACACTCCATGTTGGGCAGCATATCTTCAGGACTGCACTTTGGTTCCCAAACATCCTCTGTTCTTCAGCCGCCACACTTGCTCAAGTGGTTTCTTCAATCTGAATATCTAGCCCCTTTACCACTGTCCTCCCCATGCTCCAAAGTCAGCTTCAACCCTATCTCTTCCTCCATGAAGCCTCCTCAGAGTCCTCTGGTTGGAAATAGTCTCTTCTACCCATTCTGGGCCATCTCCTGCCAGGGTCAGTCTTGCAACTGGAATGAGGTCTGTCCATGTCTATCTTGCCCCTCAAGGTGGCAAGCCCATTCCCCAATGACAGGATCTTAGCCAACACGGCAGCTGTGCATTGCACCTGACACTGAGAAGCTAGACAGACGTCTATGGAACTGACAGGCTCTCTACAGGGCTTTGCTCTGGAAAGCTGGGCCACTTAGCCCAACCAGTAGTTCTCAAACCTGAGCACGCATCATAATCAACTGCAGGGCTGGCTAAAACACAGATTACTGTCCCCCGTCCCTATAGTTTCTGTCTCAATAAGACAGGGGTTGAAGTCCCCAAATTTGTATTTCTAACAAGTTGCCAGTCTGTGTCTTAAATCAGGTTTCCACTAACTTATGTCCTTTGCACAAGGGGCTCCATAGGACCAGATAACTACCCAGTCTGGTGCTAGATCTAGACCAGGCTGGTCTCTCTGGCCCCCCAGCCTGGTTTCTGGTGAGGCCATTTGACCATCATAACCTCTAACTTCCTGGGAGCTCCTGCCTGTTAGTGTGGCCTCAGGGTTACCCTGCTGTGCCAGTGTCCATGGACCCTGTTTACACTTTATTGCCATAGTCACACTGCAAGCTCCTTGTGAGGGCAGAGACTCTACCTGCTCAACTCTGTATTCTTCAAACCCTACCATAAAGCCCAGGAAGTAATCTGACCAGCTGGTCAGCTGGGGAGACCTGCACTAACACATGGACCAGCAGAGATCTTCTGCCCTCACGTTTTTCTTGATGGGCCTAGAACGTGGAAGAGCCCGGAGCCAGGTAGGCTGTGCATGGTGGTGGCAGGGCAGGAGACAGAACTGAACTTAAGATCCTATCCCACCACTAAGTCACGGTTGATCACAGCAAGTCATGGGGGTTTCCCTGCCTCAGTTTTCTCACCTGAAAAGTGAGGAGGGTAAAATAATACCTATACTCTATCGAATCAGCACTGGCATGTAGTGAGCGCTAAGTAAATGACAGTTGCCTCCTATACAAGCTGGGCACAGACATGTTCTTAGTTCTTGGAAAATACTTTCTTTCCCTGGTGAATTCCTATTCACTATCCAGGCTCAGCTCAAATGTCACCTCCTCTGTGAAGTCCTCCCTGCACTCTCTCAGAAGAACAAAGCATTCCTCTCCTCACCATACTTTGCATATTGATCTCTGTCTGGCTTACATTTGGTTCCAATCATAGGTAGTTGTGTAAGGATCTGTTTCTCTGAGCTTTTGGGGGGCAGATGCTGTGGTTTACTCACATAGTAAATACTCAGTTAATGCCTGCAGAATTGAGGACACAGAAGTGAGTGAAAGCACATGCAGTCTCCGTAGTTACCACATGGCCAGGGCCTGCAAGTCTTGAATGCATGGCTGGGCTGGAGGAAGAGTAGGAAGATAGGCTGCCACTTGCCTCCCACTAAGTAATGGAGGATGTGCTACAGGCTCAGAAATGGTGGGAAAGCACAATGAGAAGATGGTTAATGGGGCCCAGATCTCAAGGTTTGGCAATGCTCTGCCAGAGTTCTTTTCATACAAAGCCCATCTTCCCTGTACCAACAGTCTCTCAGGCTGGCCTGGCAGACCAGAGAGTGGAGTAGGACTGCAGGAATGAGTGGGGCTGACAGCACCTTTTCCCCCAAATACTGCTCACTCTGGCACTGTCCTAAGGTCGGGCTATGCTGACTTGGTCTTGAAGCTCCCAGCATGAAGGGCAGAGGATAGTAACAAGGGTCACTTTGGGGTTCCTGCCAATATCAGAGCCCAAGGGATTCTGCTTCCCAAGAGGCTGCTGCCTCTTCCTCCAGCAACTTACAGAACCTACAAAGGCCAGGGGGCCTAGGTCTCCCCTGGGGGGAAGGAAGGTCCAGTTTATACTCTCGTAAGGGAGACTATCCCCTCTGCAACCTGAAGCCCACAGTCCAATTTTATTTCTATCCCAGACCTCCTGGTCATTCGATTCTCCCATCCCAGGTGACTCACCACCTTATTCCAGCCCACTGCTGTGCCAATCTGGAAAGACTAGTGTTCTCTGTCCCCTCTTCACCCCTGCCAAATGCCTGGACCTGGACTGAGGACTGATGAGTCCTGGTCTGTAAACTGCTTTGAGCTCTCAGGATGAAAGACTGTTGGGAAGTACAAAGTCACTCTCTGCTTGTTGTTATTGTTCCTAATGAACCCCGAGGTGCCAGGGAGCCAGAGCAGAGCATGAGGCATAGGCTTAATCCTAGAGTGGTAGGAGGATGGCTCCAGGTGCCTGGCTCAGCAGGGTCAGCCGGGGGCCAAGACCAGAGTGGGAGGCTGTCCGAGGTAACCCCCAGATGTGGCTCAGACATATACACACAAGCACATCCTACTTTGGACCCGGCCCTGGACAGCCCAAGGATGGGAGTTTGGTTTAGAAGTCTAGGGATCATCTTTGTCAGAGGTGGGAGACAGGAAAGATGGGAAAGACCTTACAAGGATTTCTTTGTGTCCAGGGAATTCCAATGAGATGTGTCCAGAGTTCTCAGCTAGTGATGCTAGTCTACTCTGGGACATCCCGAAAGGTCAAAGTCTGCCCCATGTCCTCCTGTGGGCAAATGCAGATTTCCAACTCACTAGGGAGGGAATATCCCCATCAATCTCTGACCAGTCTATCAAGGGGTATGCAGAAAAGGCCAGTAACTTAGAATCTGATTCCAAAGTCATTCTCTAAAACAACACAGCACCTCCAGGGATTATCATTTTCTTTAAGGCCAGTTCTCCCCATCCTCCCCAATCTTGCAGCTCTCCTCCTCTGGGGGTTCTCAGAGACACAGGTCCTGAGGGCTGAGGCTCTGCCCTTTCCATGTAGAAGGTGAGAGCTGAGAGCACGGTGCATTTCTAGAGACTCAGAGACAGGGCAGGCAGTGCCTGAGGTCACACAGAGGCACAGCAGGGATGAACCTCAGGTGCCTGGCTTCCAGCTGTACCATTTCACTAAACCACGAGTGGTCTTATAACCCCTCAACACTGCTGCCAAGGCTGGCAAGGCTCTGCCCCTGGGACAAGAGGAAATGGGGGTGGGGGTCCATACCAGGCGGCGGCTCCACAAACTCTCAGTGAGTCATGGACTGGAGCTCACACCTGCAGTTCAGCCCCACCCAGCCCTCCTGTACTGAGTGAGGCAGGGGAAAGCCCATTTCCTCACCCTGGCCTGGGTGCGTGTGGAGGGAGGGATCCCCTCCTGCTGTTTGCTAAGGAGTTGTTGGAGGGCACTGAGTGTGGTCAAGGACTGAGGATTAATTAATTAACAGCCCTTTCTCCCTCCCGTTCTTCCTCCTTCCCACTTCTCAGATTGCCTTCCCACATCTAAGCTGAAGGTGTCAGTGCATTCCTTGCTCACTCTTTCATGCTCGTTTCCCTGGCACTAGCAGTCCCCACCGGCGGAAGCCCACCATGTGTCTCGCTACCAGCTCAGCTCCTGCATCCTTGACATTGAGAGGGTGTCCGTACCCGGCCAACCTTCCAAGATGCCCAAGACGAGATGGGCATGAGGCAGGGAGTAACGAAGGGGCTCACTGAGCCAATTTCCATACACTTTTGATCACGGTCTCACTTTGGAAGCCCATCCCACACTGCAGGAGCTCAGCTTGGGCTGACCCACATACAATTCACAGCAGACCAACAGGGTCCTTAGGGAAGGCTCCCAGACACATATGCCCAGCAGAAACGGGCAAAGAGGCTTTCTTTAAAAAGAAGAGAACACAGTTCTGGCCTTTATCTTTCCTTAGCTGCTTCTCTCTACCAGGCTGAAGATAGTGTTTGACTCTTAGGCTCTTTCCAATAAAGGGATCCTAGAGCCTTGCTATCTCCTCCCCCCTCACTGTACAGAAATCCAGGAAAGGAAAAGGGATTTGGTCAAATTCTCAAGCACAAGTGAAGCCTCCCAACTTCCAGCCAGCTCTCTTTTGAAGGCATTTTTATGTTGCCGCTCTGGTGGGAACTCCACAGAGATCTAGTGAGATAGGCATCATTGTCCAGAGGAGGCTAGTTTAAAGCCCAAAGTCTTATCTCTGGAACGTACTTTGTGACTTCAACCTCAGTAAGCCTCCTTACTCCCTCTGTAGAATGGAGATAGGACCACCTGCCCCCAGGATTGTTAGGGGGATTAAATGGTGAGGAAGCTCTTGAACACGCCTCGCTTGCTGACCAGTGCAAAACAGACGTTAACCAAACGCTCGCCTGGGGAAGAAAAAGAGAAGCGAGGACCCAGGGTTTCCCCAGCTGGGCCCTGTGCAAGCCTGGTTCTACAGACGAGGCCGAGCCCCCCAGGCCCACTCCGACAAGCCCAAGACCAGCGCACTCTCGCTCACCCTGGGAGGACCAAAGTGGGCTCTCAAACCACAGCTCTGCTCCCCCAGATGGGGACAGGATCCCAGAGCCCAACAGAGCTACTTCTGAAGACCACAGGGGGACGACTGCCCACGTCTGCTCCAGTTCTGAGGGACATGCCTGTCACAGGAGCAGCGGCTCCCTACTCCTGGGGTGCGCGAACCGGCCGGGGCGACCCTCCGAGTCCCCGGAGTTGGCGGCGCCCGTACCCGGTCCAATGGCCGAGCAGGACTGACGGAGGTGTGGCACCCGGGAGGGGACGAGCCGAAAGCACACCGGGCTCGGGATGCTTCCGAGGAAGGGACGCAGCGACAGCTCCCGGCGCGCCGTGTGGCCAGGCCGGGCCCTGCTGGTCCGCTGTCCTCCTGTCCGTCCCCGTCCCTCCAGCCCCCTCGGGGCTACGCGCTCGCGGGCCGGGACCCGCGGGCAGCGTCTCGGGCTGTCCCCTCGCTCGGGACGCGGCCGCCCGGAGGGAGGCGCGCGACCCCCGCCGGGCTGGGGCGCCGGCCCCCGCCTCCCCGGCCGCGACGCCCCTGCCGCACCAGGTAGCGCCCTCGGCGCCTGTCACTCGGCGGCCGCGCGCACAGCCGGACTCACCCGCGCAGCGCCCGGGGCGGCGAAGCCAGCTGCAGGTTTCTCCCAGCGGAACGCGGTTCCTGGGCGCGCCGAGGTGCCCTACCTTTCTCCTCGGAGCCGGGCTCCCGCTCCCGCTCCCGCTTCCTCCCCTCGCGGGGCTTCTTGCCGCGGCCGCGGCCCCTCCTCCTGGACTCCGACATCCTGCGCGTCCGGGCGGTGGGGCGGCTCGAGTTCTCCGCGGCCGCTGCGCCCCCGCCGCCTGCAGCCCGGTGCCCGAGCGCGGCGCCTTTCTTATAGGCGGTCACACCCTCCGGGGGAGGGAGCGCCAGCCTTAACTCTTCCCCTCCCGCGCCCGCCGCCCTCGGCCTCGCGCCCCACCAGCTCGGACCGCGGGGGTGCCGCGGGCGGCGGGGCTCGGCCCCGGGCCTCCGCCACGGGCCCGCCGAGGCAGGCAGGCAGGCGCCCGGAGCACCGCAGACCTGCGCGCCGGAGAGCGGCTCGAGCTGGGCCGGGGGCCTGAGCATGACTGGGGAGGGCGGGGTGGAGATCCCCCAGCGAGGGCCAGGCTGAGGACAGCCTGGGGGTGGGGAGACAGCGAGCGAAGGGCCCAGGAAGGGACCAAGAAGAAGCCCGCTGGCCGGCCCAGCGGGGCAGAAAGCACCCTGGCCCCCGCCGTCGCCCTCACGGCCGCACGGCAGTCCCAGCCGTCCGGGCGTTTTGCCCGTCCCTCCTTGTCCCTGACGGTCTAGCCTCAAACCTGCGGGATACCACCCTCTGAGGACCATCATTTGTGCCTGGCGGCAGGGGTTCTGAGGCCCAGACAGGACAGGCTGCAGCCTTCAGGGAACCTGGGTGCCCCAGGTGGCTTGTAGCCCTCCCTCCCACACACACTCGCTGCCGCTCAGACAGCCATGGCTGCCAGCACCAGCTGGCTCCTCTCTTCGAGGCCTGTGGAGATGAACTCGGACACGGTCACCCCCCCATCTCACAAACCACTGGGTAAGGGGCTGCAGGGGCGGACAGGGTCCTGTCTCCTGCCTGGGTGTGGTGCTGAAAGGGTTACACAGCAAAGGCTCTCCCTCTTCTGGCTCCCAGAAAGCCTGAGCCTGCGGTTTGCCTGCTTCGCTCTGCCTGAGGTGTCCCCTTACAGCCATCCCAACTAGAATCCAAGTCAAAGATCATCTCAGCCAGTCCTCTGCCTCCTCGGGAGAGTGTCCCAGGGCCTCTCTGGACAGTGTCCTCCTTAGGAGAGCCTGATGCACGCGAGGGCTCCGGGTTAAGGCCAGGAACTCTGGGGCTCCAGGGCCGCCTGGGGGCTTGACCAGAATTGAGGCCACACTTGGGGGGGTGGGAGCACAGAAAGAGAGGAGATGGAGGTGATGCCCATGCAAAAAGGCTAATCTCTGGAACTCCTGGGGCCTCAAGCCTGTCTCATCAAGGGGTAACTCTGGTGACACCAAGTGTAGGAGATACCCCTTGTACCCACCCCACTTCATGTAGTATCACTCTCTGTGAGGTGGGCAGCAAGGGGCCCTGGGCAGAGACAGAGCCAGAGGCCAGGTCACTTGTATGCCAACTCCCTGCCCATTCAGCTGCCAAGATGGCACTTACAGCCATCTCTCCCCAGTCATCCAGACACTGCCCCAGTTCACTCTCTCCTCCTATCTCACGGACTCTGGTCTACTGCTTGAAGTCTTACCCTCTCATTTCTGACCCCTCCGAGGCCACCAGTCTGAGCTTTCTAAAACACAAACCAGATTACCTCACTGACTGTCATCCACGGGTTAAATTTAAACTCCTCACAGGCATCCAAAGTCTTATCCCACCTGGCCCCAGCTCATAAGCCTATGCCTCAGCCACATTCACCTACAAATCATCACATGCACTGTACACCTTCTCCTCTCCATACTATACTAATACTATACTATATATATACTAGCACATACTATACTAATTAATACTGTACTAATTAATACTATACTATACTAATCTCTCTGCTTTACCTCCTTCTTGGCCTAGTCGACCTCTCTGTTCATTCATTTAGCAAATATGTAGTAAGGCTTTTTTACAATTTATTTACTTATTTATTTAGAGTTGGAGTCTCACTCTTGTTGCCCAGGCTGGAGATTTTTTTTTTTTTAAGATGTGGGGTACAATTCAGGATTAGGTATACAAGTGGCCACCGTATAGACAAAGTGTGGGCCTCCCTTTGGTCCCCACTTCACCCGGTTTGAGATCAGGTACCTTTATTAATGTTAAGTGCCCCTCCTGTAGTGAGGCTTACTGTGGTTTCAGGCACAGTGCTAGGTGCTGGAGAGATGGCAGTGGGCAACACAGACATGGTCCCTCCTTACAGGAAGGGTGGTGGGGATGGACAAATAACTAATTACGCAAATAATGGATTGATTAAGATTTGTGCTAAATATTAAGGAGATATATTCACTCAACAAACATGTGTCTATGTTGACATACAAGTTGACAGAGGAAACAAACTGTAGTGAGGGAAGGTTTTCCATAGGAAAGATTTAAAGTATGAGTAGGAGTTGACCAGACTAAAGGGGAGCTGGGGAACAGTATTCCTGGCAGAAGTAAGAGCACCTCCAATGGCCATGAGGCAGGCAGGAGATTCTGCACCTTTGCAAAAAAGCATGCCGAGGAGGGTGTGTGTGTGGGGGGTGTGTGTATGAGTGTGTAATGAGGGTGTGTGTATGTGTATGAGGTGTATATTTGTCTGTACGTAGGTATGTGTGTGTGCACGTGGGGTGTGTGGGAGTGTACTATGCACGTCAAAGGAGCCCAGAGAGGAGGCAAGCCGTGGTGAGTCCAGCAGGACACTGTGGGCCCAGTGAAGACACTGGGCTTATGTTAAGAGCAATGGTCTGCTACCGAAAGCTTCTCAGCATGTATGTGAGGGGTAGGAGAGGGCAGTGATTAGATCTTCTGCTTTCTTAATACTTTTTATGCATCCCTATGAGAACGCTTTACTTTGTATTGTTTTTCGTTTCCGCCTCTGTCTCTTCCACTAGAATAAGAGCTCCTTTAACGTTCTGATCCCAGTACCTGGTGTGTGGAAGGTGGCAGGTACCTCCCGATGGGACAGATAAGGGACCACCTCCTGTTAGTAAAAGGTGGCCAAGGGTAGCAGCAAGAACAAATGACTCAAAGCAGAAGCCCGCAGGCCAGCTGGAAAGAACTTCTCCCAGGGTAGCCCTCCCGAGAGTCCAGAGCAGCTCATGGCTTGGTATCAAATGGAAGATGCGAGTCAGCATTGCCATAGAAATTCAAAGTGGGGCACAAGGATTTTCTCTGGGCTGGGAGATTCAGACCTAGTGCTGAGGAAGGTGGGGTTTGAGGAAGGTCTTAAAGGATGGGTAGGATTTTGCTGGGGGGCAAAAAAGCCAGGGGAGCATTCCCTGGGTGCCTGCTTAGGAAACAATGAGTAGAAACTATGGGCACTACATACTTACTGAAGACACTTACCAGGCACTTATTGTATGCTTGAGCTTGCAGTGCATGCTATCTCTCATAACCCTCACTACAATCCTGTGAGTATGATTCCCATTTTGCCGAAGAGGGAACAGAGGCAAGGAATAATGAGATTTCTCATTCGAAGTTACATGCCTGGGAAGTTGCAAAGCAAAAACTCAAGCCTTAGTCATCTTTCACTAGGGCCCATGCTCTTCACCATGAGGCTGCTGTGCTCAGGTCAGAGGTACACTATGACTGCCAGGCTGGCGCTTTTGGACCTCATCTAATAAACGATGGGCATTCACTGATGCTGTTTTGAGGAAGAAAGTGACCTGTGCATTCGAAAAATGAATCTGACTGGTGTGCAGAATGGATGGAAAGGAGACAGTGGAGGCAAGGGAACCAGCAGAGCAGGTCAACCATCACATCGTCACACAGAGTCCCTTGTGTGACAGACTCCGAACATCGTGAGGGTCAGGTAGGCAGTGCCTGAGCCAAGGGGAAGGGCAGTGAAAACAGTAGCAGGAAGAGTAGCTAATACTATAGTAATAACTCACTTAATTCTTCATAACAACACTATCAAGTAGGTCTATTATTATCTCCATTTTGTAAGTAAGGAAACTAAAGCACAGAGAGGTGAAGCCCTTTTTATTTGTCTAAGTCAGTAAGTAGAAAGTGGAAGAACAGGGTTAGGAACCCAAGCAGTTGGGTCCCCAGAGTTCACACTCTTAAGCACAGCCCTATGGCGTTGCTTGAAGAGACAGAGGAAGAGAGAAAGTAGAGAAAGGACCCCCGAGCCCAGCCTAGGGACCTGTGCAGGTCCCACAGCCCTAGGCCTGATGCTTAGCCCCTGGGTCATGAGCAGGTGGAGACAGCCACATGGCACCATGGGGCATGACAGCAGGGGTCCCAATGCTCCAACCTCCCAGCGCCCAGAGTAAAGGTTTCTCAGGGGAGGAAGGACAGCCAGGCATTTGGAGCACCCCCAGCCTGAACCAAGCTTCTTGCCAGGAGCTTGAAAATGACCCTGTGAGCCAGGCCTGTTGCCATGGGAATGCCTCCTCTTACCACAGGTTGTGCAATGCCCTGCACATCCTCATGCGGAGCAAGGGGGCCTGGGGATGGGCCAAGAGACCACATCACCCAGAAGAGACCCACCCTGGTTTCACAATGGGATGCTAATCGTAACATAACACGCTAACTCAATTCCTTTAAGGAGCAAAAACACAATGTTTAACTGGCTTACAAACCTTATTTTTCCTTTTTAACATTTTCCCCTCTACTTTGAGGCTATGCCATTGGCAAACTTTGAAGTTTAGGAAAGTTTAGACTTGTTTGAGTCATGTACAAAAATGCCTTTGAATGAAAAGGGGAAAAAAAAATCCCACATTACCCCTCCCCCCACCTGAGACTTTGGGATCCAATAGGCTTACCTACACAATTCTCCTGCAAAGGGGTCTTGGGGACCAAGCTGGGGGTTGACCTCCCACCCCCCTGGACTCACTATTCAGTGGGAATTCTCAGGGAGAACTTCAGTGACCTCAGGCCAGGGAGAACCTTAAACAATCCCTTGAGACCATCCCTTGCCCCAGAAGAAACTACCCCGAGCCATCCCTGAGCTCATGGTATGTTTGCCCATGAGTTAAAAGTCCTTGGAGAAGATGAGGCTACCATCAACTCTCACATGCCCTTGTTTAAGAGCCCCCAAGTCATGAGGCTCCTCTCTTCCAGTCGCCACCAACGAGGCTGCCAGAGGAAGGAACAGATCAAAGTGCCCCTCCCTGCAGGACCAGACACATTCCCACTCATACAGAAAGATTAAGCAAAGCCCGGAAGACTTTTACCCCCATGACTCTAGGATGCTGTGGTATCCTGGCCAGAGCCAGCCATACCCTAAGTAGTACACAGGGTCAGACCCAGCTCACCAGGCCCAGAAAGCCCCTTGTCACATGAGAGCTGAAGGACAGGACTCTGGCTAAATCACCATGACCTATCGCTTCAGCACCCCTGTAAACCACAACTGACTTCTTCTCTTACACAAGTTTACTCACACTTCTACCTCCCTCAGATAGCCTGCAGAGAACTGGGCTGCCAAAAGAAGGGGGTTGTATGGTCAGGATTGAAAAAGGGCTGGATTGGATGCTAGAATGCCTGGGCTTGGGCCTAGTTTTGTCCCTGAGGTTAGGTTGATCTGAGCAAATCATTCTCCACACCAGGCACTCAGGCTACAAAATAAGGAGACATGCCTCCAGATTCCTCTGTCTGCCAACCCAGAGAGGCTGCAAGAATCTGGGTGGCTGAAGAAGTAAGGGCTCCAGATCACGGCAGAAAAGCTCTTGGCTGCTGGGGGAGAATGCTTCTAGAGCCACACACAGCCCTGCAAACCCTGGCTGTTCCCCTCAGAATCGTGCCTACCTGCTCAACACATGCACACACACTCAGCATTAGGTGCATGAATGTCACTGAACCCTGGATCAGCAGAGAAACTGACATCAAGCCACTCAGGCTCCAAATCCCAGTCAGTTCTCTACAGATTGTGATGTTCAAGAATTAGTTTTTCTGGGGTGGAGGGTGGGGCAGGAGGGGCGGGGGGAAGGCCCATAGGCCTTTCTCGCAGGGATCTCACTGTGGGGAAGAGGAACTCCATCTCTGATCATCCAGAAATGAGGACACTTTAAAAGGGTCCGGTCTTGGGCAGCTCCCTCTGTTCAGAGGCCTCTGCCAATAGTGCAAGGCACTAGCCACGCCTCCCTGCCATGCCTCTTTGAGTCCATCCCTTTCCTTTACCCCCATGGAATACAAGGCCAGACGTTTCAGTGCCTGAGCTGGGCCTCTGGTTGCAGATACTGCCAGGGCTGGACACCTCTATCTCCACCCCCACCGTTGAGGAGGCTCACCTTGCCTTAGTCCACCCAATACCAAACCCCGAAGAGAATTCATGCTCCCTACTTTGTTTCAGACCCTCTTTGGAGAGAGAAGGAGGTAGAAGGGAAGAGGCAGGTCCATCCCAGGAGGAGCCTCAGGACCACACTGGGAGGAACCAGGAGAGAGAAGAAAGCATTGGCCGGAGAGAGGGTGGGGAGCCTCCTCTGGCTGCAGGGGCCGGGAGAAGAAAGCAGGCAGCAATGGGAGAGCAAACGAGGGGAGAGGTGAGGCAACAGGCAGGCCTGGGCAGGGCTGGGAGCAGGATGGGGAGAGGAAGTGAGAAGCTGGAGCAGCCCCAAACAAGGGGAGGGTGGTGTGAGCAAGAGGACAAAGGAGGGAACAGAGCAGAGGCCTGAGGGAGGACAGCCAGGCTCTGCTTCCAGTGTTCCCAGTGCCTGCTGCGTTCCCTTGGGCACGTCCTTTTCCCTCTCTGGCCTGCCTCCACATCTGAAAATGTGAGGTTGGATCAGATGATCTTAAGAGAGTCTCCCATGTGCAGAATTTAAGGGTTCCAAACTTGTCAGCAAGAGGGGAGAGGGCTGGGACTAGAGTGAGCCGCCCTCAGTCCCACAGAAGAGGAAGAGAGGTTACTCGGTACACAGGCCCTTCTCCCGGCCTGTGCTCTCCCTTGGCCCCTGCCTTCTGGGGCTTCTTGGCCTTGCAGAAGCCCACGTTGTTGTCTGCAAGCCCCTCTGTTGGCTGCAGGGAGGCAATCAGGAACTAGCAGAGAGCCGGAGGCATGGTACAGGCCCTGCTGCAGGTGAGCAAGCTGCCCTGGATTCCTGCTGCCAGCCTCTTCCAGGGCATAGCCTGGAGGCAAATTGCTGTCTGCTGGGAGACATCTGGGAGACTCCAGCACCTTATCCTGGGTGACCCAGAGCCACAGTTCTCACTGAGGTGGGAGATGGGAGCCTGTCTACCTTCCCCAGGGTGGGGGTGACTCAGCCCTTTTGCCTGCCTCCCTCTTCAAGCTAACTGCATAATTGCACAGCAATACTAATAACCGGCACTTACACACCAAGACCTATGTAAGTACATAATTTATTTATGTAACAATATAATGACTTATTTGCTGGCCTGGGGGCTGTGGGGACCCTATGCAAGGCCTTAGGTACTGTCTGCACCACCCTGGTGCACAGCGATGGTGAGGATCAGCAACCCACGGGAGCTATGGTTCCCAGAAGCAGCTATTCCCCGCTGCAGGTCCCATCCTGGCCTAGCAGAGGCCATGAGCAGCCAGGTCTCTTAGATGGAATTTGCTTACATCTCTCCATCCACTCTGGGAGGTCAGGTTGGAGGGGCCAGCACCCATTCCCGTCTCCTTGAAGAGTGAGGAGGATTCTCTAGAAGGGTGCAGTCCCTTTACAGGCGGAGGGAGACAATTCAAGCCAGGTTGGCAAATTTGGAGAGACTCCTGGTCACCGCCCAAGGAAACAAGAGGCCTTGCCCAATATAGGCATTTATAAGCCCAGAGGCAAAAAATTCTCTTCTCTCTTTCAGCCCTGCCCAGCCTAGCCCTACCCAGCCCAGCCCTGTCACCCCAGGCTCGGCTGTTCCTGGGACCACAGCCCAACTTCCCTAGCCTGGTCTGAGTGCTGATTCCCATGCCACACTTAGCCCTCTTGAGAATTTCCAGCGGACAACTTCACAGATGCTGACCTCATCGTGGCTGGGACAGGTCTCAGGGTTCCTAGAGACCCCGCTCGGGCCCTGCCTTCCTCCTTCTGACTGCCCCAAATCACCCCTTTCTTTATCCTCAGAGCACCTATTCATTGTTTATGAAAGTTCCAGCACTAACCACAAAGCAAGAACCACTAGACCTTCAAGGCTGCTGCCTCTTGGAGCAAGCTGTAACTGTGAATACTGTAATTCACCCAGGAGCAGGGCAGACAAATTCTCAGCAGATGGGATATGGAAATAGGGTCAGAAAACCTGAGTTCTCCTTTTAGCTCAGCAAGATTTCTTCTGGTGATTCCTGGGAGAAGTAATATTTTTCCTTTGGCCCTACTCTCCACTGAACTGTGAGCCAAAGGAAAACCTAAACGCTTTTCGAGGGCCATTCTGGCAATAAACCTCTAAAAAGGAGCTCCAAGTCTACCAACATGGTCCCAGCTCTGGGGCATTTGTTCCTTGCCATTGGCTGCTGCTCTACAGCTGGCCCTCCACCAACCTCTCCCCGACCTTTGGAAGGTCACCCATTGTTCTCTGGAAACCTCTGCTCTTCTAAGCCCTGCCTATGGATGTCTGAGGGGCTGCTCACGGGCACCAGTGCATATTTGACCTCAGGAGCGCTGAGCACCTGCATCTGGCCATTGGATGCTTCAGAATTTCTTTCAGTTTTCTCAGGGCTGCAGGCAACAGATCTGAATCAACACCTCCTCCATCATGGCAATAATGATGATGAGGAGGACAGTGATATTGACTTCAGAGGTCTTTTTGAACCTGCACTCACTCCTACATTGTTTCCTATACCCGCCTCAGTCACCCTAGCTTCTAGGGAGTCTGGCTGCTTCTCTACCCACTCTGTAAAAGTAGGTTCTGAAAACTGTGGTCACTGAGGTGTCTGCTACAAGCCTTTGTCTAGCTGCTCACATTGTTTTGGGGTTTTGATGGATGTCCAGCTGTGTGCCTCCTTTATATGACTTTATACACACGCTTCCTTCCAAATTATTCTGTAGCTCCAGATTCCTAGCAGCCATTGGATCCAATAGCTTCACAACTTGAGGGAATCCCCAGCAGAGTCTTTGTGCCTTCTCTCCGGCCTTGCTTTTGCCTGTTCCTTGGACCACCAGGCCCAGTGCCAGACAACGCTTGCTCAGCACCTGCTCTGTGACAGGCACAGTGCTGAGCACCATAGAATACAAAGACCCTGTCTTCAAGGAGCTTACAATCTAGAGGAAGGACAGCACTTTCACAGACAGACAGAAACCACGGCTTATGACAGCAGCAGCCACATATAAATAATTTCCTAAGAGAGGATTGGGCTAAGTCTCCTGCAAGTTCCTTGGAGGATAGTTTAGTGTGACCTGGGTGTTCTGTCAAGGTGGGCTTCCTGTAGAAGGAAGACGGAAGACCAATTAGCAGAATGGGCTAAAGGTGGGATGCAGGCTGGGGATGGGAGTATGGTGATCAGAGGGAAGTGCACTGACTTGTGAGGGAAACTGGCGCCTCAATTCCCACACATGTGCCCTCTGGCCTTTTCCCATCCTTACCATCTCAAGACTAGGAATAGTGCACACATTTGGAGTGGCATGGAGTTCAGCCTCATTCGGAGCTGCCTTACTCTAGCTGCTTTCCGGGATTCCCAGTATGCACATATACACACAGGCTCCCCCACCCTAGGACCACAGTTCTGAGACCTCCACTGCCAAATTCCCCAGGACCCTCTCATTCCATTCTCAACCTCTCTCTCTCTCATTCACTCATACCTGTATATACCTCTCACAGCCTCATCCCTCCTTACCATATCCCTCCCGCCCATTACATAACTTTGTTTGGGATTATTTTTGCCCAGAGGTATGAGCTGCATTTCTGCATATTTAAGCTGTCTTTGATTCATTCCTGCCTGTTTCTTAGTTCTGTTTGCCCAGGTGCCCGCCCCACCCACCAGCTCTGAGGCCCCTGGGAACATGCCCATGTTGGGCTCAGCTTGCCCCACAGCTACCAGCTACTTCACAGCAGGTCCAAAGGAGAAGACGCAGGGTGGCACTGGGGTCCCACTCAGGTGTGCTGGGTGCCATGACAGGCCCCAGGTCTGGCTTCACTGGGGCCACAACAACCCTAGCACCTTCCACCGCTCTCCATTCTTCCCTCCCAGTGAGCCCTGGTCTTTGACACCTAGTCTTTTCCATCTTAAAGGTTGCAGCCCTGCTCTGTGGCTCCAGGGTGTGGCCCCAGTAATTCAGGGGAAAGGGGGAAAGGGGAGGAAAGACAAAATGCTAAGTAATGGTTTGTTTCCTATTAGCTTCTTACAAATAGACTGGCTTAATGTAATTATGGAAATGGTTGCAAGGGGGTTCTTGTTGCACTGTAAAATAATTGTCTGACAATCATGATTTTATTTTTAAAAGCTCATTACCAAATAGGCTGTAAATGACTTTCCAGCCTTCCCTTCTGCTGTGGAGATGGGGTGATGTGGTGGACAGAGGACAATGGGATGGGGAGTGACTTTCTGCTTGGGGTCACCAGTTGAAAGGAGGATTCAGCTCAGCAGTTTCCAGCCTCTGTGAGCGGCTGGCGCCAGCTGAGCTGCCAAGGCTTGACAGGCCTGGTGGTGGCCAGGGCCCCTCAAATCCTGCTCATATTCCAGTGGTGTCTGATGTGGGCCCTTGATCTCTGGGTCACCAGGGAGACACTGAACGCCTCAGAAGAGACAGCTACCAGAATTTTCTTCCTGGCTTGCCAGTACTACTCTCCACACCACATCCTGGTGCTGAAGACCCTGCTTAAGTGCAACCCACTCGGTTACTGCACTCTGACCAGGTGTCAGGCTGCGCCGCCTGATCTACAGGTGTTCTCCCACAACAACTCTGAGTATTGTTATCCGATTTACAGGCAGCAGAATTGCATAGCGTAAAAGATTATGAAAGGCTATGTGGTAAATTCTAGATGGTCAGCTAGTTCGAATGAAAGGGTCATGGTGCCATTTGTATTGCACGAAGTGAGCTGAGACGTAAAGGAGATGCTTTCCTTTACTGGAATATGGAACAGTCTGGCAAAGGCACCACGTGGGAACCCACAAAGTAGGTTCAGAGGACGATGGATAGTCCATTTTGATGACATCAAAGACAAATGCAGGGAGTCGTGGGAGATAAGGCTGGAAAAAGCAGTTGGGAACCAGGCCGCCCAGAGCACTTGGAGTGCATGCTAAGGGAATGAGAGGATATTGAAAGGTTCTGAGCAGGGAGGTGGTCCAACCCAGGCTCTACTCCCGGAGGCTCATCTGGCAGCCATGTGCAGGGCAGAATAGAGTAGGAATCTGGAGTCAGCAAGACTGGTCAGCGCATCATTTGAAACAAGGGTCTGTTGCTACCTGCTGCGGTCTTACTGGGTTGCTTGCTACCAACGCAAACTATGGATCCCATCCAAAACATTCTGAATTAAAGTCTCTGGGGTGGGGCCAGGACTTGGTATTTATAATGATTCTGATGCAGATGCTATATGAAACACACTTTGAGAAAACTGGTCCTTACTGCTCAACTTGGTATTTAAAGCTTTCTGTAACATGTCTCCACTGTCAATTTTCCCCTTAAAATTGCATTTTTAAAGTTAATTGGGATATAATTCAATACCATATAAACAACGCATTTAAAGTGTACAGTGCACTGTTTTTGGTTTATTCACAGAATTGCGCAACCATCACACAATAAATTTTAGAACATTTTCATCAACCCGAAAAGAAATCCCATACTCGTCAGCACGGTCCCCATCCCATTCAGTCCTAGGCAGCCACTGCAAACTTCCTGCCCATGTAGATTTGTCTATTCTGGACATTTCATATAAATGGAATCATACAAGGTGTGGCCTTTTGTGCCTTTTCTTTCACTTGGCATAATGTTTTCAAGGTTCACCCATGTTGCAGCATGTATCTTCACTCTTCTTTATGGCTGAATAATATTCCAATACATGTAGATAAACCATATATTATTTATATGCTCATCAACTGATGAACATTTGTGTTGCTATCATGAATAATATTTTATAAGCATTTGTGTACAAGTTTTTGTGTGGAAATATGTTTTTATTTCTCTTGGGTATATATAATACCTGAAATTCCACCTACAAGTGGGATTGCTGGTTCATATGATAACTCCATGTTTAATCTATTAAGGAACTGCCAGACTGCTTTCCAAAGCAGCTGCACCATTTTATATTCCCACCAGCAGTGTATGAGGGTTCCAATTTCTCCACATCCTCACC
Source organism: Cephalopachus bancanus (assembly GCA_027257055.1). Lineage (NCBI taxonomy): Eukaryota > Metazoa > Chordata > Mammalia > Primates > Tarsiidae > Cephalopachus > Cephalopachus bancanus. The sequence goes on along the minus strand of JAPVLO010000379.1, from coordinate 1,977,066 downwards.
AACACTTGTTATTGTCTGACTTTTTGATTCTAGCTATCCCAATGGATGTGAAATGGTATTTTGTGTTTTTTTAAAGCAGTTTTATTGAGATATAATTCAAATACCACACAATTCACCCATTTAAAGTGCACAATTCAACAGTTTTGGGAGTATTGCATTATTTTATTGTGGTTTTGATTTGCATTTCCCTAATGATGGCTAATGATGTTGAGCATATCTTTTTGTACATATTGGCCATTTGTATGTCTTCTTTGGAGAGATGATGTATGTCTTCTTTTCAGATCCTTGGTCCACTTTTTTTTTTTTTACCAGCTTTACTGAGGTGTCATTAACAAATAAAAATTGTATATGTCCATTTTAAATTAGATCATTTATCTTTTTATGATTGAATTGCAAGAGTTCTTTATATATTATAGATACAAGTTTCTTATCAGACATATGATTTCCAAATTTTCCCCTCAATCCATAGGTTGTCTTTCACTTTCTTTCCTTTTTCTGAGTTGGAGTCTCACTCGGTCGCCCAGACTGGAGTGCAGTGGCCGCTCCCGGCCACCGCAGCCTTGCCTGCTGGGCTCCGGTGATCCTTCCACCTCAGCCTTCCGACTCAGCCTTCCGAGAAGCCGGAATTACAGGCATGTGCTACCAAGCCCGGCTGATTTTTTGATTTATTGTAGAGATGAGGTCTCACTGCCCAGGCAGGTCTCAAACCCGCGGGCTCAGGCAATCCACTCACCTCAGCCTCCCAAAGGCGCAGGATTACAGGCTGAGCCACCGAGCCTGGCTGTCTTTCACTTTCTTGATGGTGTTCTTTGAAGCATGAAAGTTCTTAATTTTGATGAATTCTAGTTTTGATGAATTCTATTTTTTCTTTTTTTGCTTGTGTTTATGGTGTTATGTCTTAGAAACTATTACTTAATCCAATACCCTGATAATTTATATCTATATTTTCTTCTAAGAGTTCTATATTTTAAGTTCTTTACTGTTAGACTGCTGCTCCGTGTTGATTTTTGTGTATGGTGTGAGGTGTTCTTTTGCATGTGGATATTCAGTTGTCTCAGCACCATTGTTAAAGAGACTACAAGCCAGGCATGGTGGCTCATGCCTGTAATCCCAGCATTTTGGGAGGTGGAAGCAAGAGGATTGCCTGATCCCAGGGGTTCAAGACCAGCCTTGGCAACTTAGCGAGACCTTGTCTCTATAATAAATCAAAAAATTAGCCAGGTGTGGCGATGTGTGCCAGTAGCTCCAGCTATGTGAAAGGCTGAGAACGAAGGATTGCTTGAGCCCAGCAGGTCAAAGCTGTGGTGGATGTGAGCATGCCACTGCACTCCAGCCTGGGCGACAGAGTGGGACTCATAAAAAAAGAGAGAGAGAGAGAGAGACTATAATTGTTTTCTTCTTTTTCTTTTTTTAATGGCACTTTTAAAAAAATGTTTTTAAATTTTATTTTAAAGATGTGGGGTACAACTCAGGATTAGGTATACAAGTAGTCATTGTACAGGTAAAATTTGGGCCTCCCTTTGGTTCCCACTTTGCCTGGTTTGAGATCAGGTACCCTTATTGATGTGTGCCCCCCACCCCACTCCAGCAGTATCCTGCTACTGCCAATCCCTTATGTAAATTATGGTAAATGTTCAGGTTCCATTTATGAATAAGAACATGTGGTACTCCGTTCTTTTGTTTCTGTGCTAGATCACTGAGTATGATAGACCCTAAATCCATCCAAGTTGCTGTGAAGTCCATATGTTTGTCCTTCTTTATGGCAGCGTAATATTTCATCGTGTATATGTACCACATTTTAAAAATCCAGTCCAGTTTCGATGGGCAGCACTGTTGGTTCCATGTTTTTGCTATTGTGAATAGTGCTGCAATAAACATGTGTGTGCAGGTATCTTTTTTGTAGAATGATTTGAGTTCCTCCAGGTATATTCATAGTAGAGGAGTAGGGGGATTGCTGGGTCATATAGAAGGTTAATGTCTAGTTCTTTTAGAAATCACCACTCTCATCTGGTCTCGGTGGCTCAGCCTGTAATCCCGTGCCTTTGGGAGACTGAGGTGAGTGGATTGCCTGAGCCCGCGGGTTCGAGACCCGCCTGGGTAGCGAGACCTCATCTCTACAATAAATCAAAAAAAAATTAACCGGGTGTGGTAGCACGCGCCTGTAATTCCAGCTACTTGGAAGGCTGAGGCGGAAGGATCGCCGGAGCCCAGCAGGTTGAGGCTGCGGTGGCCGGCCACCGCACTCCAGTCTGGGCGACAGAGTGAGACTCCAACTCAAAAAAAAAAAAAAAGAAAGAAATCGCCACTTTGTTTTCCAAAGAGGTTGCACTAGTTTGCATTCCCACCAGCAGTGTAGAAGTGTTCCTTTTCTCTGCATCCTTGCCAGCATCTGTTGTGGTTTGTTTTATTAATAATGGTCATTCTTACTGGGGTTAGGTGGTATCTTAACGAGGTTTTGATTTGCATTTCTCTGATGATTAGAGAGGCTGAGCACTTTTTTATGTGTCTGTTGGCTGCCTGTATATCTTCTTTTGAGAAGTGTCTATTCATGTCTTTTGCCCACTTTTTAATGGGGCTTTTCGTTTTTTTTTTCTTCACGTTCCTTGTAGATCCTAAATGTTAGGCTTTATTCAGATATACAGTTGGCAAATATTTTTTCCCATTCTGTGGGCTGTCCTCCCACTCTCTTGATGGTTTCTTTTGCTTTGCAGAAGCTATTCAGTTTGATGAGGTCCCACTTGTCTATCTTATCTCTTATGGCATGAGGTTTTTTTCTTTTTTTTGAAATGAGGTTACCTTGACTAGTCTCAAACTCTTGGGCTTAAGTGATTCTTCTGCCTCAGCCTCCCAAGTAGCTGGGACTAGGTCCAGCTTACAATTGCATTTTATCTTATGTGGACTGCAGTCTAGAAACCATTGAGTTACAGGATATAGAACTAGACTAGGCAATGGATGAAAGGTTTTAAATTCTGTTTGTCACATTAGGAATTGAGATAAGTGGATGAATGAGAGATGTAGGAACAAAGAATATGGTAACACAGGGGATGGAGTGGATGTGGTGGTGCCGTAAAAAGCCAAAGGTGATAATACAATGGCTATAGCAGTTCTTTGTGTACTCTTTTACAGCTTAAAACATGTGTCCACATATCTTGTCTCATTCAGTGCTTTTAGTGAAATAGAGAGAGCATGACTGTCTTCACATAATAGATGAGGAAACTGAGGGTCCAAGATGTGGTTACTAAGCAGCCCAGAGAAGCCCCAGGATTCTGAACACCAGTAACTAGAACACTGACAGAAGTTGGGAAACAGGGGGAAGAGCCATTTGAGCTGTTTAGACAGGTCGTACAGCACGACATGTCCAGCAGACATCTGAAAATGCAGTGTTAAAGTTAGCTCAAGCGGTCAGGGTTGAAGACAGGGCTTGAAGAATCGCTGTTGAAGGGCATCGTAGAAGTAATCAGGACAGGTAAGTGTAGACAGAGGAAGACCGACATAGACAGACTCATGGGGGATGCCCACATGTACAGGCCAGGAAGAAGCAAAACTGTGGATGGGGAAAAGCTAGGAGAATTTTTGAGAATAGAGCGGGTCAACAAGCAACAAACACTGAATAAAAAGCCAGGAGGGTAAAAGCTTCTAAAAGGTGCAGATGGCCAGTGGAAAGCCTTAAGAGGGTATATTATAGATCATTGCTCTGAAGAGTTGGCTCTTGGATCATACTTCAGTGCTTGATGGGACTATGTTACTTGAAGAAAATATTTCGATTATTTTATAAAGCAAACCACTAACTACTCCTTCACTTCCCTGGATCACAGAATTTTTACATAAAAGCTTTACTTAAATGTAGCTATGTCTGACTATGGAAGTGAGCACAATATGCTTCTGAAATGATTATCCCTCCCAAAGGCAGAGGAGCCAAACCAGGGTTTCTGCAATCTGAATACAGATTAAGCAGGCAGTGCTGCCAGTTCTGAGCTTACGTTCAAAGTCAGGAAAATGGCAAGTATGAATCCACCAATCCACCCCACCTGACAACCTCCTGAGCCCCACATGGCCTTGTGTCACTAGAAGCAAGAAGCACTTACCAGGGACCTGGTCCTTATGTTTAGCTTGTATGCATCAGTTGCCTGAGAAAACAATCTTTAGGGTTTCCTGAATCCCTGTAGCTAAATGATACTCTGGAGAGAGGAGGTGACAAGATGAGAGGAACATGTTATACTGATCAAGCATCTGAAGAGGGTTACTGGATCCTCTCTTGTTCCACATCTTAGCCCTCATAAGCTTAGTTTGTATCAGGGTAGAAGTGGGGGGTAAGTTACATGGCTAAATTCCTGGCTTTATAATAGTTTGCTTCAGTTAAGCAGGGTTTTCTAAGCATCTAGTACATGCTAGCTAAGTACAGGGAATGAGTTTGGCAATGCTGAAGACAGTTCCTGTCTCGAGGAGCTCACAATAGCCAGAATAACAACAAGAGATGTGGGCTATTGTACATACTTGGCACGCAAATATTTGGGAAAACAAAATTGAATTAGGACACAAATACAGGACTCTAAAAGAGAAGTAATGAATGTATACTATGCAATACTAAGTAACCACTTCAATGACAAATATGTTGGCTATGTCAATGTACAAAGATTGTAAATAAAATACAGCAATTGAACTAGGCAGAGACCACACTAGGGACAGCTGTGCAAGACTTGTAACCAAAATTTGAGAGACTGTGGAGGGCAGTTAAGAATGTACATGCTTGGTATGCCATAAGTTTTCTTCCTGTAAATTTGCTTTAGTTCATAGCAAAAATAAATGGTGTAGAAAACAAGTGCTATAGAAGTGTGGCGGGTGGAGCAGTCATGGAGGAATGAGGTTACAGGGAACATTCCAACAGGGAGAATAGCATGTGCAAGCATTCAGAGGTAGGAATGTATAGACTATAACAAGACATAGTAAGTAAACAAGCTGAGCTTGGAAAAGTAAATTTAGATCCTGATATGAAGGCATATAGGCCAATCTAAGCTATCTGGATTCTATTTTATAGGTTAAAGAGAGTTCCTGAGAGTTCTGGGAAGCAGTTCTCATTAATCTTTACATATATGAGGGCTAAATGATTTAATCTAGGTACAATGTTCAGAACAGAGCTAACTATTTATTATTATTGCCATCTTTGTAGTTTGTCTCCCAAATAAGTTAGAAGTTTCTTGAGGGCAGGGGCTACATCTTTCAGAGAAGGAGGGAAGTGGGGGGTGGTCAGCCAACCTAGACTTTTAAGGTCAGAGAAGGCTTCCCAGTGTAAAACATGACTTCTCTGAGAACTTGAAGAATAGTCAAACTTAAAGAAGGGGTATCTGACGTGGAGATTGAGGAGAGGGAAGGCAGAATGCTCCAGACAGAGGAAACAGCATATATAGGAAAGCCCAAAGAGGAGAGATAATGCAGAAAATAAAATAACTACCATCCTCTAAAGAGGTACCTGTTTTGAAATCAAGGTTGTAGTATACAAGGTTAATAATACAAAAATCAATCACTATATAGGAGCAGTGAAGTTTGAAACTAGTGGAGTTTGAAACTAAAAACACATTATCATTTACATTAGCATCCCCACAAAATAAAATTCTTAGGCATAAATATAACAAAATATGTTACAAGATCTCTATTAGGAAAACAACAAAATTATGATGAACAAAATAAAAGAATAGCTAAACAAATGGAGAGCTATTCCATGTTCTTGGATAGAAAGGCTCAATATTGTCAAGATGTCAGTTCTTCTCAACTTCATCTACAGATTTAATGCAATTCCAATCAAAATCCCAGCAGGTTATTGTGTGAATATCAATGAACTGATTCTAAAGTTTATGTGGAGAGACAAAAGACCCAGAATAGCCAACTCAATAATGAAGAAGAACAAAGACCAAAGACTGACACTACCTGTTTTAAGACTTATAATAAAGCTATAGTAATCAAGTCTTGGGGAAAGAATAGATTAATAGACCAACCAGTGCAACAGAATGGAGAGTCCAGAAATAGACTCAGATAAATGCAGTCAACTGATCTTTGGCAAAGGAACAAATGCAATATAGTGGAACAGAGATAATATTTTCAACAAATGGAGTTGGAACAATTTGACTAGACATGAATCTAGACATGGACCTTACATTCTTCATGAAAATTAGCTTGAAATGGATCAAAGACCTAAATGGAAAATTCAAAATTATAACACTACTAGAAGACAGTATGCGAGAAAATTTAAATGACCTTGGATTTGGCAATTACTTTCTGGATACAATACCAAAGGCATGATGTACGAAACAAGTAATTGATAAATTTTAACTTCATTGAAATTAAAAACTTCTGCTCTACCAAAGACAATGTAAATAGAATAAGAAGACAAGCCACAGATTTGGAGAAATTATTTGTGAAAGACATATCTGATGAAGGATTGTTATTTAAAATATTCAAAGAACTCTTAAAATTCAACAATAAGAGAACAAATGACCCTCTTAAAAAATGGGTAAAAGATGTGAAGAGACACCTTGCCAAAGAAAATATACAGATGGCAAATAAGCATATAAAAAGATGCTCCACATCATCTATCGTTAGGAAAATAAAACAACGAGATACAATTACACATCTATTAGAATGGCCAAAATCTAAAACAATAACAGCACCAAATGTTGATGAGGATATGGAGCAACAGGAACTCTAATTCTTTGCTGGTGGAAATGTAAAATAGTAGTCATTTTGTAAGACGGTTTGCCAGTTTCACATATTCTTATCATATGACCTAGCAGTTGCATTCCTTGCTATTTACCTAAATGAGGTGAAAACTTATATCCACATAAAAACTTGCACATGGATGTTTACAGCAGCTTTATTCATAATTATTAAAATTTGGAAGTCACCAAGATGCTTTTCAGTAGGTGAATGGATAAATAAGCTGTAGTTCATCCAGACAATGAAATGTTATTCCGTGCTAAAAAAGAAATGAGCTATCAAGACATGAAAAGACATGGAGGAAACTTAAATGCATATTAGCAAATGAAAGATGCCAATCTGAAAAGTCTATGTACTGTAATGATTCCAACTATATGACATTCTAGAAAAGGCAAAACTATGAAGACAGTAAAAAGATCAGTGGTTGTGGGGAGGGAGAGATGAATAAGTGGAGAACAGAGAATTTTTAGGGCATAAAACTGTTCTGTTTGAGACTACGATGGTAGATACATGCCATCATATATTTGTTCAGACCCATAGAATGCACAACACCAAGAGGGAACTCTAGTGTCAACTGTGGACTTTGGGTGATAATGATGTGTAAAATAGCTCATCAATTGTAACACCTGTACCACTATGGTGGAGGATATTGCTAGTGGGGGTGGTTGTGCATGTGTAGGAACAGGGGGCATGTGAGAATTTTTTGTATTTTCTGCCCAATTTTGCTGTGAACCTAAAACTGGTCTAAAAAATAAAATTTTTAAATTTTTAAAAATGCAATCGGCAATTATGAGACAGTGTTTGTGCCACATGCTCTGTGTCTTACTAAAACATATCTTGTGCTCTTCAGGAGTCTCGTAGGCATGCCTATAGCAGACAGCCTTGAAATAGAGGGACAGAGCATGAGAAACATGGGATAGAGGTGAGTTACCAGGACTTGATAAGAAACTTTGGTTCCTGTCCTGTTCAGCCACCTGCTAGCTCTGTGTCCTCTGATGGGTCTCAGACTCTCTCTCTCTCTCTCTCACTGTGGAGCCTAGTTTCCTCCTCTCCAATAAAAGGTTTAGATGGACTATACCCTTAGCAAGGCTCCTTTCAGCTCTCATATCTATAACTGTGCTCAAAGGCCAAAGAACTTGGGAACTCTGGTACCTTAACTTGAGAAAGAGCTCCAAGGACTCAACCAAACACAGAGCCTCAGTTTTAAGGCCTGGCAAATGAAACATGGGCAAAATCCTGAGGGCTGATAGGATTCATTTGGCTTGCTTGGTACTGTCACACTTGGGACCTCTAGGCCCCCTGAAGGGAGCAGTGACTCAGATACATGACCTCTAGCCAAAGAAGTGGATCCCAGATCCTTATGACCAGGTGGCTCTGCTGCTGCAATAGCAGTCCTGTTGCTCATTTCCGTTGTGTTCCGTTGCTAGGTGCCAACACAACTAGCTGGAAAGATGGGCTCCAACAGCTTGAGGGAACACATACTGTGGCAAGGAGTTCCTAGCTTCAGGAGAGCAGTGGAGAGAAGACAGCAAGCAAACCCAGCCTGGTCCAGTTCTCTCCAGGATCACTGGGATAGATGAATGAGTCCTGATCCCACCTTCTGTTGCCACCTTCCACAATCCTGCAGGCTAAGTGCCCAAGGGATTTTTGAGAGGCCCACTATCTGGGATTGAAGAGGGCCCTGGCTGCCTGAGCTCAAGAACCTCTGGTGGATTTCCATCTCTTCTGATCAAAATTGAACTTTATTTGGCAAGAGAGTGCCAAATCAATTGGGTTTTAACAAGAATAAATGTTTGTGAGACAATATCAAAAGTGCAGAATTTCTGGTAAACGAGAAAAAGAAAAATACCCTGAGTATTTTTCTTAAGGGCGATGAATTATGCCTTCCTTGTTGAGTTCTACAGACGGAATTACTCAACCGGCTTGTTCTGTTTTAATTAACCCAGCTAATAACTTCCCTGCTGGATTCCCTTGTTCATAACTTCTTGGTTTCACATAATAACGTGTTTGTTTCTTCCTTTGTGTTCTAATGAAATGATAATAACCTTCCCTGGCATTCATTTCATCCTTAATATCCGGAGATTTCATTAATATAAACCCTCTTTCCATCTGCTCTTGCTCCCTTTTAAAGGAAATATTTCTGTGTTCTTTTTACTTGTCTTCTTTGGGGAGGCTCAGCTAATCTCCTCTTTCCTCCAGAAAGAATCTTTCTGCAAGGCTTTCTTGGGCTGATGGGGTTTGGAACAGGCTCTCTCAGTCACCTCCCTTTGCAGGGCCTCACTGAGGTCTCTTCACTGCTGCTTCTGGGACAAAAACCACTGCTCCCTTGGAGTCCGCCCCTCTGAGGAACACAAGGGCATTACATTCTACCACACTTTGGGGGCAGGGTCAAGGCAGAAGAGTGAAATGACACTGACATGGGGATCTTGAGAACAGGTGGTGACCGCTGCTTGGGGCTTGCCTGAGTCTCAGGACAGTAGGACATGTCAAGCCAGGAAACAGCCCATAGGGAGGGCACGGGGAGGCAGGAAAAAGAGGATAGCCCAGAGGTCAAGAAGATGTGAGACTAAAAAGGTATTCAGATATGTGGGGACGGTGAAGTCTGTCAGTTCATCCAAACTTCCACTGTTTGATTTTCTTCTAGTTTTCTTAGTCAGGAGCAAAATCCAAAGATTCCTATGGAGCTAATGTCCCGTGTTCAAAATGATCCTTCTCTGGGCCATCTGCTCCACACAAATTCAGCACGTGCTTGTATGCTGTTGTCATTGCTCTTCAGCTTCATCAGTGTTTACTGGACACTCTTGAGGCCTGAAACACTGTGCTGGGGGGACCCACCTCTACCCTCAAGCAGTTTCTACACTGAGGTGACTCTCCCCAGAGCTCTAATAATACCCGATCCCCAGGGCCGGTACCCACTGAATGTGTGTGCCCTGAGGTCACAGGAAGAGAAACATAGCGAAGTACTTTCTTTGATTTCCACTACCATTGAGACTAGAAGCCCCTCCAGGGGTCCTTCAATCTGTAGGTAGGCTAGCTTCTTGGAGTAGAGGTGAGTGCTGGGAGCAGAACAGTTCAGTCCTGGAGCCAACTGAGGGAGGGGAAGAGCAGAGGCCCTGTAGTCAAACCAAGCCCTGGGAAGTACAGCTGTGCTAGCAGAGGCCACAGACAGAGGGCTGCAGCACAGGCTCCTGAGGTCTGATAAAGGGCCTCTGCTGGGCTGGTGAGCTTGAGAGAAGATGGCTGGACATTCACCTGGTCCATTCCTCAACTGTCCGGCCAGCACAGCCCACCAGGCCTCATCTTATCTCTCTACCCACTCCACAGAGTCTTCCAAGCAGCACATCCATGGATGCAGGAAGCCAGCTCCTGCCAGGTGGCAGGGCCCATCTGGTTGCCCACGGTGCCTTCATCTTGATTTCTTCTAACTCAGCCCCCTGCCACATATACCCAACAGATGCAGCCAATGTGGCTGTTGTAGCCTCTGAGTTATCCCATTGCCCCCAACTCAGCAGCAGGATGTGGAGACAGCTTGGGGCCTTCCTCTGACACGTGAAGAGAGCAGAAGACCTTTTACCACCCACAACAGATTTACGTTACTCAAGAGATAACGTGCCATGCCATATATGCTGTGGCTGCTCTGCCAGGTTTAACACAGCATGAGTATGGATATCTTGGCTTCTGCATTTACCATTTGGTGCTATACTTTCTGCACCTGATGTGGGTGGTGACCAGGGAAGGGAGACCCTACAGAGGCAGCAGGGGAGGTAGTGCTGATGGGTGAGCCTTCTGCAGGTAGCAGTGCGCCTGCAGCAGGCATAGTTGTGCTCAGTCACATGTGGTCGCATAAGCCTGGCTATCCACAGATTGCCAAGATAGCCACCTTTTTCTGATTCTCTGCTTACCAAACCCCAGGCCAGCTCCAGTGTGTGATGGTGCTATGCCTATAGCCTCAGTATGGATGGCTTGCATCAAGTATGCTGCTGAACGGAAGTGAGCAGGTTCCCTGTGTGTGCGCCTCTGGGCAGGAAAACAGTCTCGCCTGTGCTGTTCCTGCTTCTTTAGGCTAGAAGAAATCAGCCTCCAGGTTCCAGGCTCAGGCGAGGCTACCTCTAGCCTAAAGGCGATACACGAATGTTCATGACCACCCCCCCACCTGGGGATTGAATCTGCACTCCCTTTCCTTCTAGAGGGTCTGATACTACTACTTATAACTCTTTCCATTCCAAAGTGGACACGATACGTTCCATCCATGAGGTGTATCACTTGAGTTCATCTTCCAAGCACTTTCCAAACAGACCTTCCAGGCAGTTGACATAGCACCCTCTGTGACCATGGAAGGAAGAAAAGCTGCCTGTCTCCTGAGGGGAAGGAGCCCAGGGCCTTGTGCCAACCATCCACCATCGAGACTCCATTATTGGGATGTCTCTTCTGTATTTAGCCCCGGTTGCTTCTACACAGTCAAGATTCTCATACAGTCTTGTTTTAAGGGGCCAAATAGAACCTAATAAAAGGATGCGGTACCTGGGAAGGTCATAGCTGTTCTCTAGGAGCCCTTACCAGTAGAGTGTGTAAGTAGGAGTAATAGTCTCTCCTTCTGCCCCCTCCCTGCTGTGGTTATTCTTGGCTCATTGTGGGCTCAGAAGCCTCACTCCTGCCCTACTGCCCTCGCCTATTTGGAGTCTTCACTGCAGTGAGTTCCAGGGAGCTATTCTCCCCGATCCTCTACCCTACCTTCGATCTCCCTCCTGGTCCTGAAGCCCTCTAGTCCCCTGTTCAGAGACTTTGGGATAGCTCCTCAACTATTTCAGACAGGAAAACTGAAAATTATAAAAAAGAAATTTGGCCAAGTCTACAGGACAAATTTTGAGCACTCTCTGGTCCCACTCTCCCCTTATGCTATTTCTGAAGGAACCTATCCCCAGAATTATTTCACTGGCCTTAGATGGGATGGCCATCAGCTCACAGCCTTGTCTACCCCCTTTCCCTACTGGAATCCAAGATGCTGTCTTTACAGAGATGAGTGCTCGGTCCCCGTTTTGCTCTTTGCCCTAAGAAAATCTCCTTCGTCTTAGAAAGCATGAACCATCCCAATCCTCACATTATCACCCACTGCACACCCTGTAGTCCCCAACCACTAGCCAAAGGCTAGAGACAAAAAGGAACTCCATGGCTATCAGTCTGCCCTTCCTGACCAATACTCTCATGATCAGAACAGTCATCGTGGCAAAGCAGAAAAGAGAACAAATGAGCATCAATGTCCAAGGCCCGAGTCCCATAGCTGAGGCAAGCTATGTGACTTGCCCAGGCAGAGCAATGAAGGCATCCATACTGATAGCCTTCTCAGGAGCTCCATTTTTTGCAGCAATGAGTATCGTGGGCCACCTCCTTCCTGAAATTCTCATCTCCTTTGTCCTCTTCTCCCAGGGCTACTTTCCTGATTCTCCCAACTTTCTGAAGGCTGCTTCTGTTTCTCTTTCACTGAAGACCACTCTGCACATGTAGTTGCTTCTTAGGAGTCTGCCCTTGTCTCATTTATCTATTCATTTTTTCCTCCATTCCATATGCATATGAGCCCGACTCTGGGCCAGGTATTGGCATGGGCATAGGCCACTTCTTTCTCTCAACTCAAGGATTTCTACAACCCTCATAGCAATGGCCACCACTTCTCCAAGGACAACCCAATTGTATCTTCAACGCTGGTCTTTCCTGATTCAGATATTTGTCTGAATATCTGTCTGAGAGATGAAACTCAGACACTACAAATGGAACTTAACATTTTCTCCCTGAGCCTGCCCCTCTGGCTCTTGACTTTCAGCACTTTCTTGGTTTCTTGAGGTGAAATTCAAGAGCTGTCTCTGACTGATGGCATGGCATGACATCCAGTCACTGACTATGTCTGGCTACTTCTGTCTGCACCATGTTTGTCTAATGTATCTGCCTCTTCCTCTTCACTCATTCACATCACAACCATCACAATCAAGTCTCCAGAGTCTTCCAACGTTCCCCCTTCATCTTAGCTCTCTATTCTATAACCCCACAAAAAATCCCACACCAAGTTGCTAAACTAATCTTCTCCGCAAGGCTTTTATCTGGTCACTTCTCTGCTCAAAAGCCTTTTTGAGCTCTTCATTCACTCTCCAAGAGTGTCCAAATCCTATGGTCTGCCACTCAAGACACTCTACTTTGTGTCCTTTGGTATTTTTCTACCTTAGTCTGTCCTTTGGCCACTTGGTTCAATTAAGCATGCCATGCCTTCTACTACAATGATTCCTGTGATCTTATTGCTCTGACTAGACCAAAATCTTTAACTTATGGAGATCTTTTCTCATTCTGCATTGTACTCCCTGTACCTAACAGTGGCTGTTCATAGTGTTTGTCAGATGAATGAAAATATAATTCCTGCTTGCTGGGAAATGCAAGATAGTTGATGAGATCAGGTGTGGGCTATGAGTTCCTCAGATGGAAGATGTGAAGAGTGATTGCAATTGTACAGAAATGTCTGCCAAGCAGGGAAGCCACACTTTCACATGGGTAGCAAGGAACAGTACCCCTGTTTAAGGCTCTTTGTAGGTTTTTCTCTAAAAGTTTTTAACCACAGGATTGCTTCTCCCCTTGGTCAAAAGACTAGATACCACAACTTCCCAAGGACTCCTCCAACAGTCTGACTCCCTCCTCTGGCCAGGGCTTAGTGCCCCACAAATTCCTCACAGGCCAACCCTCCCATTAGCTGCTGTGTCACTGTGTCCGTGAGAAAAGTCAGCCTCATATTTCAATAAACTATGACTTAACTTTCTAGAAAAAGGATGCAAATCACCAAATAGGACAGCATCCCCCAAAGTGGGACAGTCACCCTTCATTTGTCTGAATGATGGCCCTTAGGGCAAGCCATTTCAACATGATTCTTAACCCGGGCATTCTCTTCAGCTTCAAAGGAGGCTTTTGTATCAACATTTTAACCTGGTTGTTTGTGGAACAAACCAGATTTAGAGTATTTTTCCATGGCGCCCTCCCTTTTACTGAAGTTTCACCTACTCCCCCAGGACTGGGTTTACTCCCTTTCAGATCTAAGCAAAGAACTAGCCTAATGCAGAACTTATCTCTTTCAACAAATTTGCTGTTTCATACTTTCTGTGGGGAAAGGAAGATAAGCGAGTTAAAAGAGAGGCTTTTCTCTTCCAGTCTGCTGAAGCTAGAGTAAACCAAAGAATTGTGGTAAGCAGCAAGGAGGTGAACATGTCTGTGAGGCACTGAAAGCAAGTTGTAACCTAAATACTCCCTGAAAAGAGATGGTTTATGCTTTATCTGTTTTAGTCATGTGTAGAGTATGTTTGGAAAAGGATTCAATAAAGAGAACCAAACTCTTCCCGGTCTCAGAGTCAGAAAAGGAACAGAGTTCAATTCAAACTTTCAGGAAGGTTCCTTTTGGTTCGTGTTTCCTTTCCCAGCAGGAGGTCAGCAGGAGGTCTGCTGGTCATCGCTGCAGAACACACTTCTGCTTCTGATGATAAAATGCTTACTTCTTTGGCTTCTAGATGCTTACTATTTGCACTTGTCCCTACTTGTGGCTCTACTTGGCAAAAATGGCCCATGAGGAGAAAACAAAGGCCATGTGGGCTACCAAGCAAGACTTCAGGGTGCAGAATCCCATGGGTGAATTCTGATGAAAATAATAGCCTGATCTAAAGCAGACAGACAGGACATGGGCTGCTGTCTGCAGTAACAAAAACACTAGACCACCAGACACCATTCAAAGAACCAACAAAGTATCTGGATCTGTTCCACATGGTGACAGTCAAACTAGTGACCAGCGAGAACAAGATGTTACAAACGCAAATAGAATAAAAAGTTAAGAGCACATGGGTTTTGAGTCAGATGGATTTGAGTTTGAATGCTAGTCTAGTCCTTCACTCTCAGTATCTGGTAACTGTGGAGTTACCATTTAAGCTTTTTGAGTCGTAGTTAAGATAATGATACCTATCTTATAAGGTTGTCACAAAGACTGGATGAAATAAATAGTGTTCAGAACAAGACCTGTTATACAGAAGGAACTCAGTTTACTGATATTATAGAGAAAAAGACATACTCCCAATCCTGAAGGAGCTTATAATCTAGTTAGGTACACAAATTCATAAACATTAGCAAATAACAAGATATAATCCAGCACTAGATGATAAGACCTAAATTTAAATGTAGCAGTTCAAAGATTAACAAGATCTCTGAGAATCACAGTCATCAAGGTAGTCGATATAGAGACAGCAGGGTTAGAGTAGGTTCCTGAGAGTAGAGTAGGAAGAGAAGAAAGAGAGAAGAGTCCCTTCCCCTGTCTCTACGCCATAAGGAAAATTCTGGGGCCGAGTTTAAAGAGTGAAGCTCAAGGGCCAAGTACAACCAAGTCCATTTTGAAGAACTCCAACTAAATTCAGACGTTGGAGTTAACAGATACAAAATTCAAAGGATTTATTATAAAAATGTTCAAATAATTATAGGTATTTTCTATCAATGAATAAACAGATAGGGATCTCAACAAGGAAACAGAAACAACCTTTAAAATGGACTATAGAACTAAAAAGTACAATTATGGAAATTTTAAAAATCACTAGATGGGCTCAACAGAAGATTGAGGAAATCACAATAATAATCAGTTAAACTGAAGATGAATAGAAACTGCCTTATGCAATGGACAGAAGGGACCAAAAAAAAAAAACACTGAATAAAAATGAATAGAACCCAGAGATCTATGAGACAATACGAAATCATTCATCACACATGTAACTGACATCCCCAAAACAGGGAAAAATAAAAAGGGACAGAAATACATTTGAAGAAATGTTTGAAAACTCCCTAAATTTGGTGGAAAACATTAATTTACAGATCAAAAACGTTCAACAGACCTTAGGAAGGACAAATTTTTTAAAAAATCACTCCTAAAAACATCACAGTGAAACTGTTAAAATCCAAAGATAAAGAGAAAATCTTTAAAGTACTTAGAGGAAAATGATGCATTACATACAGGGGAACAAGAGTAAGGTCAATTGTCATCTCATTAGTCACTATGGAAACCAGAACATTTTGAAACAAGATTTAAAAAAATCTTTCAACCAAGACTTTTATATCCAGTGCAACTAACCTTAACATCTAAAGGCAAAATAAAGACATTTTCAGAAAACCAGTTTGCTACCAGCAAACTTTCACCACAAAAATACTAAACAAAGTTCTTCAGTCTAAAAGAATGTGATACTAGGTAGTAATGTGGATATACGGGAAAAAGCAAAGAACGTGGAGAATGATAACTATGTGGGTAAATATAAAAGAAAGTATATATATTCCCAGAATTTTTATTTTTCTTCCTTAGACTTGGCTGAAAACTCCTAATTACTTTAAAAGATGAATGTTTAAGGTAAAAATTCTGAAACTGTATTGGTGGTTTATAATGTTAACAGATAAAATATGACCAAAATAACACTAAGGATTGGGTAGTTAGGGGAGCAGTAAATGAAAATTTACACTTTTGCCAGGTTTCTATATTTTACCTGAAGTAATTAAATATTAACTCTAAATAGATTGAGTTAATTTTAAGATATATATTATAATCACTAAAAATAATCCAAAAAGGTATTTTTTAGCCAATATTTAAAAATATTCAATTAATATAAAAAAGGCCAGGAAGGAGGAAAGGAGGAACACAAACTAGATGAGAAAAATACAAAACTAATAACAAAAGAAAAGGCCTATATATCCTCATATAAATAATTTATTTAAAAGTATGTAAACCAAACACCTCAATCAAAAGGTAGAGACTGTCAGACTATAATAAAAAGCAAGAATAAACCACATACTATCTAGAAGAAGTACTTTAAATATACAAGTACTTTAAAGACACAAATAGCCGGGCTCGGTGGCTCAGCCTGTAATCTTGTGCTTTGGGAGGCTGAGGTGAGTGAATTGCTGGAGCCCGCAAGTTCGAGACCTGCCTGGGCAATTTGGCAAGACCTCATCTCTACAATAAATAATAATAATAATAAAAATTAGCCGGGCGTGGTAGCACGTGCCTGTAGTTGCAGCTACTTGGAAGGCTGAGGTGGAAGGATTGCCGGAGCCCAGCAGGTCGAGGCTGTGGTGGCCAGGAGCAGCCACTGCACTCCGGTCTGGGTGACAGAGTGAGAGTCCAACTCAAAAAAAAAAAAAAAAAAAAAAGACACAAATAGACTAAAAGTAAAATACTGCAAAACCATGCAAATAACAAAAGTAAAAACTAAAAGCAGAAGGCTTGAAAGTGTACAAAGCTTAAGGATAAGAAGACTGGAATGGCTCTCAATAAAAGACAAAATAGACTTCAAGAAAAGGAATATACTAGAAACAAAGAGGGACATTTAATAATGATACAGGGTCAATACATCAGGAATATAGAACACATTAAAATATATATGCTCCTAAAAACAGATCTTCAAAATATATGAAGCAAAAAGTGACAGAGCTAAAGGGAGAAGTAGAAAAACCCACAATGATAGATGGAGGTCATGACACATTTCTATTGGTGATTGATAGATTAGCTAGACAAAAATTCAGGAAGACCACAAAATAAATGAATGACACTTTTAACTATCTTAACCTAACTTACATTTATAGAAAATTACACTCTAAAAATGCAAAACAAACCTTCAAATGCACATGGAATGTTAGCCAAGATTGATGATATGATATGTTGGGCCATAAAACAAATCCCAATATATTTCAAAAGACATGTTCTCTGTCCACAATAAAATTAAATTTAAAAATCAACTGAGGAGCTGGGCAAGGTGGCTCATGCTTGTAATCCTAGTACTTTGGGAAGTAGAGGTGGGAGGACTGCTTGAGCTTAGGAGTTTGAGATAAGCCTGGACAACAAGGTAAGACCTCATCTCTACAAAATAAAAAATAAAAAAAAATTAGCTGTGGTGGCATGCACTTGTAGTCTCAGCTACTTTGGAGGCTGAGGTGCAAGAATTGCCTGAGTCCAGAAGGTGGAGACTGTGGTGAACTGTGATTATGCAGTGCACTCTAGCTTGGGCAACAGAGTGAGATCCTGACTAAAAACAAAACAAACAAAAAAATGAGAGAAAACATTTAGAAATCCTCATTATATTTGTATGTTTAAAATTTCTTTCAGAGCCGGGCTCGGTGGCTCAGCCTGTAATCCCGCGCCTTTGGGAGGCTGAGGTGAGTGGACTGCCTGAGCCCGCGGGTTCGAGACCTGCCTGGGCAACTTGGCGAGACCTCGTCTCTACAATAAATCAAAAATTAGCCGGCGTGGTAGCGCATACCTGTAGTTTCAGCTACTTGGAAGGCTGAGGTGAAAGGATCGCCAGAGCCCAGCAGGTCGAGGCTGCAGTGGCCGGGAGCGGCCACTGCACTCCAGTCTGGGTGACAGAGTGAGACTCCAACTCAAAAAAAAAAAAAAATCTCTTTCAGATATAACTACTTAAGCACAAATAATGTCTTGTAGAATTTATAACACATATAAGAGGTAAAATGTATAAAAACAATAGCAAAATAGCAAGGAGAAATGAATGTAGTTGTAAAGTTGTTACAGTAGATACAAAATTGTACTATATTACTTGAAGATAGACTGATAATTTGAACATGTATACTATAAATCATAAAGCAATAACTGAAAATGAATAGAAACAAAGCAAAAAGTCTAGCTAATAAACCAATAAAAAAGAGAAAATGAAATCATAAAAAAAGAGGAAAAGGAAAAAAACAGATGGTGCAAATACAAAATAGTAAAATGGTAGATTTAAACCTAACCATATCAATAATTACACAAATGCAAATGGTATATACCTTCCAATTTTAAAGGAAGAGATTGCCAAATTAGATAAAAAAGAAAGACCCAATTATAAAGGTTAAAGTAAAAGAATGGAAAAAGATGCTAACACAAGCTAAAAGAAGGTTTGAATGACTATATTAATACTAGACAAGTATATTTCAGATCACATATTACCAGAGATAATGTGAGTCATTTCATAATGACATAGGGATCAATTCATTAGTAGGAAATAATAATACTAAAGATTTTGTACCTAATAATAGAGATTTAAAGTATATGAAGCAAAAACTGATAAAACTAAAAGGAGAAATAGACAAAATCACAGCTATAACTGTAGCTTTCAGTACCTTTTTCTGAATAAATGATAGAATAAGTAGCCAAAAAATCAATAAGGATATAGGAAACTTGAACAATACTATTAACCAATTTGATCTGATCAACATTCATCAAACACTCCACTGAACAACAGAATATATTTGTTTCAAGTATATATAGAACATGTATTGAGTGAGACTATATTCTGGGCCATACTACAGATCTTTTTTTTTTATTGCTGTATTTATTTATAATAAATAATAGAGACAAGGTCTCACTATGTTGCCCAGCCTGGTCTTGAATTCATGGGCTCAAGCGATTCTCCCACCTCAGCCTACCAAAGTGTAGGGATTACAAGCATGAGCCACCACACCTGGCCACCAGACTACAAATCTCAGAAAGATTCAAATAATATAATGTATGTTCTCCAATATAACAGAATTACGTGAGAAGTCAATATACATGGATATATACATTAGAAAGAAATATATATGGAAAATCTCCAAATACTTACAAATTATATAATAGATTTCTAGATAACTCATGGGTCAAAGAAGAAATCACAAAGGACACCACAGTACATTTTGAATTAAATGAAAATAATATGACCAAAATCTGTGAGCTACAGCATAAGCAGTAATTAGAGGAAAATTTATGGAATTAAACTCCTACATGAAAAAATAAGAATGGTCTCAATCAATGAAATAAGCTACCACCTTAAGAAATTAGAAAAAAAAGAACAAGTTAAACCCAAAGTAAACGGAAAAAAAATGAAATAATAAAAGCAAGCAATGAAATTAATGAAATAGAGAATACAAAACAGAGATCAATGAAACTAAAAGTTAGTTCAGAAAACTGATAATCTCTAGTCAGATTAATCAGGACACAAAAGAGAGAAGACACAAACTAGCAGTATAAGCAAGAGAAAGGGATATATCATGAGCAATGTTATGCTAATAATTTAGATTAAATTAGAAAAATCATTGAAAGGTAGAAACTACCAAACTCACTAAAAAATAACTGGATAACCCAAACAGCCCTATCTTTATTAAAGTAGTTGAGTTTGTAGTCAGAATCCTTCTCACAGACAAAACTCTAGGTCCAGGAGGCTTCACGGTGCATTCTACCAAACATTTAAGGAAGAAACAATGCCAATTCTACACAAACTCTTGCAGGAAACAGAAGACAAAGGAACATTTTCCAACTCATTTTATGGGGCTGGTATTGCCTTTATACCAAAATCAAAGATATTACAAGAAAAGAAAATTATAGACCAATATTCATCATGAATTCCTCATGAACATCATTTATATTAATTAATTTTCAGAAAATCAAATCCAATAATATTTTGAAGTATAATACATTATGATCAAGTGTGGTTTATCCCTGGGTTGTAAGATTGAGTTAACATTCAAAAGTCAATGTAATTCATTCTTTTAACAAATGGGAAAAAATATGTAATCCTCATAATGGTAAAAATGCATTTGATAAAAATGTAACCTCTGGGCCAGGTGTGGTGGCTTACGCCTATAATTCCAACACTTTGGGAGGTCGAGGCAGGAGGATCACTTGAGCCCAGGTGTTGAAGACCAGCCTAGGCAATATAGCAAGACCTCAACTCAACAAAAAAATCAAAAAATTAGTCAGGCATGGTGGCACGTGCCCATAGTCCCAGTTACTAGGGAGGCTGATGTGGAAGGATCACCTGAGCCCAGGAGGTCAAGGCTATGGTAAACCATGATCGTGCTACTAACCTCCAGTCAGTTGACAGAGTGAGACCCCAACTCGAAAAAAAAAAAATCTAACATCTATGCATGCCCCAAACTGTCAAGAACCAAAGGGAACTTCCTCAATCTGATAAAGAACATCTATGAAAAAACCTAACAGCCATATCATACTTCATGGTGAAAAATTAAATGCTTTTCCTTTAAGGTCAGGCATTAGACTAGGAATCAATTCTATTCAACACTGTACTGAAGGCATCAGCTAGTACAAAAGGAATTAAACTAATATTATTATTATTTTTTTTTAGTTGGAGTCTCACTCAACTTGCTGGGCTCCAGCGATCCTTCCGCCTCAGCCTTCCAAGTAGCCAGAACTACAGGCGCGCACTACCATGCCCGGCTAATTTTTTTTATTTATTGTAGAGATGAGGTCTCACCAAGTTGCACAGGCAGGTCTCGAACCTGCGGGTTCAGGCAATTCATTCACCTCGGCCTCCCAAAGCGCAGGATTACAGACTGAGCCCCGAGCCCAGCCAAGGAAATGTTTTATAACATGATTATAGTGGTGGCAAGAGTCAGCAAATACTTCTTTGAAGAAGTTATATTTAAGCTGAGACCTGAAGGATAGTAAGGAATTCACCAACTAGCCAAAAGGACAGTATTCTAGCTAGAGGGAGCAACATATACAAAGGTCCAAAGGAAAGAAAGAATATGTGATATCTAGGCCACAGCAGTATAGTTCTGTGGAGCTGGAACATTGAAGGACAAATATGAGACTGATAATATACATGGGGGCTAGTTTTTAATCTCGTAAACTAGGAGTCAGCAGACTTTTTCTGTTAAAGGGCCAGAAGTTTTCAACTTTATGGGCCAAGAGGCAAAATCAAAGAATTATTTTTGTAGGTATTTATACAAGACAAAAACTTTTCTACAATTTGCATTGATAAAATTAAAAATATAATAATTGAGAACAATTTTTCGTAATACAGGTTTATTAGTGAGAATAATGGAATTTTTTGGAGAGGAATAACATTTTACATACTTGAAGAGCAAAGTCAGTGTTCTCTATTATCAAAATTGATTGCAAATATTCATCTGTTGATGCTGATCTGTGATGAGATCTTGTGTATTTCATCTTTGAAAATGTCTTTTTCAGACAGATAAGTACTGCCAAATACTGATATCACTCCATGAGCATATGATTTTAATTGAGCATGTTCATTACTTGGGAGGCATTTATAGAATTCTGTTAGATTCTTCTCTTGGTATTTGCCTTTAGCCTGTCATTACACTGCAGATTAATTACTTACCACTGAAAGTTAGGAGGAAGTACCCAACTTGCACAGTTAAGTGAAATTTGAACTATGAAAATTTCATTTGCACTTGCATCAACATTGCAAAAAACGCTGCTGGAACTATAATTTGAGTTCAGAAACTATATCTACTGCAAATTTGTGTGGGAATGGAGATCTTGTTTTTCATTTCAACTTTCAACAGCATGGGAAGTACATAAAGCAGCTTGACATTACGTGTGATTCAAACAACATTAGTTGTAGTCAAAATTATTTTACCACATATAAATTTCACAAATAAGCATTGTTTTGCCTTGTAATTTTAAGTGGAAGTCAAAAAGAAATATCAAATCTGCAGCAAAAACTAATTTCCAAAGCCATTTCGTATTTGATAATACTGGTGAGTGCAGTTTTTCTCATTCAGAAAAGTATTCATTTCAGTTCTGAGTTCAAAAAAACCATAATAAAAATTTACTACTGTTAAACCATCAAAATATTGTATGGTAGAACAAGTTAATATACTTAGCTCTTATTTCTGACAAAAATTACAGGAACTGTCAATGGCTAAGTTCTCAAGAGTAAATGAGGTTCACTGTTGACATTACTGCTTCAATAATAAAT
This sequence comes from Cephalopachus bancanus, assembly GCA_027257055.1. Lineage (NCBI taxonomy): Eukaryota > Metazoa > Chordata > Mammalia > Primates > Tarsiidae > Cephalopachus > Cephalopachus bancanus. The sequence goes on along the minus strand of JAPVLO010000379.1, from coordinate 1,954,597 downwards.
GATAAATTAAAATATTTTCCTCAAAGTACTTGCAGATGAATAATAAAATGAATTACCATAGGCTTTAAACACCTTATATTTTCACAAGTTTTGTAAATTTCTCCAACTAAGCCTTTTTTCTGTTCTACCCATATTTTTGTTATCATTAGTTGTAACACATCTTAGCAGATTCCACTTCAGATTGTAATGAATTAGTGTTTTCTCAAATATTTTCACCTGTGGTTGTTCTATTTAGACTATTCTTAGAGGTGAATTCTTCAATCACTTCAAACTTGGCATTCATTTCTCAAATAAACAATAATAACTGACCAATATTGTTAACATCTGTCGACTTATCCAGAGCCAAGGAAAACCACTTGAAATAATTTGTCTTGTCTTTAAATTTTCTATTTATGTTTCTCCCAATGTCCTCAGCTCTTTGAACAACTATTCTTGCTGAAAGACTAATAGTCTTAAGTGAGTTTATTTTCTCTGGACACAATTTAATTAACTCACCATTTGTAAACAGCTTTCTTTTCTTTGTTTTTCTATAAATGAGCCCCTTGAAAACTTACTTTGGTTGCAACATGATTTTCAGTTTTTTCTTGTGAAGAAATTCTTCTGTAATGAGATACTTGATTTTAAATTTTCTATTTTTTTCTGACTATTGCCTTTTGTGAGTTGAGAATATTGTGATGAATATTTAGTGTTTGGCAATGTTGATGTATATTGTGTTCTTTTAGCCTAGCTATTATGCCATTGTGTAACAAACATAATTATTTGTCAACTCAGTAACAAAATAGTCTATAGTCCATTGTGTCTCAAAAAAATGACATTCAAAGTCCTGTTTTGACATAATGAGTATGCATCAATACTAGAAAATACAATGAAAAGCCACAGTACAGTGATACTCATGTCATTTATAACATTGTCAGATAGTAACTTTATCATTGCAATTTGTAATGCAGCAGTACAGTGATGAGAGTGCCATACAGTCTTCACAGCAACTACTCAACTCTGCTATGGTTGTGCAAAGATACCCATAAGCAATTGTAAACAAATGTGCATGACTACGCATTCCCATAAAACTTTATTTTTATGGACACTTAATTTTTTAATTTCATAAAATGTTCATATCACAAATATTGTTCTTTGATTTTTCAACCACTAAAAAATGTATAAGCAGGAAAATTAAATAAAAGGTATCCATATTGGAAAGGAAGGAGTAAAACCACCTTAATTCATTAATTATAGATGACTTGATTTTTTTTATAAGAGCGCTGAATGCTATATATTTATTATTCATAAAATAAAATCCATAGAAGTCACTTTATTTTTAAAATTTTTTTATTTTTTCATAATCAATACTTTTTATTATGGTTTTGTGGGGTACAGTTAAGGGTTAAGTATACAATTACATTTCATTCAGGCACCCTGTTAATAAGAGGTGTTTCCCCATCCCCAGACAGATATTTGCTACTGTTAATCCCATCTCCCTCCCCCCCATAGTTTCCCAGTACCGTCACTCATTTTCTTATAGTATTACATTGGATGTTCAAGGTCCATTATATGAGTGAGTACATGTGATACTCGGATCTTTGTTTCTGTGAGAGGTCACTCAGTATTATAGACTCTAGTTCCATCCAAGTTGCTGTGAAATTCATGATTTTGTTATTTTTTATGGCTGCGTAGTATTCCATCGTGTATATGTACTACATTTTTTAAATCCAGTCCTCTTTTGATGGGCAGCATGGTTGTTTCCAGGTTCTTGCTATTGTGAACAATGCTGCGATAAACATACGTGTGCAGGTATCTTTTTTTATAGAGTGATTTGAGTTCTTCAGGGTATATTCCCAGTAGGGGGATTGCGGGGTCATATGGGAGGTTGATATTTAGAGCTTTTAGGAATCGCCACACTGCTTTCCACAGAGGTTGCACTAGGTTACACTCCCACCAACAGCGTAGAAGTGTTCCCTTTTCGCCACACCCTCTCCAGCAGCTGTTATTTTGAGTTGTTGATAATTGCCATTCTGACTGGAGTTAGGTGGTATCTCACTGTGGTTTTGATTTGCATCTCCCTGATGATTAGTGAGGTTGAACATTTCTTCATGTGCTTGTTGGCTGCCCGGATGTCCTCTTTTGTGAAGTGGATGACTTGATTTTTAAAAATGTTTTGATACGTATATGGTGATCATATCAGGGTAACTAGAATATCCACCATCTCAAAACATCTATCATTTCTTTGTGCTGGGAATTACCCAATATTCTCTATATCCTCCTTCTAGTTATTTGATACTATATATTATTGTTAACTATAGTCATCCTACAGTGGTATAGAACACTAGAAATTATTCTTCCTACCTAGCTGTAATTTTGTATCCTTTAGGAAATCTCACACTATCTCCTCTTTTCCCCTTCCTTTTTCAGACTCCAGTAACCTCTGTTTTATTTTTTACTTGCATGAGATCAATTTAAAGAAAAAAATTCAGCTTCTGCATATGAGTGAGAACATGTGGTATTTAAGTTTCTGTTCCTGGCTTATTTCACTAGTTCTATCCATGTTGCCATAAGTGACAGGATTTTATTCTTTTTTATGGTTGAATAGTATTCCATGGTGCTATATATAACATTTTTTTCTTTTCCGCTTGACAAATAGATATTATTTGATAAATATTGTAGGCTTTTACAAAGCAGTCTTTATATATTACAAAAACATATTAAAGTCCACCCACATTTAGGTCAGCAATATGTCTTCTTGATTTCAGTCTTAAAAAAAATAACCAGTCAAACGTATGATTTACTTTCATAATTTCCCCCAATCCAGCTGTTCTTAATTCGTCCATATATTTCCCAGATCAATTTCCAGATAGTAATAATTAAGAAAAATAATTAGCCCTTTCTCCTCTGAGCATTAAGAAATACTGATTTCCATACATTGTTGCAAAGCTGATGATCTTTCCTTGATTTATTTGCCCAAACTTAAACTTTTGAAAATGTCTGAGGATTTATTTTGCCATTAAGTATGTAATAACATTTTCTTTATCCATTCGTCTGTTGCTGGACACCTAGGCTGATTCCACATCTTGGCTATTGTGAATAGTGCTGCAATAAATATGTGGATGCATATGTCTCTCTGTTATACTGATATCCTTTCCTTTGGATAAATGCCTAGTAGTGGGAATGCTGGATCATATGGTAGTTCTATTTGTAGTTTTTTGAGGAACCTCCACACTGTTCTCCATAGTAGCTGTACTAGTTTGCATTACCATCAACAATGTACAGGAGTTTTCTTTGTTTTTCTCTGCATCTTCAACAGCATTAGTTATTTTTTTGTCTCTTTGATAATAGCCATCCTAACTGAGGTAAGATAATACCTCATTATGATTTTTTTTTTTTTTTGAGACAAGGTCTCACTATGTTGCCCAGGCTGGTCTTAAACTCCTGGGCTCAAGCAATTCTCTCACTTTGGCCTCCCAAAGTGCTGGGATTTACAGGCGTGAGCCACCATGCCTGGCTTCATTATGGTTTTGATTTGCATTACCCTGATGATTTGTGATGCTGAACATTTTTCACATATTTGTTGGCTATTTGTATACCTTCTTTTGAGAAATGTCTGTACAGATCATTTGTCCATTTTTAAGTTGGATTTTGCTATTGTTGAGATGTCTGAGTTTCTTGTATATTCTGGATATGAGTCCATTAACAAATGAGTAGTTCGCAAATACTTTCTCCCATTCTGCAGGTTGTCTTTTCACTCTGTTGATTGTTTCCTGTGCTGTGCAGAAGCTATCTAGTTTTATATAATCCTATTTGTTTATTTTTATTTTTGTTGCCTGTGCTTTTCTGAAGTCTTATTCATAAAATGTTTTACCATATCAATGTCTTGAAGTATTTCCCCTATATTTTCTTCTAGTAGTTTTATCTTTTGGGGTCTTACACTTAGATCTTTCATCCATTTTGAGGTGATTTTTGTATAGGTTGAGAGGTGAGGGTCTAGTTCCATTCTTCTGCATATGGATATCCGGTTTTCTCAACACCATTTGGTAAAGAGACTGCCTTTCTCCCAGTGAGTGTTCCTGGCGTTATTTGCAAAATATCACTTGACTGTAGATATATGAATTAATTTCTGGGTACTCTATTCTTGTTATGCCAATATCATGCTGTTTTGATTACTACAGCTTTATAGTATATTTTGAGGTATGGTAATGTGATACCTCCAGCTTTGTACTTTTTGCTAAGATTGCTTTGGATGTTCAAGGTCTTTTGTGTTTTCACACAAATTCTAGATTTCTTTTTTTCTATTTCAGCAAGATTGTGGTACAAGATCAATATACACAAAAATTGTATTTTTATACACTTGCAGTTAACAATCTGAAAATGAAATTAAGCAAACAATTCATTTATAATAGCACGAAAAAGAGTAACAAGACTAGAAATAAATTTAATAAATGAAGTGCAAAACTTAAACTCTGAAAACTACAAAATACACTGTTGGAAGAAATTAAAGAAAATCTAAATAAATGAAACATCCTACAGACTCAATATAGTTAAGATGGCAATATTCCTCAGATCAATCTACAAATTCAATGCAATCTCAATCAAAATACCAACTGGATTTTTTTTTTTTCAGAAACTGACAAGCTGATCTTAAAATTCAAGCTGACAAGATGCCCAAAATAGCCAAGACAATCTTTTAAAAAAGAAGAGCAAAGCTGAAAGACTCACACTTCCCAATTTAAAAACTTACTATAAAACTACAATAATCAAGACAGCGTGGTACTGGAATAAAGACAGACATATAGATCAATAAAATAGAATTAAGGAACCAGAAATAAACCTTCACATTCATGGTCAACTGATTTTCAACAAGGATATGAAAATAGCTTAATGGGGGGAAAGAATAATCTTTTCAGCTCTGGGAAACTGGATATCCATATGCAAAAGAATACAGTTGATAACTATCTTACACTATATCTAAGAGCTAACTAAAAATGGATCAAAGACCTAAATGGGAGCATTCAAACTATAAAACTCTCAAAGAAAGCATAAATGTACATCTTTGTGAAACTGGATTAGGCAATAATTTTTTGAATATGATACCCAAAGCATGAGGAACAAAAGAAAAAATAGATAAATTGGACTTGCTCAAAATTAGACACTTTTTTGTCTTTCAAAGGACATCAAGAGAAGGTGAAAAGGCAACCCATGAAATACTTGAAAATATTTGCAAATTATACATCTGATAAGAAACTTGTATCTAGAATTTATAAAGATGGCTATAACTTAGCAACAGTAAAACAATGTGGCTTAGACATTGATTTAATTTCTTCTTGGGTGAAATGTCTATTCAAAGTGTATAAATAGACATTTCTCCAAAAAGGATACAAATGGTCAATAAGAGTATGAAAAGATGTTCAACATCACTAATTACTAGGGAAATACAAATCAAAACTGTAATGAAATACCACCTCATATATATCAGGATGGCTACTTAAAAACAGAAAACAAGAAATGTTGATGATTATGTAGAAGAATTAGAACCACTGTGCATGCTGTTGGGGAGGAAGTTTTATTGAGTTATATTCACATACCATACAAATCCATGCATTTTAAATGTATAATTCAATGGTTTTAATGTATTCACAGAATTGTACAATCATCACTACAAAAAAATTTAGAACATTTTCATCAACTCAAAAAGAAACCCCATACTCCTTGGTCCCCCACAACTCTCTCCAGCCCTAGGCAACCACTAATCAGCTGTCTGTATAAATTTGCCTATTCTGGACATTTCATATAAATGAAATTATATAGTATGTGGTCATTTGTGCCTTGTTTCTTTCACTTATAATAATGTTTTCAAAGTTCATCCATTTTGCAGCATGTATAAATATTCATATTTCATTCCTTTCTATGGCAAATAACATTCCGTTGTATGGATATACCATATTTTATTTATCCATTCATCAGTTGATGATGGACAGTTAGGTTGTTTCTTCTTTTTGGCTATTATGAATACTGCTTCTATGAACATTTATATACAAGTTTTTGTACGAACATATGTTTTCATTTCTCTTGGGTATATATATTTAGGAGTGGGATTGCTGGGTTACTGGACTTTTCCAAAGCAACTATATCATCTGACATTCCCATTGACAGTGAATGAGGGTTCCCATTTCTCCACATCTTTGCCAACACTTGTTATTATGTGTCTTTCTTATTCTAGCTATCCTAGTGAGTGTGAAGCAGTATCTCATTGCGGTTTTTATTTTCATTTTCCTAATGAAAATGATGTCGGATATATTTTCATGTGCTTACTGGTCATTTGTATATCTTCTTTGGAGAAGTGACTATTTTGATCCTTTATCCATTTTTTTTCCTGTTTTAAAAATTGTGGTAAAATATACATAATATAAAATGGACCATCTTTTTTTTTAGTTGGAGTCTCACTCCGTCACCCAGGCTGGAGTGCAGTGGCATGCTCATGGCCACCTCAGTGTCGACCTGCTGGCTCAGGCAATCCTTCTGCCTTAGCCTTCCAAGAAGCTAGAACTATAGGCATGTGCCACCATGCCTAGCTAATTTTTGTCTATTTACTGTAGAGATGAAGTCTCCCCAAGTTGCCCAGGCTGTTCTCAAACCCATGGGCTCAGGCTCCCTTCACCTCGACCTCCCAAAGTGCTGGGATTACAGGCTTGAGTCACTGCGCCCAGTCAAATTTACCATCTTAACCATTTTCAAGTGTACAGCTCAGTGGTATCAAGTACATGCACATTGTTGTGCAACCATTATCCATATCCAGAACTTTTCATCTTTAAAAATTGAAACTATATCCATCAAACAATTATGCCCTATGCTTCCCTTTCCACCTAACTCCTGGGAATCACCATTCTACTTTCTGTCTCTATACAATTGATTACCCTACGTACCTCATATCATTGGTATTGGATGACATTTATCTTTTTGTGACTGGATTATTTCATTTAGAATCATGTTGATGAGCCATACCAAAACGGGCATCAGGCTTCTTTCCAAGAACAAATACTCTCCATAGGCTAATGAACTAGACTCATTGCACATGACATCTGGTCATGTCCAACCTCAGAGCTCCCACATAACAACTCTTCTAGTTATGGCAAAGAAGTTCAGGTCTAAATTTCCTGAAAGCCCTAACCTGGATGGACAACTCTTGTCTCCAAAACAGAAGTCTACTTCACATATAATTGTTACCATCACTTCAATGATCGCTGCCACTATTCCAGCCCACTACCTCAGCCACCATTCTAGCTTCATTCAGACTACTAGCTCAGCCAATATCCTGTCTACTGCTGCCACTAACAGCTCCCATTTTGAGCAACTGCTATGCTGTCTCTAATCCTCCTATACACTAGCATACCAAGACTTTATCTTGAGTGCATGAGAAGTAGTTGAATGGTTTTAAGCAATATAATCATATGATCATCTTTGCATATTAGAAGATTTATTCTGGTGGTAATGTAAAGACTAGAAAGTATCACTGGAGTTAGAGAATGCAGTTAACAGGCGATTGCAGTAATTCCTGGTGAGATAAGGGTGATGACAGTGAGGATGAAGAGATCTGGTAGAATCTGAGAGGTGTTTAGAAGATGGAATTTATAGGACTTGATTTCAGATTGGACATGAGAGAGAAGACAAAGACTAGAGCTAAGAGTCCCTCAGCACTGGTAAGTTCAGCAGCCAAGGGCCAGCCATCTGGCATTAGCTATTAAGGTTTCTGAGTCTTGATGATCCTGAGGTTTCCAAGACCGTATCACTCAAAACCCTATCAATAGGGTGCCCCCCAAAACCATAACGTAGGCATTTAAGTAAGGAACAAAACTGATACGGCTAATTTGACCACTACAGAAATAGCTTCCTGTGTCCACTTTCCCTTTGAGGGTAAAATAAGTTGTTGGATATTAAAGGATCTTCAGGAAGCCCTATCTTCCCTCTAACAAACTTCATTTCCACTTCTCCATCAGCTCCTAAAAATCGATCAATAAACTATTCCACAGACATCTAATGAACCTGCTATGTACCAAGTATGATATTACCATTTTAGCTTTGAGGATTCAGAGATGGTCTCCCTCCATCTAGCAAATCATGCACTTAGGAAAAGACACAGAATTCATTTTACTGAAGTGCAGATGAGTCTTAATATGATCTTCCTTTAATAGAAATTTGAATTAACATATTTTTTCTTATTTCAAAAGTAATTCACAGGTAAGTACAAGTAAGACATAAAAATCACTAGAACATCTACTACCTGCAGACAATCATTATAAACATTGTGGTCTAGTCTTGTTAGACTTCTATGCTACTTTCTTCCTCTATGTTTCTATTCTATTTTTAACTAGGGAATTTGTATTTTATCTAAGATGAACATCTTAGGCTAAGGAATGACCCCAGTTTGGCTGCTGTTTAGTGCAGAGAACTTTCCTCAAGCCTTCAAAAGTCAGCGCGCTCAGGTTTACAAATAGGTGGTGGCTCCGAATAAGGCCCTGCTGGGCACCTGGCCAGGCTAAGTGTTCATATTTACCAGCTGCCTCTATACAAGCCCTGCTCACTGCGGTTTTGGAGCATTCAAAAAGGGAAGTAATAGACACCCTCAAAGTCTGGGCACGGGTTGGTCAGGGAAGGAGGTCTCCTAAAGGGCCACCAGAATTGCTACATTCTTTGCATGGCTCTCGCTTCTGTCTAAAATAGCAAAAAGCTGCTAGGATTGGCATGCTTGTCACAAAGAGACATATGAAAATTTGTTAAGAGTGGTGTCCCAGTCTCTTCCTAAGGGAAACCTGATTAAAAGGATTACTTCAAAGGATCATTAATAGAAAAAGAATGTCAGGCTCCCTAGGGTAGAGCTGCCTTTGAACCAAGCTCTGTTTCAACACTTCTAATATGTCCCCCATAAGGTCAGCTGGAGTGAGCCACACACCAGAGACCACACTCCCAATGCCAGGGACACAGATGGTCAACACTGGCCTCCATCCTGGCTGGCAGGACCATCTAGACCCACCCCAGCAGGGAGCAGGAGGGTTTTCCTGTCCCTTGGGAGCTGGAATACAGTGCTGGGGATTCTAATACTTCCTGCACACCCAGGAGTACCATATGCCTTCTGCAGAATTTTTAGCTTCTACAAAGTAGAAAATTCCCTGATGCCAAGAAAGCTAAAGTCCTTGCTTTCACTGAAACCTGAAGAGCACCTTCCCATTCCTACTTCTTTAGGAAGGTGCTGGTCCCAAAGCAGTGTTGTTGACTTGCTCTTTCTTGGAGAATCACAGTCGGGAGGCGGGGAGGGAAGGGCGGTTTGGACATCCTCAAGCTGACCATTCCTCTTGCAGCTGCCACTTTTTCTGTGGCAAATATTCTTCATATGCCAGAATTAAACCAATCCCATTGCATCTGGTCATAGCCAAACTCAGAGCTCCCACATCCAACCCTTCTAGTGATGGGAAAGAAGTTCAGTTCTGAGCTTTCCAAGAGACCTAAGCGGAATAGACCACTCTTGTCCCCAAAACAGAGGTCTACTTCACGTACGATCGTTATCGTCGCTTCAATGATTACTGCCACTTTACCAGCTCACTACCTCAGTCCCTCTCCCAACCACCGTCCTAGCTGCAACTTCACTGACTTCAAGCCCAGGTAATATCCTGGCCACTGCTGCCACAATAATGGCTCCCATTTATTGAGCACCTGCTATGTTGTCTCTAATCCTCATTGCAAAACTGCAAGTTCACTGAAGAGGAAATTGGCTTCAAGGTATTGCCACACTGCAGAGAAGAGGTAAAACGGGGCTTTCGGTCTAGGTCCAGATGACCCAAGCCTGCACTGTTTCCACTGCCCTGTGCTGTCTTCCTGTTGTGGCCCAAGTTCAATGCAGACTGGGAAAGTTAAGATACACGTTTGTTGGCTATGTAATTTGCACAAGTCACTCACCCTCTGTGCTTCAGTTTTATCACTAAAATGACAGTTTCATTTGAGGCAGAGAGATACAGAACAATGTTTGTGTGTGTCTTGGATGTCTGTGTGTATCTGCGGCCAAGTATTGGGAGGTGGGGTGAGGCATCCATTGTTCCTGCTCTCCAAGCCCAGGGCAGTCAAATGCTGGAGCTGTCATGGGGACCTTATCAGTCATGGCCAGGATAGAGGAAGCCTATCCACCCCCTGCTGCTTCTCTGGGGTGCCACATTGTGTGGGCAGGGAGAGAGGACCCTGGAGGACCCCTGGAATGTTCCATCTGCTGGGCGCCCTTTGGAGGGCTGATGGAATGATAAGGTGACAATAGCAGCCTGGGCTTTGTGGCTCCCTTTATTCCCCCTAATGAGAGTTTCCTTCTGTCCCGCAGCCATGAAAAGTTCCCGAGTTCCCCATAGATGCCTCCTCAGCCCATTTGCCTGCCTTTCATCCTACACCACCCAGCTTTCTCAACTCCTAATTGTATTTCTGAGACCTCAGACCCCAGGCCTTGACCAGCAAGGCAGAAAACCCAACTGCTTACGACACTGTAACCTCAGCTCAGCACACTTTCATTGCACACTCTCCTCCTGGCTCACCCAGGCCTGGTCTGGCGGGAAGGACACAGTTCACAACCTCAGCATCTCAGCCTTGGAAGGTCCAGGGAATGCAGTGGCTAGGAAGGAGGACCTACAGAGGGGTAGAGGCATTTACCAACTGAGTTGCCAGGAAGAAAGAACAGCATAAGGGCATATAAATTGTAGTCAAGTGGACTAGATTTGGAATTCTGGCTCCACCCCTTCCCAGCCATGTGATTTAAACTTTCTGAGCCAAGCTTTCCTTGTGTGTAAAACAAAGATAATATCTACCTTGAGGGGTGGTTGCAGGGATTAACCAAGATAATATATTTAAAGCACCTTGCTCAGTGCCTGACACATAGTTGGCACCCAATAAATGCAGTTTGCTTTTCCTCCCCTGCTCCCCTGCCTTGCTTCTGCCAACATCTAGAGCAAACGAATCTGGCAGATCACTTCTCAATCATTCGAGGGTCCAGGGCCCAGCCTCTGTTCCTTTTGTCCTTTAAACTGCACGATCCGTGAATGACAGAAGGCAGGAATTGGGAAAGAGGGAAACGAGACAAGGGTGGGAAGCAGGTGGGTGGACAGAGGAAAGGTGCAGAGGGGTGCCTCACCATGAGACAGGAGAGGTTGTGTGGCTTAGGGCCCCAGAGAGCCCCCAAATCAGTGCACAAGGAATTTGCTAAGAGCAGCTGGCCCCTGGATGGGGTGGGGGAAGGCTCCGGATTCAGAGCCTGGTTTCAAGCAGGTCCTTCCCACTACTAGTCTGTCTGGGCTGGAAGCAGGGAACCTGATATTTACATACCTCCGCAGATGTGTCCCAACAGCCTGCCTGCCCTACCACGGTGGAGGAGGAATAATCGCACCAAGGCTGAGCTCCCTCCTCCTCCCCCTGCAAGAGCCAGATGACCTCAGTGCTTCAGTGCTCCAAATGGAGTGGGGAGGAGTGTGTGTGTGTGTGTGTGTGTGTGTGTGTGTGTGTGTGAGAGAGAGAGAGAGAGAGAGAGAGAGAGAGAGAGAGAGAGAGAGTGTGTGTGTGTATGCGCGCGTGTGCGTGCAGCTCCAGTCCCTAGCAAAGGAGGCTGTGGGCCTGGGTTCAGAGGGATGAAACATCTGGCCAGCTGTGAGCTTGAGCCAGATGTGCGCTGGCCAGATGGAGGGCAAGCTCCCCTGGGTGGGAGCTGCACAGGAGGAAGTCATAACCTCATTGTGCGGCCTAATCCTGAACATATTACTCTGGAATATGTGCACTATCAACAACATCGCCATAAAAAAAAAAGGGCCTCAATAAAGAGAGAAGAAGAAAGAGCAAGGCCCCAAGAGTTGTCAGTGGGCCTCTGACATACTTTTGGGGGCGGGGAGTGAGCTGAGGAGGGAGTCTAGGCTAGCACTTAACCCTGGGCCCTAGCCGCCCCGTGTGCTCTTGAGGAGAGGAGGGTTGAGCTGAGGGGTGTGTCTCCTGCCCTGCAGAGAGAGCTACTGAAAGCTCAAAAACAGTTAAAAAGAGCCTTTGTGATGGAAGCTTAAGGGTTAATGGATCTGGGAGAAAGGGGCTCCAGAGTCTGGGAAGAGCTGGAACAATAGAGGTAAGCCAGAGAAAAACTCTGGGCCTCTTTCCTCTGCCTTCATGAAACCAGGTGTACTAGATGCTTCCAGCAGGGAAGGCACCAGAATGTATCTGTCTACCTCTTCCCTCTCTACTGCCCCCCATCCTCACTTGGCCCCCGCCCCCACCCTAAGAGAGCCAGCCAGATTAGCCACCAAGATGCAAAGCAAGGCTATCAGGGCTGGGCTGCCTCACTGCCTGGGAGCACTGGACAAGGGCCCAGCCAGTTTCTTCCGGAACACTGACAAGGTAGACTGGTCACAACAGGCTTCCCGGAGGATATGGGGTCTCAAAAGATAAGAGAGATTTGGCTAGAGGATAAGAAGAGGAAAGGATGTGTTCTGCTCAGCGTAGGAGGGTCCCTGGTACCAAGAAGCTGAGGTGCAGAGGGAAAAACAAAGGAAAAATGAAGGAAAAAAACCACATGGGAACCAGAAGCACTGAGAGCCTGAGTGGTCCAAGCATCTGACAACAGGGAGAGTGAAGAAAGAGGTGAGTACAGCAGGAAGAAGCCATGAGAGGGGTGCCCAATAATGGGCTTACAGGCACTGGGGGAGCACACTCCCACCCCAGGCAGCTTCTCTGCACTAGAAACCCAAAGGGAGCCTGGAAGAGTGGCCAGAGTGCAGGTAGGTGGACTGCTCACTAGAAGGGAAGTGAGGTGGTGAATTAAAGAATTAAACCCAGAGAGTGTGGGAGACGCACAGAGCAGGCACGGGGCAAGGCTGGTGATTCTCTCCCCTTGCCTCCTGCAGGATTGTGGCAAGCACAACTGCTTCTCATTAGCAAAAATGACAGTGGAAGAGAAATCCAACCCAACCCGGGTCACGGTCACAGCCCTGAGCAGTGAGCCTCAGCCAAGCCAGAGCTGAGTAGGCTGGGGCCCCAGGAGACTCACAGTGGCTGTCCAGCCCTGGAATCCCAAGGTCACCCATGTCGGCACCCATAGTGGGCAGTGATGAAAGGGAAGAATTCAAATGGCTGGAGAAGCAAGGAGGGAGGGAAGTCATGTCATCACTCTCCTGGCTGTCTTGCCTGTTTTCTCCCTCCAAGTTCTTCTATCACACCATGGCCAGATTCGACTCCACCAATCTTCTGCAGAAGAAGCGGCAATGGTTGCTCAGAATCTCAATCAAGAGAAATAAACACCTGAGCCCAAAATGAAAGGTTCTCTGTGGTTCAGCAACCCTAGCTGTCACCAATTCTTGCTCCCATGTTTCTCCACAGCAAGTCCTCCGCCAGTTGCTCTCTACAGAGACCCCTAAGCTTATCCTTCCGAGTCCTTCTGGATCTTTGCTCATGCACCTTTCTTAACCTAAAATGCCTTTTGGTCTCCATCAACTCATTATTATGCCCCCTTTACATTCCATTCACCTGTAAAATTGGGAGAGTAATAACACCTGCTCATAGGGTTTTTGTAAGGATAAAATCAGAAAGCACTTGGAATAGAGCCTGGCACACAGTAAATGTTTGCTATTAGTTTTGTTGTTATTGTTCTATTCATGATCTTTCCAGCCAGAGCCCAAGATCTGCTTTCTCTCTACAGTGTAATCTCCCTGGTCTGCCCACCCATAATTATCCTCCTTTCTGTATTTGCCAAAAGGAGGCAATTCTGACAATTTGTTTCTGCTCAAACTATTTGTCAAGCACCCTACACCATGCTAGGCACTAGGCTAGACAGCAGTGAGGAAATGGGGAATAAAGAAGTGATGTCCCGCCTTTGAAGAGCTTACAGTCCAGAGAAAGTCAAACAGTAAAAGGCAGTTACAGAAGAGTGTAAGTGCAGGCAAGGCAGCCAGAAGAAGGGTGCTGGTATAACGTCCCTCCTTGCTCCTCCAGCCACTTGAGTTCTTCCCTTTCATCGCTGCCCACCACTGGGTCACCTTGGAAGGCTGCAAGTGCTGAGCTTAGAGGGCTTATACACCAAACACCATGGGGCACTGAGGGGCAGGGAAGACTTCTCAGAGGAGGTGATGGACAAGTGGGGAGCTGAAAGCTAAAGAGGAGTTAGAAGGGTGGGGGAGGGAAAGGCATTGTAGAGAGGAGGAACAGCTTGGGCAGAGGCCCAGAGAGGAGAGGGAGGGGAATGAAGTTCAGAAGGGTTAAGAATGGACTGTGAGGAGGATGAAAGCTGAGGCTATGGTGCTTTGGCAAGAGCCAGATCTGGAAAGGCTACGTGAGCTGGGCTAGGATGCTGGGATGGAGTCCCACTGGCAATGGGGAATCAGGCGAGAGGCTGTGGTACTTTCTTTGACCCTTAACACATGCGCCTTGGACTGTTATTAACTATTTCATGTCTGTCAGCTTGTCCCCTCAGGAGATGATAGCCTAGTGCCTTTTCGTATCCCTTTTTCAATGAGGTAGGTTATCAGTAAGTAGATATTCATTTTGATGCTCTTTTAAAGGCCAGCCATGGGCTGCGCTGTGTCTTACACAGAGCAGGAGCTCTGGGCAAGTCTGAGGAGTTGAGGGAGGAGGAGAAACGTGGCAAAACAAGAGGGTCCACGAGGTGCAACAGGAGCACTCTGCACTCCAGAGAGGGGACCCTGGGTCAGCATCCAGCCACATGCAGCTGGGACGAGCCACTGAAACACCCTCATCCTTGGGTTCTTCCCTGCAAAGTGAGGAGCAGGCCAGCTGTCTCACCAGCCCACCACACGTGAGTGTGTAGGTGGAATTCCTACAACAGTGAGCAGTTGCCAAGGGAGGAAGCAGATGCTGAGATGGGGGAGAAGAAGGCAGGACCCCCTGCAGGGCTGGCTCTGAGGCTGATGAAGGGAGCCCCAACCAAGAAAGAAAACAAATATGTGCCTCTCGCAATTCCCTCCTCCATTTCCCCCATTTACATGTGCCTCTCCAACCCCATCTCCATTTCTCTCTCCCCAGCTTGTGGGAATCACGTCCACCATCAATGGTGTCTAGTCTCCTCTTCCCACACACTGTATGATATGGGTACCTGAAGAGTAAGGTCAGGGGACTCCAGTTATCACCTCCCCAGGAAATCTTTCCTGACCCCCAACTCATAGCAATCTCTCCCTTCTCTGTCTTCTTGCAATTCCAGGCTCACCATTAATGACTTCCCTCTAAGGGCTTTCAGATGGCCCTCTTGACCTCAAGACTGTAAGTTCTTTGAGGGCGGCATCATCTGTGGCCTCTCTAGCATTTTCCAGGGTTCCCAGCACAGGCTTTCTGAAGGCTTTGGGTTGCTGGTTCCTGCTCCTTTCTCTATGAAGGTGTGAAGAGGACATGACCGTCTGGATGGGCCAGAGCTGGGACCCAGGGATGGAAAAGAGAGAAGAGTGGCCTCTCCTGATAGGCACCAACTCAGATTCACCAGGCAAAGGCCATAAGCTGGGAGCAGTGGCCATGTGGCCATCAGATAGAGAGGCTAAAGCAGTGAGGCAGCAAATGCCATAGCCCAATAGGCAGTATGTGGAATTCCAGGAAGCCAACAGCTGCCTACGAGAAGTGTAAATGCACTGCCAGTTCCAGGGTCTGACAAAGGGCCCAGGCAAGACCTTACCCCAGGCAGTTACACTCAACCCTTCCCCAGTTTCATGGTCCAGCAGGTGTGCCCAGAGAAGCAGAGCTGGAAAACGCGCTACCATCTGGAGAAGATGACAGGGCCTGGAAGACAGTGTCACCAAACGGCCTTCTCCCTGAGGCAATCAGGGCAGTTCACATCAGCACTTTGAATCAAACATCTGGCTGATTCCAGATGTGGAACCAGATGTGAGAAAATGACATGCTGGCATTGGCTGGTAGGCAAGTTCAGGGTCCATCCTCAACCCTCCAGCTGGTAGGGCCCTATCAAGGTCCTTCTGTCTGTCCATATCCCTATCTGCATACCTCCCTTGAGTATATAGCCCCAGGCTGCAGGACTCTTGTGGTTGGCCAAGTAGTTTCTCATGTTTGGCTTTGGCCCAACCTAGAATCAATGCATTCTCTTGATCAGCAGAGAAGAGAACTAGTTGGTCTCCATCCCCCAGTCAAAAATCTGTGTGTGTGGGGGGGTGGGTTGTGTGTGTGTTTTTATGTATGTACATGTACATTCACATAAAGCATACTAAGAATAAGGGGTTAGGTCAGATCCCTGGCCCTGAAAAGGGCATTGGAGGAGATGCAGGCTCACTCATTTGCTATGGGTCAGGCAGCCAACAAAGAGACGAGAGGTTTGCAGGGGGAGAGAGGAAGTCAGCTGAGGCTCCAGCAGACCACATCTCTGACATCAGGAGTCCAGTATTCTTTCCACACCACCACCTTTTTCCTACTCCACTCCACCCCACAAACCACCAGGCCCAATCTCTGCTTCATTTGTAGAGTGCAGAGCTTCTTTCACGGGGTTGACGTGTTCACTGCCAAGAGTTGCAAGTGGTGATGTGCAGGTGTCAAAGTGAGGAAGGACCATTGAAAGATGGTAAGTCCTCTTCCAAGTTGGCACTGGCATTTCTCCTGAAGTAAGCAGGACAGAAGTGTTCAAAAGAAGAAGCCAAGAGAGGTTTGGGAGTGGGTAGATGACAGAAGAGAGGTCCTAAGCCTGGTCTCTGAGGGATGCAGTCTGATAGGAGGAGGGTTCCTTTTTACTTAAGGGAGAGCCCCCTACTTCCTACAGGCATTGGAGCCATCATCACTTCATCCCTCAAGGGTCACCTCTTCTTGATTCTTGTTCTGGTGGGTCCTAGACTCCAGAACCAGCACATTCCCTGGACTCATAGGCTGGGACTGTAGGGCGCCTCCTGGAAATTTCCTGGGACAAGGACCCCATACATAAACTTTCCAAAGCCCAGTTTAATTCATCTTACAAAGCAGTACAAGAACTGACTCCAACTTTGTCCAGTCTCAATCTCTCAGTCTGTGAAATAGGCAAAACCACCAGAGTAAGAAAGGTAACACCTAGCATCTTCATGCAGAAGGTGTGGTCCTCTTGCTCTAATTTCACTCCCACATGAGCTGCAGTTTGAGACTTGAGAATTAACTCTGACTTTTCTAGGAAAGGGCTGCTGTATAGGGCTAGGGCCAGCAAGGAGGAAAAAAAAAAAAAATGCAGAGCCTCTTCAAGCATCAATAATTTTCTGATTAGAAATCTCTCTTTTCCAAACTTTGCAGAGCACACACAGTCCCCTTCGTTAGGGATTAATTACTAGCCAAGTTTGAAGTCTTTGGAGTTGTTTGGGAGTTGAGCTGAAAAAGAAAACATAACTATGTTGTTATTTCTTCTAAATGGAAAAAGGATATTTTTTGTGGGTGTTTGCAATGTTCACAAACAGCTGAAGGGGATTTTTACTCTATCTTTCCAAAAATCATTGCTCTGGGTCATGACCAAATACGGAAAAAATGACCAAAAAGAAAAAAAAAATCCCTAAACCATGAACTTTTCAGAAAGTTGCAAATGGCTAAAGTAGAAACATGTAATAGAAATGCTGGGCAACCTTGCTTAGCACAATTTCCACTATTTCCTGCCATCCGCCCACCACTAGTGTTTGCTATATACCCAGGCATCTCTCAAGAGGTTTTCCAAGCCGGGCTCGGTGGCTCAGCCTGTAATCCCACGCCTTTGGGAGGCTGAGGTGAGTGAATTGCCTGAGCCCGCGGGTTCGAGACCCGTCTGGGCAACTTGGCGAGACCTCATCTCTACAATAAATCAAAAAATCAGCCGGGCGTGGTAGCGCATGCCTGTAGTTCCGGCTACTTGGAAGGCTGAGGCGGAAGGATCGCTGGAACCCAGCAGGTCAAGGCTGCGGTGGCTGGGAGCGGCCACTGCACTCCAGTCTGGGCGACAGAGTGAGACTCCAACTCAAAAAAAAGGAGGTTTTCCCTTCTAGGCATCCAAGAACCAGGAGCCAAGCACAGAACTGAGCACTAGGGGAGATCTCAGCACTGAACTAACACCTTCATTTCACAGATGAGGAGACTGAGGCCTGTCGATGTCTTATATAGATGTGCTCTAAGGTCCCGGAGCAAGCTTTGGCACAACCAGATCCCCAGTCTGGCTTTTACCAGGTTGTCACTTCCATCCCCAGCCACAGCAAGGCAGACTGGGGCCAGATCTCTGGGGGCAGGATCTCTGGGCCTCTCTGAGAAGCCAGGACAAGCAGCCCCCTGTGGCTGTGCTTGACATGTCCATTACTGCAAACAAGATAAGTGTTGTGGGAGAAAAGGGTGTGGGGTTGGAAGCAGAGAAAAAGACCTCTTCCCTGCCTTAGAAGGTGAGGATGGCAGGCTCCTGTCATAGACAGGGGGTCCTGGGACACCCTCTCCCCTCAGCTCCCAGGTGGCTGGCATGGAGGAAAAGGTGACTAGGGGTTGGTGACACTGCATCCCTGTTCCTGGGTCCCTGGCTCTGAGGCCTCCGAAACTATGTGAAATCAGGAATCTCCTCCATAACATCCCTATAACCAAGATTTGAATCAAGGCTTTTAGGACTTCATTCCCCAGATCAATTTCCCACAAATAAGGAAGGAAGAAGGGCTTTCCTTTCTTCCGGACTGAGATTGGAGCTCTGTGTTGACACAAGGGGTCTGCCCCAGATATGGTCCAGAATGGTAATATAAAATTGTGGCTTAAATTATGGCATTCAGATTTTTGGGTTGAATCCTAACTCTATCACTTACTAGCTGTATGACCCGAAAGTACTCCTCTGTGACTCAGTTTCCTCATATGTAAATGAAGTATACTAGTACCTACATCCTGTTTCACAGTGAGAGCTATATAAGTTGTAGTAATTATTACTGTTGTTAATTGTTCAATATTGGTGACTTATGGAAGAAAGAATAAACAAGTAGATACCTAAGAACCCAGAACCTACTTCCCAAGTTGGACAGAACTCAATACCAGTTCAGGAGGCCAAGTTAATACCCACAGCCTTCTATCACATGTCAGCATCATCAAGGATGCAAGAGGAGAGGCCAACAAGTCCGAGTCCCAGAGACCTGCCTGTTCCCAGCCTCCTGCCAGCTCCTCCATTCCAAAAAAGTTGCTCGTCTGGGCCTTGGTTTCTCCATTAGTACTATGACGATAATAGAACCCTTTACTGTTCTGTCAAGTTCTTTGAGAGACTTGGATGAAAGGCATTGGCAGCCAGGTGAGATGCTGCTATTACAGCTAATGATAGAACCAACACGCTCGTAAGCTGCTGCCCAGCTCTGACTCAGGCTGTTTACGGTTCTAGGCCTTGGTAGTGGGGGACTAGGTTGGGGGTGTGAGTGGGTTTGTGGCCACCGGAGAAGGGGAAGCTCCAGCCGGTGCCCTCATCTGCCCTACTGCCCCTTATGAGTGCGTCGGCCATGACCTTGGTTTCTGCAGGACTTCCTCTCCCTGGGTTGAGCCCCTACAACCCCGTCTTCCTGAGATTTTCAGTGGCCCTCACTCCCATGCCTGCCTCCTCTTCTCCCCCTCTTCCTCTCCTGCCAGGACTCAGGTTCCAGCCCTGTGTGTGATACTCTAGAGGACAATCAAGCCTGTTTAGCAACATGTGGAAGCCATGGTCTTTGGCTGCTGCAGCCAGAAGAACAAAACATTTCCCAAGGCCAGGCCCTCCCTCTCCCACCAGTCCAGGGACAGCAACCCAGAAGGGGCTGATCAGCATGGGGTTGGACTCCCTCTGTGACCTCCAAATCTGGTCAGATGCTGTAGGTCCCTTTCTCTCCCGGGGGAGCTTCTCATGGGAGGCTGACCAGAGAAGAGAGGCTTTCCCTTCTCCAGAAGGCCCTGCAGGACCATTCCTGCTATGTATCACCAGCTCAGTTTCCAGACTGTCGTTGGCCCCCTGCTCCCTTCTGAGAACTGGAGGTAAAGGGGGGCTGGCAAAGCAAAGAGCAGCTGATATCAGGCCATTCCCAGCCTCTCAAAAGGAGAGATCTTTCCTTGACAGTTCAGTCCAGTTCCAGGAAGTCTCTGCAATAGCCTCTGTCCTGCTCTTGGCACTAACGTGAGGACATGCAAACTCATCTAGCCTAGATCCCCGTATGGTGTGAGGGCCGAGGCAGCCCCAAGCAAATGCCCCTTAGCCTCCTAAAGTGTCTCCTTTCCATGGAGTCGCTTGCTTTCCCAACCATACAAAGAGCAACAAGTCATTGATAGATGGACAGACAGTAGGAGGCACTGCACAAGGGTCATTTACTTAGCTCTTTCAATCTGTCTTTCTGGCCCCAAGAAAGAGCTCTTAACTCCCAGTGTCCTCTCCTCCTCTCCACTCTTCCTCAAGCTTCCCCTACTCTCATGTCCATCCCCCGACAGTCTTCCTTCCATCAGGGCTGCTAAGCCTCTGTAGCAGATCACGTGGCAGACTGTGGCAGACACAGTCTCAGCATTGGGGATAGCTAAAACAAGCACAGAAGGAGGAAGGCTGTGCTGGAGGAAAGCTAAGGAGGACGGGGAGGAGAGAAAACCAAGCCTCCAATGGGAGGACTGGCCAGAAACCAGCGTCCTGTTCGGTCAAGACAAAATGGGTTACATTTGGAGAAGACTGGGCAGAGAATTCTAAGAAGTGGAGGGGGGAGGTAGCTTGGCATCTCTGGAAGACTCAGCTCCTACAGGGCATACGAGGCTGAGGGGGGAAATGAAGAGTGGCCCTGATGGTGCTTTCGGAATCATGGGCAATAGAGGAGTGGAGTCGGCTCAGACTATCTTCACAGGAATTCCCTGAAGTTACAGAGGTAGGCTCCTTCATCCTTCCCAAGCCCTGGAAGGCTGGGAGGAACTGAAAGAAAAATACTCTCATCACTATTTAATTAACAGAGAGGAAAACTGAGGCTTATTAGTGCTTAGTCATCTGCCTAAGGTCTTAGAGTAAGTTAGTAACCAAGCCAGTAGAACATTCTAGATGCCCAGGCCTGGAGGGGTCCTCAAGAGGTCACTTACTGCACTTCTTGCCCCAGGCAGGCCAGATCTCAACAGATCCTGACTATGCCTAGCCATGTCAGGAAGCTTTTTAAAAAAAAAATATAGTGCCAAATATTTGTTGAATTCAAACCTAGCCTGAAACTTCCTACTGTGGTTTCAACATACGACTTCTCTGGTTCATTAGCAACATGGAGTCACATCTCTCTAGACTTGAAGGTCATTTTTGGGGGGCTCCCCCTCAGATTTCTCTTCTCCCGGTTCAATCTCAATATTTCTTTCTCTATAGGTCCAAGTCGCCTATGATTGAAATGGCACTTATTCTAGGTGCTCCATACTATCAAATGAATTAATGAATGGATGGATGGATGGATGAATGGTGAATAAATGAGCAGACAAACATATGGTTTCCAGATAGGCAAAACACTTTGACCTCCATGAAGTAGATCTCAAATAGAAGTCCCCAACATTTCTAAGTTTACTCAACAACGTGACATGAAATGCGTATGTAGCCACTGTCCGGAATGGTCTGGAGACATTCTTAGGCCATATTCTTACTTTAAAAACACGGACATCTTCCCTCCACATCTCATACACACACTCATATACACACGTATTTGCATGTACAACTAAAGTACAGGCAGCAACCACAGGGAGAAAACTCATCTCCTTCTCAACTGGGTTGACATCTCCTGGGGTCTTCTGATAAAGAGGGTTTCTTCTGCAGACAGCGAAGTCTCATCTCCCTGAAATTCCTCCTTACCTTCACTCCTACGATCCTCATGTAGGGAAAGAACAGCCCTATACATCTAAGTATCACTTATACTTACCAAATGCCAGGCACTGTGTCAAATACTTGATACACATTTTCTTTTTTTGTCCTCACAACCACCTGTAGGCTACACAAGAGGAAACTGAGACTCAGAGAGGTGAAGTCTTGTCAGTAAATTACAGAGGTGGACCGTGGTCAGCTTGACTCTAGAGCCTTCCTTCCTACCTGCTCTTGCTGTCTTTCTTCTCCTTGAATGGAAGCCTTGAATGTCCCCAGCACTCCCTAGCCAACCACCTCCCCCATTCCAGCATGCGGAACCTCATCTAGGTAAGAACATTCAATCGCAACCGAGAAGGGGGCGTGCTGTTCGTGTCCAGCAACTCATCTTTGTTCAAACTGGTTCCTTTCTGGTTGTTTCCTTTTCTCCTAATCTCAGGTTGAAGACGTATTATTTCCAAGCCAGGGAAAAAAGAACAGGGGAAAAAAAGAAGGGGGGTGGGGAGTTCCGTTCCAGGAACTATAACATCTCTGTCTGTGCTGCCCAGTTTCTTACTCTTCTGACTCTTGGACAAGCCTAGCCATGCCTGGCCCCTAAATTTGGCAAGACCATTGGTCACAAAGCCTTTTTAGGGTCTTCTCTTCCTTTAGGGCCAAGACTGGGTGACAGAACAAGGAAAGAATGGGACGAGAGGCAGATCAAGGAAAGGCACCAGCAAATGATAATCATTCTAGTTCCTAGCCTGCCTCTCCAGTGTGTAAACTACTGTCTCTGGACTTTGTGTATCTCCTTCCTGACCTCAAGAAGTAGCTCCAGAGAGAATGCGTGGTTAGTCACACACAGAAACACAGAAGTGCATGTGCGCGCGTGCGCGCACGTGCACACACACACACACACACACACACACACACGTGCATGCATGGGTGCTCACACTAGAATCACAGACTGCCATAAACACACATTCCAGCCCTGTCTTATTCACAGGAGTACCCGAAACCTCAAGAGACACAACCCCCACAAAGCTAAGATAATCATGAGCACATACACTCACAATCATGTTTCCAAACATTGCCATAAACATGCCCTTTCTCCTAGACACAAATATTGTCACATGCATGCTTGGGGAACGCATACCAGGTCTCTGGGCACAGGAGTATATAGACAAGACCAAAGAACAAAAGATGCTAGAATTAGACTCCTGAATCAGAGGGGTCCCCAAAGCTCACAGGGCCTCTGCTTCTCAGTCCTCTGCTCCATCCGGTCTCTGAATTTATTGAATTGGGTGGGTCCTATCTAGTTCAGGGACGGGAGGTGGGGGGAGGGCCCTTTCCAACTCTCCCCAGGGCTCCTGACCCAAGGCACAACCTGTCTAGCCCTGAGCCAAGCTTGTGCCAGGAGGGATGGTTTGTGCCTGACTGTCAGCAGATGCCAGTGCGTCTCCCTAGGGAAAGTAGAGTTTCTGGCCTCAGGCCATCAGGCGCCTCTAACCTGGAGCTGGCATCCACCCTCCCAGCTGAAGGGGAAACAAAGGTGCCTTGATGCAAGGGCACTAGGATTGTTGGTAGCAACAGACAGGTCAGCACTGTCCCAGGCCAGGAAGCTTGCCACCACCCTGTTAACTCTTCATGATCAGGCTTGCTCTCCAGCTCCCCATCTTGCTCACTCCTAAGACCTCCAAGAGTCTGCTGAGTGGTCCAGAGGGGAGCTAGGTGGAGAAGATGGAGGAGCTAGACAGCTCACTATGTACCAGGGTGGGTCAGGGGAGAGTACTCCAGAGGGACACCCCAACTCCTTTGGCATGAGTTCACCCAAACCAAAGCCATAGGTTTTCCAAGAAGGCAAACAGCTGTTCAGAGAAGAAAGTGGCCCATACCAGCACGATTGCCAGCAGAGCTGGAGGCGCAGCATTCCCCAGCCCCAGGCCGAGCTGCAGAGCAGAATGACGCAGTCCTCCTGAACAGGGATGGCAGTGCCAGCCCCAGCAGGAGGCTCTGACTTTCATGCCACCCCATGGCAGTGCTGATAATGCCAGATACAGTCAGGGACTACACGCTTGCCCAATCAGGGCCCTGCTGATGAATTCTGGCCCTCCTGAAGGCCTCCCCAGTGGCAGCAAACTACAGAGTTCTACTTTTTGCTCAGTTGCCTCTTCTTCTGAGTCTGGTAGAGCCTTTTACTCCAGACACAGTCAGTGCTAAAAGGAAAAGCTGTCAGGAGTGCTCAGTGCTACAACTCTTGCCAAAATCAGGATGTGAATCCAAGGTAACAGCAGAAGTGTGAATGTGGGGGCTCACGGCTGTGCAGAGGAGGAGGTGTGCTAGTCACGGGGGAGAGGGGGTTTCAGGCAGGGCCCCTCCTACTGTTCTGTCGTATCTTCCTGATCAGTCGATGCATTTATTTCTGGGACCTTTCACAGTTGGTAATTATGTTGTTTACATATTTGCTTACGTGTTATTTGTTTTCTCCACTAGGCTATAAGTCCCATGAATTTAGGGAGCATGTCTGTCTTATTTACTATTCTATCCCCAGTGTCAGCATGGTGCTTGGCACATAAGAAGGACTCAGTAATATTTACTGAATGAGTGAATGGATGAATGAATGGTCTCCGTCCACAGAAATGCAGGCGCGATGTACCTAAACCATCAGAGAATTCAGATCCAAAATGGCAGGAAGTTCTTCAAGGAAGACCCTCCAGCCCTCCCATCCGCCCATCCATTCACACTCCACAAACCTATCCTGAGTGCCTATTACATAATAGGTATTGTATTGAGAACTGGGGATACCTCCATGAAATAAACAAATCAACCATTGGCTCCTTCCCTTAAGGAGATACCCACTTTAGTAAGGAAAGTATATCAAGAAATGAATATCTACAACTCTGTCTAGCAAGTGCCATCAGAGGTAAGATCAGAGGACCTAGCAGAGTCTTAGGGAGCTGAGGAGCCTTCCCAGTGGAGGGACATCTAAGATAAGCACTAACGAGTGGTATGAATCAGCCAACAAACGCTGGGGAAAAAGAGTTCATAAAAAGGGATCAGTATATGCAAGAGTCTAGAAAAGAGATCGTATGTGACTTAAACAAGGGAGAAGGGACGTTCAGAAGGGCCCGTGACGGCAGGGGAAATGCTGAGGGAGGGGGTTAGGAAGGCATGAGGGAGGAGCGGGAGGGTCTGGGAAACTGCATAGCAAGAAAAGTAAAGGCATCTGAGCCTGTGATTCAGGAGATTCCCTAAGCATGTAGGAAAGGAAGCTCAGAGCATATCTGCTCAGGCAGAAGGTGAATGGCCCTTCTTCTATCCCTAACTGATAGGAAGGAGAATATAAAAGCTGCTCAGAAGGAAACCTGGGGGAAGAGACAGGGGTTGTGCAGGCTGCCAGCCATCTCCTATATCAATAGACATTTGTATGCCCCTTGCTCTGAGAGAGACCTGAGATGCCAGTCATGCGGGAGCCATGTGGGGGGTCTCCACACTGCATGGCCCACAGGGATACGGTCAATGGAGTTCCTGGAGAAGAAGAGGAGGCAGAGGATGATGCCGGGGCCAAGGATTCTGGGATTCAAAACACTATTGAGAGTCAATCTCATTCCTAGACTCCAAGCACCTTAATTTCAGGGACTATTGCCACTGACCTCTTAAATCCTGCTGAGTCCTGGGCACAAGGTAGATGCCCAGGAAGTATTTCTCCTGGGCAGAGGAATAGAAAACCCATTCAGACACTCTCAGGATACATATGTCCCCTCCCCCAAAGACAGCCTCCCTTCTGAAGAACAAGTGTACTTCCCCTCTTTCCAACAAAAGCCACGGGTGGCCAAAAGTACCCTCTTGCTGCCATGCACAACGTGGGCCCAGAAGAGGGCAGCTGGAGGCCAGGTGGGAAGAAAAGCAGAGACACTTACAAGAAGAGGCTGGTAACTTAAAGCCTCAGCAGAGATGTAGAAGGCCTCACCTCTAGTCAGAGCTCTGAAAGTTCTTTCAAGTCTAGGCCTTGATTTTCTTACCTATAAAGGAGAGGAGCACCACCTGATCGCTCGGGTCCCCTCCAGGGCTCTTTTTCCAGAGGAAGAGGCCAAGTTGACCCCCAAGGCCTCTGAGGGAAATAGTGTCTGCTTTCCTAGGCGGTACTGGCAGCCTCACATCAGGCCTTCCCAACCTCTGATTGTGCCATCCCAACGAAATACCAAAGTTGGGCCCAGAATCATCGCATTTATCAGACTGTTGGAGAAGGAGTTAGGGGGGAGGACATGGAAACAAGACGCTAGAAGTAGCTGTTGAAACGGAACACAAAAAGAAAAGGACTTTGTGGTGTAGGCCTGGAGCTGAGAGGGCAGGGATGAGGGTTGGGCACGGAAGGCCAGGGCCTGGAGCCCTGAGGGCCTAGTTTAGGAGCGGTGCACGGTTTGAACAACCTCCCTACAGAGCAGAGGCCCATAGAACTAGAATGAAGTCGGACTCTGAAAGCCTGACCTGGAGCTGGTCTTTATCACAGTTGTGTAAGGGGAGGAACCTGGCAGATCTTCCTCAAAGGAGATGGGCCAGAGAGAGCAGCGACTTCCCTCCAAGACCTGCGGGAGTTGGGAATGAGGAAAGGAGGCTGGGAAGGGCAGGAGGGGTGGCTCCTGAGCTGGAGCATAAGTCAACCACCCACACTGGGAGCTCTTCTTTCAACCAACATTCATGAGGGCCTACTCCCACCAGCCTGTATTCTGGTCACAGCTCTGACAGGTTGCATGGGGCTCAGACAGCCCAAGAGCCCTGATCCATCACTCCCCCTGGGCACTAGCGGCATCAGCTGGCTCTCAGTGAGGAGGGAAGCAGACCTCTCAAAGCACCTAGAGCCTGGTTAGGCAGTCCTCCTAACCTCAGCCCAGGAGGAGGGCTCCCTCCCAAAGGCCGGTGCAGGATCTGATACTCAGCCTGCCCTGCCACCTGGTGGACAGAGGAGGAAGGTGCTCGAGACAGCGCTCAGGCAGGTATTGCCCTGCCACCTGGTGGAAAGCTGGAGCTCACTCAGCCCCTTGGCAGCCTGGATGTAGTGGCCGAGAGTGTGACCCTAATCCTTAAGAGTTCACAGTTGTTTAGGGGAAACAAAGCTCATGTACATGAAAGACTAGACAATACGATTGCACATACTAGGTCATTTAATTCATTTCATTCAGCCATCCCACCACCCACTCATCAAATACTTAGAAACCATTCAACCAAATACTTACAAACACTATATGTAAGGTGCTACAGATATTATGGAGGGGAATAAAGTACAAGACTTGATATAAATCCTCAGGGAACTAAAAGTTCTATTACTCTTACCTGAGTAACACTTTAATATCTTTCTCAGATTGTACTTTTTTATCAAAGACTTTCACCTTCCTTAATCTTTACAAAACCTGAGCGATATCATTATTATTCCTACCTACACAAGGAAACATTCAAGCTCCAAGAAGTTAAATGACTTTTCCGAAGTCTCACAGCTGCTAAGTGGCCCAAGTACAAAACCAGAGCTTTTCATTCATTAAACAAACATCCCTTTAGTGCCGGATATTTTTATATCATTTAAACATATTTAAATATTATATATTAAATTTATAACTGCATAATTTATAAAATTTATATATTTATATTTTTTCATTCAACAAAAATGAATGAGAAATGACCCTGTCCCATGGGGCACTCACAGTCTTCTGAGTGACAAACAAGAGCATCAATAACTAAATCAGGATATTGGGCAGGGCTAAAACAGAATTTTATACAAAATTCTGTCTGCAGCATGAGCAAGAGCAGCTATGATTTTAATAATGATAATAACAGTTTACTATATGCAAAGCACTATGCTAAGTGCTTATGTGAACGAACTAATTTGAGTACCTATGAGGTGAGGAAACATTAACCCCATTTTTCTTTTTAAAAATGTGAGGTACAATTCAGGGTTAGGTATACAAATGACCATTATGCAGGTACCCTTATCTATTTTTTATTTTTTTTAGATTAGAAAATATAGTTTATTTAAAAGTAAATTAGAAAGAGAGAGAAGATTCACCTCCCCAAGGTAGGGGAGGGGACCAAAGCCAGGAAGCATGGCGACAGCCATAGCTCAAAGAGCACATGGCCACACCAGAGCCTAGTAAGGCAATGGCTGCAGGTACCCTTATTGATGAAGTGTGTCCCTCCCTCCCCTGGCAGTTTCCCACTACTGCCAATCCCTTTCTTATTGTATTATGATAAATTGTTCAAGCTCTGCTAATGAGTGAGAACATGTGGTACTCAGTTCTTTGTTTCTGTGATAGATCACTGAGTATTACAGACTCTAAGTTCATCCCAAAGTTCATAATTTTGTCCTTCTTTATGGCTGTGTAATGTTCCATCGTGTGTATGTACCACATTTTAAAAATCCAGTCCTTTTTGATGGGCAGCATGGTTAGTTCCATGTTTTTGCTATTGTTAATAATGCTGCAGTAAACATGCATGTGCAGATATCTTTTTCATAAAGTGATGTGAGTTCCTCTGGGTATATTCCCAGAAAGGGGACTGCTGGGTCATATGGAAGACCGAATTTTAGATCTTTTGGGAATCGCCAAACTGTTTTCCACAGAGGTTGTACTAGTTTACACTCCTACCAACAGTGTAGAAATGTTCCCTTTACCCGCATCCTCTCTAGCATCTATTGTTTCCTGAGTTATTGATGATAGCCATCCTGATTGGAGTTAGGTGGTATCTCAGTGTGGTTTTAATTTGCATTTTTTTGATGACTAGTGAGGCTGAGCATTTTTTCATGTATCTGTTAGCTGCTTGTATGTCTTCCTTTGAGAAGTGTCTGTTCATATCTTTTGCCCACTTTGTAATAGGGCTATTTGTTTTTTTCTTTTCAGCATGTTTGAGTTCCTTGTAGATTCTGAATGCTAGGTCTTTGTCAGATATACAGTTGGCAAATATTTTTTCCCATTCTTTGGGCTGCCTCCCCACTCTCTTAATGGTTTCTTTTGCTTTTCAGAAGTTTTTCAGTTTGGTGAGGTCCCACTTGTCTATCTTACCCCTTATGGCACAGGCATTTGGGGTTTTGATCAGGAATTGGTTACTAGTTCCAATTTCCATAAGGGTGTCTCCTGCATTTTCTAAGATTCTTATAATTTGAAGTTTTACATTTAGGTCTTTGATCCGTCTAGAGATGATTGTGTATGGTAATAGGTAGGGGCCTTGTTTTAATCTTTTGCATATGGTCGGTCAGTGTTCCCAGCACCATTTACTAAATAGGTTCTTCACTCCCCAGTGGTTGTTGATGGAGGCTTTGTCGAAGATGAGTTGATTGAGAAATTGAGGTTTTGTTCCAGAATCTCTAACGTTCTATTGGTCTATATGCCTATTCTTGTACCAATGCCAGGCTGTTTTGATTATTGTCGCCTTATAATAAAGTTTAAAGTCTGGAAGTGTGATACTTCCTGCTTCATTTCTTTTGTTGAAGGTTGTTTTGGCTCTTCATAGTCATTAATGTTTCCATATGAATTCCTGTATTGTTGTTTCCAGGTCTGAGAAGAATGATGCTGGTAATTTAATGGCTATTGCGTTAAATCTGCAGATTGCCTTGGGTAGGATGGACATTTTAACAATGTTGATTCTTCCAATCCATGAGCATGGAATATTTTTCCATTTGTTTGTGTCATCTTTGATTTCTTTGAGGAGTGTTTTGTAGCTTTCATTGTAAAGGTCTTTCATTTCTCTGATTAGGAAGATGCTGAGGTATTTCATTTTTTGTGTTTCTATTATGAATGGGATTGTGCTTTTTAATTGGGTTTCTGTTTGTTTATTATTGGTATATAGGAATGTGACTGTCTTTTGCACATTTATTTTATACCCCAAGACTTTGCCAAAGTCCTTTATCAGTGCAAGGAAGTTTTTGACAGATTCTCTTGGGTTTTCAAGGTATAGGATCATGTCGTCAGCAAAGAGGGATAACTTAACTTCCTCTTTTCCTATTTGGATACCCCTGATTTCCTTCTCTTGTCTGATTGCTCTAGCTAGGACTTCCAACACTATGTTGAACAGGAGGGATAAGAGTGGGCAGCCTTGTCTTATTTCGGTTTATCAGTATGTTGGCTGTGGGTTTCTCGTAGATGGCTCTCACTATTTTGAGGTATGTTCCATCTATGGCTAGGTGTTTGAGGGTTTTTATCAAGAAGGGATGCTGGATTTTATCGAAAGCATTTTCTGCATCTAATGATATAATCATGTGGTTCTTGTTTTCACATTTGTTGATGTATTTAATTATGTTTATGATCTTGTGGATATTGAACCAGCCCTGCATCCTGAGGATGAAGCCTACTTGGTCATGGTGGATGATTTTTGAGATGTGTCGTTAGATCCAGTTTGCTAGAATGTTGTTGAAAATTTTAGTATCTAATGTTCATCAAGGATATTGGCCTGTAGTTCTCTTTCTTTGTTGAATCTTTACCCAGTTTGGGTATCAATGTGATGTTAGCTTCATAAAATGGTTTGGGGAGAGTTCCATCTTTCTCTATTGCCTGGAATACTTTCAGTAAGATTGGTATCAGTTCCTCCTTGTATATTTTGTAGAATTCTGCTGGAAAGTCATCTGGTCCAGGGCCTTTTTTTGTAGGTATTTTTCTTATGACAAAGTCAATTTTCTGGATTGTTACTATTCTGTTTAGGGTCTCAATTTCTTCTTGTTTCAACCTAGGGAGGTTGTGTGATGTCAGAGAGTCCTCTATTTCATTTAGGTTTTCAAGTGTGCTTCCATACAAGTGTGCATAGTAATCTCTGATAATCTTCTGTATATCTTCAGGGTCAGCTGTGACTTGATCTTTTGCATTTCTGATTGTGTTTATTCGGGCCTTTCCTCTCTTTTTCTCAGTCAATCTGGCTAGGGGTCCATCAATCTTGTTTATTCTTTCAAAAAACCAGTTTTTTGTTTCATTGATATTTTTCTATTATATTTTTGTCTTCTATGTGCCATATTTGGGCTTTTATTTTGGTGACCTGGATTCTTCTGCTGAAGTTAGGGTTTTGGTGGTCTTGCTTTTTCAGCTTTCTTGGGTGATTTGTTAGGCTGTTAATTTGTGATCTTTCCATTTTTTTATGTGTGTTCATAGAGATATGAATTTCTCCCTTAGTGCTGCTTTCCTGGCATCCCATAGATTTTGGGAAGATGTTTCTTTGTTTTCATTTGTTTCCATGAATCTTTTAATTTCTGTGTTGATTTCCATGTTGATCCAGGAGTTGTTCAGCATCATGCTGTTTAGTGTCCATGTCTTCGTTAACCCCACTTTTCAAATGAGAAAACTGAAATGGAAAGAGGTTAACTAGCTGGCAGGGTCAAGATGCAAACCCATGAGGTCTAGTTTCAGAGCCAGCATCCTTGACCACTACACTACATTGCCTGAAGGTCACAGCAAATGATTAGTACATGCTGTGAGCTAAAAGGGGCTTGGAGGGAGATATTGCTGAACTGACCTGCGTAGATCGAGGAGACATAGCTGGTGCAGAGACCAAGAGGCCATGCCTTGTTCTTCTGACCATAGACTCTGGCGCTAAGGTAGTGCTGGGAAAGAACCAATCTAATTTAACCCTCCAAGATTAGAGCCAACATACCTGGATTTTAATAACCTGTAAGACTCTGACACAGAATTCCCTACAGCTTTTCTGAAGCAAATTCTGTATTTTTCAAAAGGAAGTGAGAAATGATAGCCATCTTGAAATATCTGTAGGGCAGTTATCTGGAAGAAGGACTAAATTTATTCTGTATAACTCAAAGGGACAGACATAAGACTAACAGTAGAAGTCAAGGGGAAATGGATTCTGCCTCGATGGAAGGAACATTTCTACTAATTCGAGTCAAACCTGTTAACAGCCTTTAAAAGGACAGGTGTGCTCAGCAAGGCAGGATCTCTAGTTGGCAGAGATGCTAGAGGGGCAATTTTTGTACAGAGATCTTTGTGTCCCTTCCAATGTTGAGATGCCGCACTAGCTTATCCCTCTTTCCTTATCTGGCTTTACAAATATTTATTGAATCAACCCTGTGCTCAGCACTGGATATTTCAGAGATGAATAAGCACAATTTTTGCCCTCAAAGATTTTTAGAGCTTCAGCCAGGAACAAGTCTGTAATCCCAGCACTTTGGGAAGCCAAGGTGGGAGAATTGCCTGAGCCCATGGGTTCGAGAACAGCCTGGGCAACTTGGCGAGACCTCACCTCTGCAATAAATCAAAAAATTAGCTGGGTATGGTAGCACGCACCTGTAGTTCTGGCTACTTGGAAGGCTGAGACAGAAGGATTGCCTGAGCCCAGCAGGTTGACGCTCAGCAGCCTGGGTGACAGCCTGGGTAATGGAGTGAGACTCCAACAACAACAACAAAAAAGATTTGAGAGTTTCATGGACTAGTGAGCTTCTAGCCTCCAGTCCCACCCCAAATAATATATGATGAACTTGGTTTACACTACATTTACCTCTCTGTGTCTTTCCTGTCCTCACTGGAACAATTCCATATGTCCAGCTGACATATGAACTTAAATAATATTACACACTGAGTGTGCTATCATGACCTGAGAATAATAATATAAATAATAACAACGAAAGCAACCAACATCATTTTACTATGTACCAGGCATTGTGCCCTCAGTTTTCTTTTTTTACTTAATTGTGCTGGCTAAAGTTCAAAGGCAAACTTAATAACCTTAATAACATTTCAAGACCTTAAATTGCTATACAAAAAAAGGGTGTCAGACAGTTAACATTCTCTAATTCATGCCATAGGATAACAGTTTTATATTACGAGAAGACTTCAGATAGCTATAAAATAGAACATTCTGGGAACAAGACAGTCCTAAACCCTGAAGTGAAATACCACCCAAGTCTGTGGTGTTTTCTTCTTTGGAAGACTTGAAAAACAACCTGGATTTCCATTTGGTTCTAGTGATAAAAGGAAAAGTAGAGAAAATGAATTGGTTTGGGCCCTAGATAAGGTCTGGGCACACAGACCTCTCAGGCTGGTGATAAACTTCACATAAAAAGGAGGTGACCTTCATGGGACCACCAGGACTAGAGCAACAGCCCCACTTGAACTTCTCCACTGAAGAACACTCAGAGTGAGGTGCTAGCAGAGGCAGGCAAGGCTTATTGGGCTGACCACAGAGATCTAGGTTCTACTCTGAACTGTGACCTTCCATGTCCACGGGCCCCCTCTATTTCCTCTATCCCTCCACATTTCTCCCTAACGATTCCAGCCCTGTGATTCCCTGGAAGGTTGATCTCCTTTTTTAGGGTGCCTCTGGGACCATCGTCTCCTCTAGCTCACAACCTGTGCATGACAGACCAGAGGAAGAGAGGAGATGGGAAAGTTGAGAGGGTGTTCATTATGTAGTCCCAAGTGCTAAAAATCAGACAGAAATGGCAGTGCTAATCTTTACAGTCATCCAAAGCAGAATATGTAAAACCTGATGAGAATCCATGAAAACTTTCCAAACATGCGTTTGCTTTAGACTTGACAATGAGACCAGTCTCCATAACAGTTTTCCCCCCACCTTGAGTTTTGAAAGTTAATGAATCTCTATTCTTCTTAGAAAAAGCACACAGCTACAACACCACCTTCCTGAAGTCTATTTTATTGTCCTAACCTCAGTTTGTCGAACATGGGGAGGAAAGAAGTTGACCCAGTCCTGGCTCTGGGCCACAGTAAAGACGACTTCAGTCAGATGTCTTCCGCCACCCCTAAGATGAAGCTGATGACATTTATAGACCCTTTAAGGTTCCCTGAAAGCTCCCAGGGTTGGCACCAAACTTCATTTAAACACCCTCCCTCCCCTGTGATCACCCTGCCTGCCTCAGCTTTGATTCATGTGCCTATTTTTCACTAGATGGTAAGTCCCTTCCTTGGCATCCAAATGCTGGGGTTGGAGTAGGGAAAGAACTAAGTGGGCATTTGTTCCACAACACATCTATCCTTAGGAGGCAGCTGGCAAGGAGCTGACTGTGCCTACCATTCTCTCCCCAAACCCCATGTTATAACGACAGGGAATGACAGGGAGGATCCGTGGCCTAGGCCCAAAAGGAAATTAAATGACCTTGAATTAGGTCAAATGTGCCTTTGGCACAAACCCACAGAAGGAAAAACCAGAAGACATCATGTTTGCCTCCCAGTTACAAAAGCAATGTATAAAAAATCAGGAGCAGGCCGGGATCAGTGGCTCAGCATGTAATCCCAGCACTTTGGGAGGCTGAGGCGAGTGAACTGTCTGAGCCCGTGGGTTTGAGACCAGCCTGGGCAACTTGGTGAGACCTCGTCTCTACAATAAATAAAAAATTAGCTGGGCGTGGTAGCGTGTGCCTGTAGTTCCGACCACTTGGAAGGCTGAGGCAGAAGGCTCAATGTTGGGGTGGCCGTTGAGTGTGCCACTGCACTACAGCTTGGGCAACAGAGTGAGACTCCAACTCAAAAATAAAATAAAATAAAGAGCTCTCATGTGATGGGCAATATATAATTAGAAAATATAATGAACATCCCATTCCATTAATATCATAAATAGAAACATAAAATGATAGGAATAAAGTTAATAAGAAACATGCAGGGTCTATCAGTAGAAAACCATTTGCTAGCTTTGTTAAAGGAAACAAACAAAAAGAAATAAATGAACAGAAAAATGTAGTACTTTGCAATGTAAATCTCCTCAAGTTAACCTCTAAATTTAACACCATTCCAGTAAAAATCCCAAGGGCATAAGTGATTTTCAAATTCATCTGAAAGAATAAATGTAGGAGAATAGCCAAGAAAAATATTGAGAAAGAGAAACAAAAAAAGGGAATTTGTACTGCCAGATATTAAAAAGCATTATAAGGCTACAATAATTTTAAAAGTGAGGTTTAGATACTGGAATAGATCAATCAATGGAATCTAATATAAAGCCAAGAAACAATTACAAGTGTCTAACAAAGGCTTCACTAAGTGTACCAGTACTTATATAGAATGTAATATTATAGATACATGTAGAATGTTGTGACATTTCATATGAAAAGAAAAAGGATTGATTGCCCAATAATGATACTGGAATAACAGGTTAAACAAACTTTAAAGATACTATTCCTACAATACACAAAAATAAATTGTGAGTGGCTAAAAGATTTGAGTGTTAAATAAAATACTAGATTTAGGTAGATGTTTATGTAACACAGGAATAGAAGAATCTTCCTAAGAATAGATTAAAAAACAGACCAAAAAAGAAATACTGATAAGTTCATCACATTTAAAAAATGTATATCCTCTGTGTTAAAGAATATTACAAAACAAAAGGCAACCAATAAGCTGGAAAAATCATATTGCACATTTATCAAAATAAAGGTTAATACCCTAAATATAGAAAGAACCTTGCAAAATAATAAAAAAGACAAATACCTCAATAGAAAGATGGGCAAAGACATAAAAGAAATACAAAATACTAACAAGCATATTAAAATGGTCAACTAAGTAGTAATTGAACTAAATTAAAATGTAATACATTTTGCATATCAGATTTGTAAAAGTGAAAAAGAACATTGGCAAGGGTGTGCAGAAATTAGCACTCACATACTGGTGGTGAAGCATAAATTGGCACAATCTTTCTGAACGGTAATTTAGCAATAAGTATCAAAAGCCTTATAATGTGCACATCTCTAGTCCCTGAAGTTCCATCTGGAAATTCATCCTAAAGAAATAAGAATATGCAAAAAAAAATTTCTAGAAGCATAATTAGTATAATAAAAAATTTAAAATAAACTAAACATCTAATAATAAATAATCATTAAAATAAATTATGGTTGTAGTCATACAATGAAATACCATGTGACCTTTTAAAATTATGGCAGAAAAATACAGTTATAGTCACAGAAAGATGTTCTTCATATACTTTATTTTATTTTTATTTTTTTGAGTTGGAGTCTCACTCTGTTGCCCAGGTTGGAGTACCAGGGCATGCTCATGGCCACCCCCAGCATCAACCCGCTGAGATCAGGTGATCCTTCCACTTCCGCCTTCCAAGTAGCCGGAACTACAGGCGCATGCTACCGCGTCCTACTAATTTTTTATTTATTGTAGAGACGAGGTCTTGCCAAGTGGCCCAGGCTGGTCTCAAACCCCATGGGCTCAGGCAATCCTCTCACCTCAGCCTCCCAAAGTGCTGGGATTACGGGCTTGAGCCACTGCGCCCAGCCACTTCATATACTTTTAAGTGAAAATGTGCAGGTTACGAGACAGTAGTTATAGCATGATCTCATTTTTAAAACAGTTTTTATATGCAGCAAAAGTTCTGGAAGAATTTATTCTAGAATGTTTATAGTTTTGTTGCTGGGTGGTGAAATTATGTGTGCCCTTGTTTTCTGCTTTTTGATTACCCGTATTTTGTAACTTTTCGCCATTAAGTATGTCTTATATAACTCAGGCATTTTTTAAAACAAAAAACTAGGAGCCATTTGCAATTTCTAGATAACAAGTCTTCCTTGGCCCTTGTCGCTCTGGAGAAAAAAATGGTTCCTTAAGGAGAAACAATCCCATGGGTTAGAAATAGGTATAGGCATAGGTATAGATAAACTCCCCCATCCTGAATAGTTTTGCTCTGATTCCTCACTAGAGCTTTTCATTCTCACCAAGAAAACTAAAAGCTACCACAAAAGGCTAAAACATGACAAGGATCCAAGCTTTCCTCCTTTTCCTTTTCCCCTCCCTCCATTCCCAAGGGGAGTATGTCTATACCTGGCAAAGTGGGGGAGGGCTGTGTCTTGGGGGGCAGCAGGGGACTTCAGAAGGCACAAGCCAAATTGGTCACTTTGAGCCAGAGGAAGGGGAAAAGGCCCTGGGTCAGCAATGAAGGAAGCGCGGGTTAAACTGACAGCACACGAACAACGTGAGGATCATGAGCTGTCACTTGGACCCTAAAATGGCAAGGCATGGGGTCATAGAGATCAGGGCTTCATGAAGGGCTGCAACAGAAACAAGGCAATGATACCCCCAACTAGAGTCATAATTTTTTTAATATAACAATTTGCCAATAGTTTTTTTCTGCCAGTCACAGCCTAAATCGTTACACATTTAAAACTCCAAACTCCTCCTCTTCCCCAGGTGTTGCCATTCCCTGCTTGTTCTCCACATGGGACACAGGCCTCAGAAGTGACCTAATCCTCCACTGCGGCATCAGGACCAACTGTTCTCAGCACCAAGGTTGAGGACAGCAGCTCTCCAAACTGGCAGTTGAAGGGTGCTCCTGCATTTAACATTTAGGGATCTCTGCTTCTAGTCCACAGCCTTAGGCTGCTTCCTTCCTAAACCCAGAGGTGGTCAGGCCCAGGGAATGACTCCTTAGATGCAGTCAATGTTCCCTGGATGTGGAAAACCCATTTCCTGGTCTGTATGTGGGCCACGGGCCCCTGTGAAGGCTGGCAGCCAACCTGCCTCTGAAAAAGAGGTTTCCTGAATGCTGATACACAGTCGCATGATGTGTATGTTATAAATGTCTACTTGAGTGCACTACATGTGCATAAGTGTCTGGGCCACCCTCAATAGTATGGTAATGTCTCTGGACCTCCCCATTCTTAAATCTCTTAGAATCGCTCAGTCAATTCTTTTTTTTTTTTTTTGAGTTGGAGTCTCACTCTGTTGCCCAGACTGGAGTGCAGTGGCCGCTCCCGGCCGCTCAGTCAATTCTAACCCCAGTCAACACAGGACTTAGAATTAAAATCAAGTCCAGCTTCTCTGATGTGGTACCTTCAGATAAAAGGTGTGGGGGGGGAAGGGTCAACCAGGGTCATAATATTTTTTACTATAATAATTTACCAATAGTTTTTTTTTGCCAGTCAGAGCCTAAATCACTAAAAATTCAAAACTCCAATCTTCTCCTCTTCCCCAGCTGTTACCATTTCCTGCTTCTCTTCTCCACATGGGACACAGGCTGGTCTAAACATCTTTCCAAGCACTTCAAGTACTCACAGTCAGACCCCTTTGTCTTTCTGCTAGCCCCCAAGACCTCAGAGGCACCGCCTCCTACTACAGGAATCAGCCATACTGTGTGGCCTAACCAGGTCTAGTCCACCACCCTTACCCCAGTACTACTTTTATGGAGGGCCTGGCCTTGCTATTCCTCCCTAAGCTTGGTACCCAAGGCCCCAGCCTGACTGGTATACAGCACTCAAGTCTCTCTGTAGAGAGCCAGAGAGGGCTGTCACAAAGCCAGTTGCTTTACACATAGCCAGTAACTCTATGGACAGCCCTGCATGCCACCTTAGATGGGGAGGTGGCCCTCCAGAGCCCAAGGGCCATCTGGGAAATATCAGGCAGCATCAAGATGGGCCACACGGGGCAGTCAGGCTGGACTGGGACTATCCTGCCAGGGCCGCAGGCTTCCTTTGCAGTGAGTGGAAAAGGAAATAGTTGATGAATTTCAGCAGATACCTACTTCAGTCCATGAGAATAAACCCCTTTGTATCCTAGGACTGAACATGGTTCTCAGCAATTGGTGCTTTCTACCTACTTGGGACTCCAACAGGGCAAGAGACTTCAGAATCAAAGAAAAAAATAACTTTTAGAGCTGCAGTTAAAATTGGTCTGTTATCAAACAAATCCTTAAAAAATCAACTTTTTTTTTTTTTTGAGTTGGAGTCTCACGCTGTCACGCAGACTGGAGTGCAGTGGCTGCTCCCAGCCACTGCAGCCTCGACCTACTGGGCTCCGGCGATCCTTCCCCCTCAGCCTTTCAAGTAGCTGGAACTACAGGTGCGCGCTACCACACCTGGCTAATTTTTGATTTACTGTAGAGATGAGGTCACGTCAAGTTGCCCAGGCAGGTCTCGAACCCCTGGGCTTAGGCAATCCACTCACCTCGGCCTCCCAAAGCGCTGGGATTACAGGCTGAGCCACCGAGCCCGGCCAGAATCAACTATTTTTTAAAAGTCTGTATTATGGGCTCAGTTGTACATTTTACCTAAATTATTATACTGACTCTAAGAACAAATCCATGAGGTGGCTCTCCCTATATTTTCCTTATATTACAGATGCTGAAATGGAGATACAGACAGGCAGAGAGACTTATCCAAGGTCACCAAATTGTGAGAGGCAGGCTAAGTCTATATGACTCTCAAATCCATGCTCTTCACCACTCTGGGACACTCTGAACAATCCTGCTTCTAGAACTCCTGATAAGTCAGTGCCTCCTCACCACTGTATGTGAGTGAACAAACTCTTTACACAGTGTTTGTGCTCCCTAAAGAGTGGGTTTCATTTATGTTCCAGAAAAACTATTGCTCAGAGTGCCTTTCCCAGAGGCTCTCCTGAAGTCTTTGAGCCAGTTAAGGGGGGAATAACCTCAAACGCAGATCTGACAGTCTTGGAGCCTTAACTTGATGGGGTAGCCACCAATTCAGTGTTATGCAATAATCGATCCCTTAAACATATATGCAAAAGGATGTACGATGAGGCGAAACAGGCAGGCTTATTCCCTGAAGTGCCAATGACTCTCTGTGCTTGGGAAGCAGAACCCACCCCTTCCCCAGTTTTCCCACCAGAAGCCCCCAGATCCTGGGGACAAGGGCTCTGGGACAGACTCACTGTTTGCAGAAAGTTGGAGCCAGAAGAGAAACAGGGCCACTAATCTAATCCTGTCATTACATAGATGAGAACACCAAGGCTGAAGGTACTAAAGGAGGTGCTAAAAAATTGACAATCTTCCGACCTGTTCTTTTCTTTTCCATAAGCTTGGGTCATAGGGGTAGAGTCAGATGTTAGATAGTGCTGATGTGTATAATTCTATCCCTTATAAGTCAGAAGATGAGAGAGGGAGACACACATTAATGGTTAAGAGAACTACATGGGAGTGAGAGACCCCACAGTTCAAGTGCTCACTTTGGTTTTGCATAGTTCTGTGATCTTGCCAAGTTATTTAATCTCTTTGTGACTCATTTTCTTCTTCTGTAAAATAGAGATAATAATGGCATCAACCTCAAAGGACCGACCTAAGAACTAATCAAAATAATGTACAGCCCAGTGCCTGTCTCAGTTACAAAGGAATAGTAAGGAAATCTGAATAAAGCATAAACTTTAGTTCATCATGATATATTAACATTGGTTCATTAATTATAACGAAAATGTACCAAAATAATGTAACATGTTAATAATAGAGAAAATTGGGTTGGGATATATGGATCTCCCTGGACTATCTTTGCCATTTTTCTATAAATCTGAAACGTCTAAAGTGAAAAGTTTATTTTAAAAAATATAAAAGGAATATAGCAGAAGTAGTCTTTGTTATAGAAGGGAATGATTACGAGTCATGTCTCTGAGAATTCAGAAAAAGTCAGAAAGAATCAAGCAGCAAATCAGCCAGCATCAAAGCCCCTAATGCTCTGTCAACTCAAATCTGCTCAACTGCCAACCATGGATATCAACAGGCAATGGGTCTGACAGGCATCAAGGTATCAGAGAAACACTACTAAATCTGAATCAGACGCCTAGGCTCAAATTCTAAATCTACCACTTTCTACCTCTATGATCCCAGATAGAGCTCCTCACCTCTTTAGAGCACATCTTCCTTCTTACCTGTGGACTATTTCTAGAACTCTGTCTAGAACAGAGTTGTTTTGAGGCCAAAATGAGAGACATGGTAGATGGCCTCTAGGATAGCCCCCAACAACCTCCATCTCTCAGTATTCACGAACCTGTGTAGTCTTCTTCCCCTTGGGTGTGGGCTGGACTTACTGACATGCTTCTAACACACGGAATATGGTGAATAATAGAAGATGGTACACCCGAAATTATGATATCAAGAGACTGATTCCATCCTGGATTGCTGGTCCCTGGGAAGCTAGCCACAATGATACAAGGGAGCCCTGTGGAGAGCCTCATGTGAGTAAGCTTGAAAGCAGATCTTCTGAGGCCTGCCAACAGCACATGAATGAGATTTGAAGCAGATCCTTCAATCCCAGTTGAACCTTGAGTTGACTGCAGAGTACAGCTTGACTGCAACTGCATGAGAGACCTTGAGCCAGGAGCACCCACCAAAGTCACACCTGGATTCCTGATACACAGAAACTGTGAGATAACAAAAGTTTGTTGTTTAAGTCACTAAACTTTTAAGTGACTTTGTACATTATACAAAAATACGATCTGTGAAAATACTTTGTTGGAAACTAAGAATTCTGGTAAAGCCAGAAGCAAAACAAAGCAAGGCAAAACCTCCAGGCCCATCAGATTCCATGGACAGTCACTCCACTTTGTCACATCCCATGCCTTTTCTGCTTATCACTGCTTCTTCCTTCCTTTTACTCCCTAAGCACCTGGAGGCAAATGGGTGTGGTGATAAAAGCCCATGAGATTCTCGTTCCACACTGAAAGAGCCCAGCAGTCCTGGTGGTTGGGGACACTCAGATCAGGCAGCCCATCTCTCTCTTGGCCCTTGGAAAAGCAGGGGCCCTGCTTCAGGTCAAACCAGTTTTCCCAAGATATATCCAGACCTAGTTCTTTGAAAGATTTATATAATTCACAGGATGTTCACTGCATCACACACAAACAAACTGATATCTTCATTGTACTTTGTTGTGTTCCTTCCAAGCCCGTCTTTAGGAAATAGAGAACCTCTTGAAAGTAGAGTCCAAGCCTTAGACCCATAGGAATGTGCAGGAACATGAGCTCTGCTCTAAGCCTAAATCTGGTATCAGTGTGTCCCCTCCAGGAGAGACACCCTTACCTAATGCCCACTACTTGCCAGGCAGATGTCCTTAAAGGGTGGGGACAGGAAGATAATCCACCTTCCGAGAAGAGTCCCAGTCTCCGATTACCATTCAGCACCTCCAACCCCACTGAGCTCTGTGGGGGAAAGAAGGGAGAAAACTGTCTGTTCAGACAGGATGGGCTCCACCTCAACACTAGCACTAGTTTCTACAATCAGTTGACTCCAATGCAGAATCTTCCACCCAGTTTCCTTCCCTATTCCTTCCTTCTACCACTACAAGTCCTCCCCCAAAACTTTTCTGAGCTCGCCAGACAGCTCTTTTTCCCTGGGGAAACTCCTTCCCACTTTCCCATCCTGAATGGTAAAAATCTATGCATCTCTTGACTTGATCACACCCTAAGAAGCACTTGGTTGTGCAGAGAAGAGGTTCCTGTAAATGTTCCTCTGAGGGGCAGGCAGAGGGACAGTGACACTAAGCTTTAGCTCCTGGGGTACAGTGTGGCTGTGAAGAGTCGGCAAAAGCATCAACAGAGGCAGCAGCTCCCTAAGAAGGACTCCCTGTGGTGTGACTGATGCAGAAATGACAGCCCAGAATAGACAGCAACATTCAGGCTAGGCTTGCTGCGTGTGCTCTGAGGACGGGCAGAAGAGCTGCTGTGAGCACAGAGCGACTGCTCAGGCCTAGACCAGTCTGATAGGGCTGCTCACCTGGGACTGGGCGCTGCTCCTCACCATCCATGCCCCTCCAACATCCCCTTCTCCCATAGGTGGCTTGAACAATCCTTCTAGGGCTGGAGTTCACAAGCAGGAAAATGTAACCTGCTCACCCTCCCCTGTCCTGTGGGGAAGAGCTGGTCTTCCCTGCTGGCATGGCCCTTTCTGCTCCGGATCTCCCTCATGTGGAATGCTTTTGGAGCCTTAACACACCCTGCGGGCAGTGTCTGAGTTCTGTCTCTGAAAGGCATCCCCTGCTGCTGTTCCTCTTCTCTTAACACAGGGATACTAATCTGGAGAGAGTCCAGGTGGCTCTGCAGGACCAGGCTGAAGTTCTGGTTCTATCCTAGGCACCAAAGCTCTAGGGATTCCCCCAGGTATAAGGAAGTGGTCAAAGAACAGGTCCCAGCACTCCTTCGAGAGCTCCATAGTTCCACTACGGAAGACCCAGTTGAGTGTTGGAAGCTCTAGGCTGCCAGAAAAGAGGACACTTGTCATGCTTTGCATGAGCCATTTAACCTGGCTCTATCAGGCGGTGAGCTCTGTAGGCAAAGGCTGGATCCTGTTCATGGCTGTGACCCAGCACAAATCAAGCTTCCAATGTCTCCCCCCTCCCCCTAGCTGCCAACCTAGAAGAAACACAGGAGGGGTGGGGAGGGAGAAGAATAAAAAATGACAGTGGTCTTGGGGTGGTGCTGGAGAAGAAGGGTTTGACAGTAATCCCCAAGGCTGTGCCAGTCACAGAACATGCTTGGGGCAATAAAATTTAACTCTTAGAAGAGACCTGACATGGCTCTGAGATTTGCCCCAGACCTCACTGGGGGCAAAAAGGAATTAATTCAGTGGGAGTAAACAGCAAGGCATGGCTTTTCACTCTAGGTTCTTTCTACTCCCTAATTGCTAGAATCAAGCCTAAAACTTCTCTGCCTGGAGTTTAAAGCAATCTCAATCTGACTGCCTCCCCCCACTGTTCCTCCACCCCTAGCCACTCATTCCAGTGTTGCCTCACGCAATCCTGGGACACTCCTGGGCCTTTTTGCTGTCTGGGCATATTCCCATTTCTACGAAAGCTGCTCCTTTTCATATCCCTGCCCTCTTTGTAATAGTCCCAAACGTTTGAGGACTGTGTCCTGGCCCCCATTCTCCAGGAAGCCTGTTTTAATCAATTCAGCCCACACCAATCACTGCCTTTTCTGAAATCCTACAGTACTCCTGGACTGTACCATGTGACCTGGCATGGTTACAGCATCTCACATTGTTCATTAGTTGTTTTTCTTCAAGTTGCCATCAATTAGAATGGGAGAGAGGCAAGACAGCCAGTAGAGCACCGGTCAGTCCCACATAGTGAGTTTTCAGTTGAGAGTTGGGACTATGTTGGAATTGTTCTTCTGTGTCTTTCCTGGTTGGGGCAGGCTCAGAAAATGCCAATAATTATTTCTTTATAACTTGAGGGTACTATCCTCCCGTGCCCCTGCAATTTACCTTACTTTTCCTTGGCCCAGTGAGCAGGGGACAGGCCCTGAAGACCAAATCTTTTGTGTAGTACACTAAGATGGTTGAGGATTAGCCTTTCCCAGAAGTGGAGGAATTAACGAAGAAATATTTCATAAGGGTGCATCCCATATCTCTGCACCCCTTCATCAGGCTTTATCAGCCCAGTTTCCAACTCCACCAGGCCACGTCCTGAAATGTGGAGATGAACCCTCCCTGGCTGTTCAGTACCCCAGTTTCCACTTATGACACTAGGTCTCTGGCTACTGGAGGCTAGGAAGTGTTGTACGTTCCTGTGGATAAGCAGGCACCATTCATACAGGATGTTCCTTCTTTTTATTTTTTTTTTTTTAGTTGGAGTCTCACTCTGTCGCCCAGACTGGAGTGCAGTGGCCGCTCCCGGCCACCGCAGCCTCGACCTGCTGGGCTCCGGCGATCCTTCCTCCTCAGCCTTCTGAGTAGCAGGAATTACAGGCATGTGCTACCATGCCCGGCTGATTTTTTGATTTATTGTAGAGATGAGGTCTCGCTGCCCAGGCGGGTCTCGAACCCGCGGGCTCAGGCAATCCTCTCACCTCAGCCTCCCAAAGATGCAGGATTACAGGCTGAGCCACCGAGCCCAGTTTAGGATGTTCCTTGATTGTCACAGTCACTCCCCGGGAGGTAAGCAGATGGCTCAGAGTGGCCTCCTTCCCCTCCT
The DNA here is from genome assembly GCA_027257055.1 of Cephalopachus bancanus. Lineage (NCBI taxonomy): Eukaryota > Metazoa > Chordata > Mammalia > Primates > Tarsiidae > Cephalopachus > Cephalopachus bancanus. The sequence goes on along the minus strand of JAPVLO010000379.1, from coordinate 1,910,261 downwards.
CCGTTCCTACAGCCCAGGAACAAGCCTATCTTAAGATTTGGAAGAGAAGGTAGCTGTGAGTTTGATCAGATTAGTCACTAAAACTGCTTCCCAGAGAGTTGAATCCCAAGATGAGAAAGGTATCTGCTTCTTGGGAGACATCAGTGCCCTGAGTCTGGGGGTGGTCCCCAAGACAGAGTTGGCCTGCAGGGGAGGCTGGCCCATCTGGATCTGCTCCTCTTCGAGGGCTTTTCCATGCCAGACCCCTGACAAGCTCCTCATCATGCTTCCTAGCCCTATTTCTCTCTCAGTTCCTCAGACACTTCTCTTCCATGCCTCTGGTTCTCTGTCATTTCCTTCTACTCCCATCAGCCCTCAATCTCATTATTAAGAGAAGGCAAAAGAACAACCTTTACTTACATTGTTGTACTTCCACAGACACACAATTTCATTAGATCTTCACAATATTCCTTTATGTCAGATAGGTTAATAGTCTTCCCATTTTATAGGTGAGGCTACAGAAGCCTGAGAAATGATGGGACTTGCTTGTGTTATTAACAAGATTTATGGGGTATTGACTGGAACTCAGCGTTTCAAACACTAGGCAAGAGCTTGGTTGTTTATCCTTTTTAAATGATACCTTGCCTATACTCCCTGCCTTCTCATACTGAAAACTTTCTTACCATAAATGATTTGTTTTCCTGGCATAAGACAATTCCAAAAGGGAGAAACAGACATTAATTCTATTGCACTAGTAGAATTCAAAATTTCACTCCTCACCTCAGGACCATGGAGACTTTTGCCTCATGTACACATAAATGCCTCAACTGCAGTAAGCATATAAGAATTTATAGTCATAATGAATGAACACATATTTGTCATCACTCTCATCATGCCTTACGCTTTATAACTATATATTATAATGTTTAATGTATCAGCTTTACATTCTGGTCCAGCCATTTCAGTTCTAAGAATTTATTATAAGGCAAGAGAGATGACTTTGAAGATTTATACATAAGGCCATTCGGCATAGCATTATTTATAATAATGAAATATTTGGAAGCAACTTATAAATGGCCTACACTTGGGGATTTGTTAAATACATTTTGGTACCTTCAAATGATGGAATGTCAGTCATTTAAAACCAGGTTTCTAAAGAATAGTGACATGGATAAATAGTCACTATATAATATCAGGTGAGAAAAGCAGTATATAAAATTACAGGAACATTAAAATCTAGTAAGGAGAAAAATATATATGCATGGAAAAATGATTTGGAAGGAAAATTGCCAAGACTTTATAAAAGAATATACTTCAGCATGGTGAGTTTGTAAATGATTTTTCTTTTTTTCTATGTGTCTGGGTTTTCCATATACCTACAGTGAGCATTTATTTCTTTTTAAAATAAGAAAATACAACAAATGCTAATATTTGTTCAATTCCCTTTTATTTTTCACAAAAGCCACGTCAGCATTTAGGGCAGAGGAAGTCAGTCCATTTTTTTAGATGCCATAATAAGCACAGAGAAGCTAAGTGACCACTAAAGTCACAAAGTGATTTAGGGTCAACAGCAGGATCAGGACCCAGGTGTCCTCAGACCTAGCCTAAGACCCCTCTTGCTTCCCCATATGGCCTCCACAGATGACTATTTTCCTATTCCTTTAGTCATGATTTACTTTCAGGCTGGAGACTTGCAGAGCACATCACACTCAGGCACATGCACTCCAGCCTTGTCTTTTGGGGTGTGCCCACGCAGATACCACTTAGGGCCAAACATCTGGGAAAAGCAGACTTCAGAGTAGAGGATGGGAGATGTAGATGAGTCAAAAAGCATTTGGGGGCTGGCACCGTGCCAGGCTGTTGGTAGGGACTCTCTAAATACTTGCTGGCCACACTCTTCTGCCTGGGTCATTTTAAGTACTGTACTTAGAACAGCTGTCCTCTGACTTCCAGGGAATGCCTGGTCTCCTCCCTCAAGAAGAAGTAGCATCTCCTCTCCTCAGAGCCCCAAGAAGTCAAACCTCCTACAGCCATGATTCAGAACCTTTTGGAGGTGATTTCACTTTTGGGAATCTCATGAAAGCCATGGTCAATCCCCAGAAAAATGCATGCAGACTCATACCCACGTACACCTGCTCATAATCCAAGGAGGTTTACAGACATTCTGAAGCTAACCGTAGATCCCAGGCTTTCAGATCTCAACGGACAGCTTGCCAGGCCATGTGAAAGCCAGGCCCCTCCTCAGAGTGCTGCTGAGAGTTACTTCTTCTGTTGCCCTTTCAGCTTCCACCTCTCTGCCTCAGTGAATCCTAATTAACTCTCTCTCAGAGGTGACTCAGGACAATTATCCTCCCCCCTCCAACACACACACACACACACACACACACACACACACACACATACACACACACACACACTCCCAATGACCCACTGGGAGGAGAGGGGAAGTGACTTTCATGCAGTTTTACAATGAGTCAGTGTACAAGACAAGACTAGAATGTGGCATTTGGGGCTCCCCAGGCTATATTTAGGCCACCAGGAAGAGCTGCTACTCACAGCAGGGTCTGGACATAGGCAGCATATAAACATGGTCACATGCTAACCCCGGCTCCAGGATTAGGAGAAAGAATACAGAATCTCTAGCAGAAGGGAGTGGTTTTAGGTTCACAGCAAAATTGAGAGGAAGGTATAGAGATATGCCTTATACCCTCTGCCTCCTCAAAAACACAGCTTCCCCATTATCAATATCACCCACCAGAGTGGTATATGTGCTACAATTGATGAACCTACACTGACACACCATTACCACCCAAAGTTCCTACTTTACATCGGGGTTCACTCTTGGTGCTGGACATGGCTTTGGACAAGTGTATAAGGACATGCATTCATTATAGTATCATACAGCGTACATTCATTACTCTAAAAATCCTCCAAACTCCACCTCGTCATCCTTCCCTCCTCCTAACCTCTGGCAGCCACTGATCTTTTTATTGTCTTCATAATTTTGCCTATTCCAGAATGTCATATAGTTGCAATCATGCACTACGTAACCTTTTCAGATTGGCTTCTTTCACTTAGTAATGTGCATGCAAAGTTCCTCCATGTCTTTCCATGGCTTGATAGTTGTTTTCTTTTGCCAGAAGGAGCACTCCCTTCCTGCATTTCCAAGATGCTTAGGAGCAGCTCCATCCTCATACCACGCAAGAAGAAACTGAGGCAACAAGAAAACTGAGGAATTCTGAGTTTCTGGCTCTAGACTAACATTTGTCCTTAGGACCACTGCAAACCCAGGTGAAACCTCAGCCCATTTGCACATCAGGTATGGCTCCTGGGATCTCTTCCAATACTCTCAGGACCTTGTCCTGGAAAAAAAGGACTTTGACCCAGATTGGTCAATGACGTGAACTGGTGATCATATTTTTCTTATAAAATATACATACACACAATCCTTAACACATAACTGTCAGACAATTGGAGTTCTTTGCTCAATCAAGGCCAGAAAAAAAGAGATAAAAATAACCTAGGTATGATGAGAACTAATTTCTAGATCAGCAAGGACAAATCTAGCAAGTCACACTGATACCAATACTTTCTCCCAACCTCACTGACCATCTCAATCCCACACCTAAAAGGGCCCTAGGAATATCTTTTGAGTAACCCAACCTCTGCAGTGCTGTTCAATTAAACATTCTGTGATGATGAAAATGTTCCATATCTGGGTTGTCCAATATGGTAGTCACATGTGGCTACTGAGCACTTGAAATGTGATTAGTGTGACTGAGGGAATGAATTTTCCATTTTATTTATTTTGATTAAATTCCAATTTAAATTGCCATCTGTAACTAGTAACTACTGTACTAGACAACACAGCTCTAGAGGCTCTAAGGGGACATAAACTTGAGTAATTAATTAATTATTTTATATCCGGCTTAACCTTTTTGAACTGATTCAGGAAAATACCCCAGGTTTGTTAGAAGTCTCCAAGGTTTTTGGGGGTCTGGGGGTGGGCAGAGTCAAGTGGGACACTCTGATCAGAGAGAAGGGAAGAGATCTCTTCGGTCCATGTGCTAAGGAGCCTTTTCTAAGAAGAAAGAGATTGTGCCATCTCACATCCCAGACTGCATGCTCCAGAAAAGGACCCAATGCAGGAGTGCAGTGCGCTAAAGAGGCTCACTGCAGGAAGCAAGGTATAGTGGTATAGAGCCTGGCCAGAGAATGGCTGAGCAACCATAAATAAATCAATCCAAGGGATATTCACTAGAAAAATACATCTACCTTCCACTTCCAATGAGACCATTCATTAGCTGTCCTTGAATACAGAGCTCTAGATGGCGAAAAGAAGGACAGAACAACACTCCCTGGTGGGTGTTGCCTCTTATTGCTAGTGGGAGCTAAAGCAGTACAACCTTTCAGGAAGGTAATCTGGTAATATGTATCAAAAGCCTTATTAAATGCACACCCTTTGGTATACAATTTCATATCTGGAAGTTGATTTTGAGAAATTAATTCAAGATACATACCTATTAGAATTGTCAAACTCCAGAACACTGACAACGCCAAATGCTGGCAAGGATGTGGAACTCATTTAATTGCTGGTGGGAATGCTCACAGCCACTTTGAACAGTTTCTTTTTGTCTTTTTTTTTTTTTGAGTCGGGATCTTACTCTGATGCCTAGGCTGGAGTGCAATGGCATGATCACAGCTCATCACAGCCTCAACCACCTGGACTCAGGTTATCCTTAGGTATATTATCCGAGTACCTGGGACTACAGGTGTATACCATCACAGCCGGTTAACTTTTTTATTTTTTGTAGCGACGAGGTCTCACTATGTTGCCTAGACTAGTCTCAAACTCCTGGACTCAAGAATTAAAGGAGTGAGCCACTGTTCCTGGCCTAGTTTGACAATTTCTTGCAAAACTAAACATGCTCTTACCATACAGTCCAGAAGTTTCACACTTTGGTATTTACCCAAAGGAGTTGAAAACTTATGTTCATATAAAACCTGCACACAAATGTTTATAGCACCTTTATTCATAATTGCCAAAACTTGAAAGCAACCAACATGTCCTTCAGGAGATGAACGAATAAATAAACTGTGGTATATCCAGAAAACAGAATATTCAGAGAATACTGATGTCTATAGCCATACCATCCTCAATGCACCGATCTCATCTAAGAATATTGAATTCTGAAGAGAAGAGAGCTACCAAGTCATGAAAAGACATTCCTGACCTTTAAATGCACATTACTAAGTGAAAGAAGCTGATATGAAAAGGTTACATGTGCATGATTCCAACTATATGGTAGAAAAGGCAAAACTATGGAGACAGTAAAAAGATCATTGATTGCCAGGGGTTAGGGGGAAGAAGGGATAAATAGGTGGAACACAGAGAATTTTCAGGGCAGTGAATGTACCCATATGATACTATAATGAATACATGTCCTTATACACTTGTCCAAACCATAGAATGTACAAAACCAAGAGAGAACCTTGATGTATAGTATGAACTTTGGGTGATGAGTGTCAATGTAGGTTTATCAATTGTAACATATCTACCTCTCTAGTGGGAGATGCTGGTAATAGGGAGGCTATGTGTGTGTGGAGACAGGGGGCATAAAAGAAATTTCCATGCCTTCCTCTCAATTTTGCTGTGAGCTTAAAACTGCTCTAAGAAAATAAAATAAAATTGGACCCTACTTCGCACCATTAAAAAAAGTTAATTCAAGCTGTTTGAAGATAAAGCTACAAGGATGTTCATTTTAGAACTTTTTATGGAATAGAAAATACTATAAATAATGTAGATGCACAATAAGAGCAGATTGTTAAATAAAGTATGGTAGCTTTGGAAAATACAATATTCCTTGCCTCTACATCTAAGCCATCAGAGCAAGTTCTCCATTACCTCCAAAATATATTCTGATTCTGTACATTATTCTCTATCTCAGGTAACACCCTCTTTCACCTGAAACAGGCTCCTAACTGGTTATCTTGCTCCGACTTGTATCATTCTTCACATAGCAGCCAGAGCTGGTTACTTTGCTGGCAGGCCAGCTAGCTAACTATTTGTTTAAGGTATAACAAGCACCCATAAACCCACCGCCTAAAGGAAAAGCTACGAGCTCAGCAGTCACCTACAAATCTAACCATTTGGCCCCTACCCATGCCTTGTCCTAACTCCTCCTATGCCAGGCAGCCATCGACCTGAATTCTCACTCTCTAGCTTTCTCTTTTATACAATGTTATTTCATCTATGAGAATTCCTACATATGTACATTGTTTTTAGTGCAATAAAAACAGCAGCATGTGATACGTGATTTTTTTGCACTTAGTGGTATTTGCTAAGATTTATGCATATTGTTGTGTGTCACTGTAGTTCCTTCATTTAAACTGCTGTGTAATAGTCTATTGTGTTTACAGACTTAGCTTATCCAGTCTCTTGTTAATGGGTATTTAGGGTCTTTTTTTAACTAGGCTTTTATTATTGTGAATGATGCTGTCATGAACATTGTGTGTCCCTTATGAAGCTTAGATACATATCTAGGAGTGAAATTTCTGTATTTTAGAGTATGTAAATATTAAACTTGAATTGTTTTCCGAGTTACTCACCAATTTACATTTCCGCCAGCAACTTTGAAGAGAACCTATGGATCCACCTTCTTTCAATTTGGTATTTTCAAACATTTTTAAGTTTCCCAATCAAATGGGTGCTGAAAGTTATCTACTTGTGGTCTTAATTTGCATCTCCCTGATCACTAATGATGTTGAACATCTCTTCCTATTTTTATTGATCTTAAGTGTTTCTTGTCCTGTGAAATACTTATTTACCCTTTTTTTCAATTGGATTGTTTCTCCGTTGTTTAAATTGGATTGCTTTTTGTACTAGCTTGTAGTTGTTTTTAATGTATTCCTAACACTATTCCTTTGCTGGTTGTGTGTGTTGCAGATATCCTTTTCCAGTCTGTAAATTGTCTTTTCACTTTCTTTAATGATCTTTTGATATATAGAAATTCTTAATATTAATATGGTCAAATTTATCAGTTTTGCTTCTGTAGACAATATTTTTGACTTTTATTTTAAAATATTTCCCTACTCAAATTCTGGAAGATAATCACCTGTATTTTCTACTAAGAGTTTTAAAGTTATGAGGTTTTTTTTTATATTTCAATTCTTAAACCATCTGGATTGATGTTTCATTTAGGGTGTGAGCAGGAATCCAATTTCATCTTTTTGCATATGAATTTTTTCCAGTTCCATTTACTATATAGATCTTTATTTCTCTACTGATTTGACATTCTACTTCTGTCACACACCAAAGTTCCATATCTATGTGAGTCTGTTTCTGAGCTTTCTAATATATTTTATTGGTCAATTTGTTTATCCTTGTGGCAATACTATACTGTCTTAATTACCTTAAGTTCATAATAAGTTCTGATATTTGATAGAGCAAATTCTCTCTGGCTACTTTTCTCTTTTGATAATTTTAAAATCTCTAACAGGTAACATAAAAAGCCCTGCAGGTCAAACTGGAGAATTGGGGAACATCTTTATGATATTAAATTTTCTTGTCTATGAATGTGTTATTTTCCTCCATTTACTTAGTTTTCCTTCACTATCTTAATGAAATAGCACGCTTTTTTTGTAGACTTGTGTAATTTTTGTTATATGTATTCTTAAGTATTTTATTTTCTCTGAGAGTATTCTAAATGTGCTGTCTCTTTAATTATGTTTTCTAGCTTGCTGTTGGCATATGGAGTCCAAATTACTTTTACATGTTCATTTTATATCAAGCTAACTGGCTAAATTCTCCTATTACTGCTAATAAATTTTCTGTGTCTTGTTTGGGGTTTTCTATGCAAATAATGGTAAATAATGCAAAAAACGAACATTCCTCCTTTCTAAATTCTTATGCCTCTCATTTCTTTTTCTTGTCTCTTTGCTCATGGGTATCTTGTTTGATTACTGGTTTTAAAGTGAATATTTCTAACATTTCCCCATTTAGAAAAGCATTTGTTCTAGTATTTTTATTTTTATTTAATTTTTTTATTTTGAAGATGTGGGGTACAATTCAGGATTAGGTATACAAGTGGTCATCATACAGGTAAAGTTTGGGCCTCCCTTTGGTCCCCACTTTGCCTGGTTTGAGATCAGGTATCCTATAGATGGTATGTTTCCTCCCTCCCACTCCCCTGGCAGTACCCCACTATTGCCAATCCCTTTCTGATAGTATTATGGTAAATGTTCTGTGTCCGCTTTTGAGTGAGAACATGTGGTACTCAGTTCTTTGTTTCTGTGATAGATCACTGAGTACGATAGACTCTAAATCCATCCAAGTTGCTGTGAAGTCCATAATTTTGTTCTTTATAGCTGGGTAATATTCCATTGTGTATATGTACCACATTTTTTTATCCAGTCCAGTTTCAATGGGCAGCACAGTTGGTTCCATATTTTTGCTATTGTGAATAGAGCTGCAATAAACATGCATGTGCAGATATCTTTTCTGTAGAGCAATTTAAGTTCCTCTAGGTATATTCCCAGAAGGGTGATTGCTGGGTCTGCTCTAGTATTTTTATAGTCATTTTTATCTGTTTAGGAAGTTTCCTTTCATTCCATTTTATCATGAATAATTGATTTTTAAAAAAACTTTTTCATAGATAAAATAACACAAGTATAGAAAATAGCATAAAATAGAGCTCAATTATTATAAGACAAACACCTTTGCACCACTACCCATGAAGAAGACAAAAGCAGCCATATCAGAAGCCCCCATGTGTCCCTTCCCAGTTATAAGCCCCTTCATCCTACCCAAGAGTAGCTGCTCTGCTAACTTCTTAATAATCACCTCTGTACTTTTTTTTTTCATAGTTCTCTTACCTAAACATGAATCCCTAGACACTATGATTTGGTTTTGCCTAACTTTTTAATTTGGCTTTTGGATATCTTTTGATCTAAAGGCTGTCCTTCTATTTCCTTCCCCCCAACCTCCCCTTGTAATCCATTTGGTGAAGATACCAAATCATTTGCTGTCTTTGTTGGGTGCTGATTTTTATCAAAAGTTTCTTGACTCTAAAGAGATGATTATGTGGGGAGTTTTCTCTTTTAATATGTTAATGAGGTAAATCACATTTATGAAGAGCAATCTTCCTAAAACAAATCAGATCATGTCACTTCTCTCCAGTGGCTTCTCACTGACTTTAGGATAAAATCCAAAGTTTTGACTACAGGCTAGGAGGCCCAAAAGGGCCCTACAAAAAGCTCTAACCACATCTACCTCTCTGACTGAATAAACAAGTTTCCCTCTTCCTCACTGTGTTTCAGCCACAGAGGCTTTCTTAAGGTTTCTCAAACATGCCAAGTTCATCCCCAAGCTTTGGCCATTGCATTAGCTGGTCTCTCTTCATGGAATGCTTTCCCTTGCTCTTTTCATGGGCACTCCCTAGTATCTTTAAGGTCTCAGCTCAAAATGTTCTTCCTCGGAAAGACCTTCTTGGACCATCTAATCTAAAGTAGCATACCAGTCACTTTCATATCCTTGTTTTGAATAACCCTTATCAGTATCTGGAATGGTCTTGTTCATTTATTTATTTGATTATGATCTCACCCCAACCCATAATGCAAGCTTTATGCAAGTCTTGTCCAGTGTTTTATTCCTAATAACTAAATTAGTGCCTGGCACAGTATAGGTCCTCAATATATATTTGTTGTATCAAAGTATATTACAGGAGTTTATGTATTGACAGGTGAAGATATTCAAAGCATATAAAGTTGATAAAAGGAGTATGTATCCAGGATATATTTTTTTTGCTAAAAAATGTACCTGTATGTGTATCTGAATTTGAATAGCCAAATATCTGAAAGGACAGAAGCACACAACTAACAGCAGTCATCACTATTACTAGTATTTATGTTCTTTTGCTTATCTGTCTTTTCTGAGTTTGTTTTGTTTTGTTTTACTTCTTTGACAGGCACATATTGTGCTTATTATTAAAATAAATAATAAAAGTAAACTTATTATAATGAAAAAACAATTTATTTCTTTAAAAAACGTATGATCTGGCTGTGCATGGTGGCTCATGCCTGTAATCCCAGTACTTTGGGAAGCCAAGGCAAGAAGACTGTTTGAGCCCAGGAGTTTGGAACCAGTTTGGGCAACATAGTGAGACCTCGTCTCTACAAAAAATTTTTAAAAAATTATCCAAGCATGGTGGCATGCACCTGTAGCCCTAGCTACTTGGGAGGCAGAGGTAGAAGGATTGCCTGAACTGGGAGGTTGAGGCTACACTCCAGCCTGGGTGACAGAGTGAGACTCCAACTAAAAAAAAAGTATAACCTAGTTGAGAAAGCATAAAGACCCCTCAAATAGCCCAGGAACTCATTTACATCAGCATATGTAACTTTCAAACAACACATAGTAAGTATATGCCCATTTCTGTCTTGGGTGTCATAGGGAACCTAAGGACTACATCTGCATTTAGTTAGTCACTATATTTTACCTTGTTCCAAAAAAGAGAATTATTGTGGCTTATAGCAAGATCACTCTAACATCATCTATTTTGGGACATGAGACATACACAAATAAAAAAGGTAAACTTTTATTTAATAGCATTTGTAAACATTTCATATTTGGTGGCTATGTCTTATCCAGATTCATATTTCCCTAGAACCTACCAATGACTTACTTGGAACACTGGTTGGTGCTCACTTGAATGCTAACAGAATGAATCAATTCAGCATAGATGATATCACAACATAGTCCTTGATGAAATGTCAAATAAAGTGAAATGGAAGGTTATTATTTAATAGTTATAGGGTGTTTCAGTTTTGCGGGATGAAAAGTTATGGAGCTCTACTGCACAACAACATGAATACACTTAACACCACTAAACTCTATACTTAAAAATGCTTAAGATAGTAAATTTTGTGTTACATAATTTCTGCTACAATTTTTAAAAAGTACCAAGTAAAGGCCGGGCGTGGTGGCTCATGCCTATAATCCCAGCACTTTGGGAGGCAAAGGTGAGAGAGTTTCCTGAGACCAGGGGATAGAATTAAATTTAAAAAATTTTTAAATTACAACTAACTTAAATTTCAAAAATTACAATTAAAAAAAAATTTAACCAGGTGTGGTGGCGCGTGCCTGTGGTTCCAGCTACTTGGAAGGCGGAGGTGAAAGGATCACCAAAGCCCAGCAGATTGCGGCTGCAGTAGCCATGAGTGTGCCATGGCACTCCAGCCAGGGTGACAGACTGAGACTCTGACTCGAACACACAAACACATAAATAAATAAAATATCAAATAAAGTGGTACTTTATTTAGCCCAGTAGAGATCACTGTACACACAAGAGGTCTGGGAAGACTTCAGGAGGAAGGACTTGTGCTGGCCTAGACAAGAAGAGAACTGGGATGTGCAAAAGAAAGAAGGGTAGTTCAGAGGTGTGCATGCAGAAGCCAGTATGCAAGTGTACTTGGGTCCAGTGAATGGTTAAATTGGCTCTGATGAACTACAGAGGGTTGAAGAAGGTGATTCGCTGGAGTAAGGGTATGAAGGGGAGTTAGGTCAGAATGTGAAAGGCCTTGGATGCCAGGCCGAAGAGTCTGGACTTGAGCCTAGAGGCAATGAGGAGAGAAGAACGGTTTTAGATTTGGGACATGTATGATAAAGGGGTATTTTTTAAGACACTAATTAGCATTCAAATTAGAATATAGTACACATTAATCTCAAACCTGCTGAAAGGCAAGGAGAAGGAAGCACCCAAACCTCCTAATGTGACATTCAGATGACAGCTATTGCTGAGACAGACAGAGTCTAGACCAAATAGGTCATCTGAATAAGCTTTTCATGGAACAGAGACCCTGCCCCCAACTCCTAATGCAAAAAGATGGATTCTATCACGCTTGTCTCATAACCTTTTCCCAGAGAGGCTCAGAATCGCAAAAGCACCTTTTTCTTCCCGGCACTGTAATTAGATAGACAGTGGGCAGCAGCGATTTCCTGACTAAAATGCAAAGTACGAAGAAGGATGGATTTTAAAAATAGGGCTCCCACATATGCAGACAGGGGCGATTCAGCCCCAGATGCTGGGCCTGGAAAATGTGCAGGTTCCACAACTAGAAGGGAGTACTTAGAGGCTTTCTCCCAGACACTGCTCTCTGGACCGGGGTGAGCAGGCTCCCCAGAATCCTCTGTTGCCAGCTCTCTAACTTTGTCTTCCAGAAACCAAACGCCAGCGTGAGCTATGGGCTGTAATCCCCACAAAATAAGGGACATGTGACTCCACTGAACCTGTCCACCAACAAGTATTATGGGACATTCCAACGCTTTTATTGAAAAAAAAGAAAACATCAGGAAGTTATTTTATTTACAAGTTAATGCACATATAGCAAAAAATCAGAAAACTAATAAGCAAAAAGTAGACTTTAAGCCATGTTTTAGCATGCTACTATGTTAACAAGTATAAATGAACTGTACATACTATTTTGGAACTTGATTTTTTTCAATGAATAATCTATTGTGAATACTTTTGTCAATAAATACACTTCTACAAAAATGATGTATGACGCCTGCATAGTATTCTACAATATGGGGAAAATGGGAGAGCATAGCCTAGTTAACCGATGCCCCATCACTGGTTATTTAGGTTGTTCCTGGTCTTTGGCTATTAACAACATTATGATGAACAATAATAACAATATTAACAACACTATGATGAACATCTAGGAACCAAATAACCTTGTCCCCAGGATCTTAAAGAGTTGTTGGTGAATGTGCAATAAAGTCCCACCCCAAAGGGAAATGGCTATAACACCTACTGTAAGGAAATACACTTCCCTTTGGGAACTTGACTCAGATTTCATTTCTTCCAAGAAAGTTTCTCTTGATTAGATAAATCCAAAGTGCTTTCTCTCCCTCGCAAGTACTCCAATTCCCTGTTTAGCAGTCCTGCCCTTTCTTTGGCACTTAAAACCTGCCTGGCCTGGCCTTTGCCACGAGTGTTCCTTGTCTCTCCAACTATACCATAAGATCCTTGAAAGCAGAGATCACATCAAATACTTCTTTTAGACCCCAAATGATGGCAGATGTGATGAGCACGCACATATTTGTTAAATTATTTAATTTAAAAGCTTGAGGGAAACAGGAGGGGGAATTCCTCCAATGTTTTGTTTTTGTTTAAAGTCAGCGATCTCACTCTGTCACCCAGGCTGATTTGCAGTGGCACAATCATGGCTCACACAGCCTCGACCTCCTGGTTTCTGGTAATCCATCTGCCTCGGCCTACTGAGTAGCTAGGGACATACAGGCACATACCATCATGCCTTTCTAAGCTTTTTTATTTTTTGTGGAGAAAATGTCTCACTATGTTGCCCAGGCTGGTCTCCAACTCCTGGGCTCAAGTGATCCTCCTGCCTCAGCCTCCCAAAGTGCTGGGATTATAGGTGTGAGCTACCACATCTGGCAAATTCCTCCAATTTTAATTAGGGCTTATGGGTAGTCACTGAGAATGAGGAACTAGGAAAAAAGCCCACCCCTTCCTGACCCATCCAGAGGCACTTCTAAAGTTCAGCACTCTATCTTTGACCTGGCCTCATCTCCTTGGTCCTAAATAATCCAAGCTCTGACTATAATTCAAAGAGAAGCAGGAATCAATGGAATGATCTTATAAAGACCATCTGACTCATGGTCTGCCAATTCTGGCTCTATAGGGGTTACACTGAAAGCTGCCTCTCTCTCCAAAGAGTGAATACAGACCTGCCCCCAAAGGGACTGAGGAAGTGTCATGAGCCAGGGTCCGACCAGAGGAAAGGCCAATTGCTCTGAGGATTGTCGGTCCAGGTAAATCAGGAAGCTCTTGTTAAACACCTGTTCTCCCTATACCTGGACAAGAGCAGTGGGGCTTTTTGGGAAATAAAGCATGGGCCCTCTCTTCATAGAGTTATAATCTGGCTAAAAGTCTGAAGTTAGGAATAGAAGAAGGAACATAAATGCTGTGTCTACATCGGTGGGCAGGGGTGGAAGTGGAGATGGGGAGTTAAGAACTCCAAACTGAGCAGGGCTCGGTGGCTCAGCCCGTAATCCCGCACCTTTGGGAGGCTCAGGTGAGTGGATTGCCTGAGCCCACGGGCTCGAGACCCGCCTGGGCAGCGAGACCTCATCTCTACAATAAATCAAAAATCAGCTGGGCGTGGTAGCACATGCCTGTAATTCCGGGCTACTTGGAAGGCTGAGGCGGAAGGATCGCCAGAGCCCAGCAGGTCGAGGCTGCGGTGGCCGGGAGCGGCCACTGCACTCCAGTCTGGGCGACTGAGTGAGACTCCAACTCAAAAAAAAAAAAAAAAAAAGAACTCCAAACTGAATTCAGGAGGCCTAGGTTATAGTTTCCTCTGTCACCTATGAAAATGATACCATCTTTGGTAAATCACTTAACTTTTTGTGCCTCTAGTTTCCACATTAGGAAAATGATAGAACAATTCCGATACTGCACACAGAAGAGCTACCAGATCAGAACAAGGTTCTGGAAAAAAACTCAGAGGGCTGCAAAAATACAAAAATATATGGTCAACACTTATATATCCAGACCAAACCCAAAGCCAAGAAAGTGCTGAGGAATTGGCCACCCTCCATTGCAGGTACACTCAGGAAGCCTGTGTTAGGATCTCCTGGCAGATCAAAGCCAAAGCCACAGAGTATCTGCTCCATATACAAACTGCAGCCCAATGCAGACAGGGGACTTCAGCTCAAGATAAACTGCCTCATCCCTCTTATTCTCACATTCTCTAATTTCCCAGGTCTGGTCTCTACTGGTGATATGGCAAGAAGCACAGAAATCAAATCACCTGAGGCAGAGACTCTCAGTTCTCAGGAGGCCCAGTGCTTGCTCCTGACAAGGCTAAAAGAAGAATTATGAGCTTGGAATTATGAGTCAGATTTTTGGAGTTGGCTGAAAACAAACAAACAAACACTATCTATCATCCGGAGTCAGAGAAACATACTGTTACTTGAAATATGCAGTAAGACTAGAGAATTGCAGAAATAGGGGAAGACAGGGAGGGGAGCTAAGACAAGGACAGAACTTGCTCAAATCAGTGAAAGCAAGAAGAGTTCTACATTTCCTAAATGATGACAGACGCCTCTGGCTCCTACATCACATCCACTTGGCCCACCTCCTATTTTCCCACAGCTGTCCTGCCTGAGTTCAGACCCACCCTCTGCTTGAGAGTCACATCTCAAACATGTAACCAACCCCCTGGAGCCTTCCCTGTCCTGAGCACAACACTCAGCCAGTGGGGGGGTAGGAGCTAGCCTGCCAGTGGGATGAGGAGTTCCGGCATATCATTCTGCAAGCAGACAGTTCCGCAAGGCATTCTATGAAGTGGACTTGTGTCCCCATTGCACACAGCAGGAACCTTAATAACACAATTTCTTACTACCTTATTGTCCATCCTGCTTCAATCCCACTCATGCTTCTCCATCATTCCTGCCTCCTGCGATCTCCTCTCAAGTAAATTATCGGCACCCAATCCTTGCATCAGGTTCTGCTTTCAGGTAAACTCAAACCAAAATATCAATACAGGATCTGTTGCTTTACAAACTGGTTGGAGAGCTCTATGGTGACTTAGCATCTTTACTCAAGGGATGCCAAGTTGTTCTGAAGTGTTTTCTCCATAATGCTCTTGGCTCTCCACTCCTCTACCAGGTCCAGGTACTTAGCTCTGGCAAACCTAGCCAGCATTTTCCTCCCTACCCTCTCATGGAAAGAGGGAAGGGATATGGAGTTATCTACCAGTGCTTGGTAGCACATTGGCGTCATTGCTCAGAAAAAAAGATTGCTATACATCCTCAGGCTTGTTTTCCCCACTGTACACTGTCCCATGCTGAACTTCCTCAGACATCATTCCCTCCTTCCCTCCTGGAAGAACAGTGTCTTCATAAGGAACAAGATCTCACTTTTGAAGGAGAGTCATAGGAGGGATATCACCCAGATGAACATGGGAAATATACTCTGGGTAAGAATACTTTGGTGCTGAGGGTGTGTGCTCCCATCTCTACCCACCCACTGGGAGCCGGGGAAATATGACATGCATGTGTGCCACACAAAAACATAGACATACCCAGGGGAAAAAACCAGAAGAAACATTAAACTATTAGCCAGAGCTCTCTCTTGGTAATGATACTATGGGTCATTTTATTTTTTTCTTTATAGTCTTGTGTAATTTTTTACAATGAATTTGTAATACTCTTAGGTTTTTAGTTATAAAAGAATGATACTTGTCCCTATGATATCTGCACAGCCCTAAAAATGGCCTATAAATGCCCACAGATTTAGTTAACAGAATCCAGGACAATAACAGACTCCAGACCTTGTGTCTGGAGGTTCCTAGACAAAAGATGTAGGAACACAAAATATTGTCATTATCCAGCATCTTCTTCCTCAGCAACTCAGTCTTTCAGAGGAAGCGAAGCACAGAGCCACACGGTGATTGCCTACACACTGCTGTGCCTGAACTCTGACATTCACCAGCACCACCCCTCTCCACCTCTGGCTTCTGCATTATTCTTTCCGCCTCCCTTGCCTAAGAGCCATGGGGGACCACACTCTGCACTCTGGCCACCCCAGGGACTTAGGCACCCTGCTGAACAGCAAGGGGACTGAAGGGCAGTAGTCAGTGAGCTAGGGAGCCCCTGAACCAAGCCAGTTGTTAAGTAGGCGTGAGAACCCATCAGCTGGAAATACCGAAGGCGGGCAGGCAGGCGGAATGATTCTGGGTGAAGGAACATTGTAAATGTTGTCACCCAAAATAGAGCTGAGCTGAACTTGGCTCCCAGGCATCACAAGCCTCCTTTCTGCTCTCTAACGGCTCCCTTTTGAGCCTTCAAGGATGCTTCCCAGCTGCCACACATCCTCCTGCTGCTGCCAGGATTGGCTTTGTCTGCACGGTTACTCTGGAAGTTAAAGGCAGGGGGAAAGGAGCAGCTCTGACCTGGAGCACCAGGAGTCAGCCCTAGGGACTCCTGTTCCAGCAGTCACACAAATTATATAAGCCAGACACCAAGGACCTCTAGGAGGTCAACGGCAGAATCTTCCAGGGCGACTGACATGGACCTCCTTATCTTTACCATCAGCTCCCTCCTCCACTGCCACTGCTCCTCCTTCCCCAGCCCCCAGTCCTACTCGTCTTTCTAGATTCCACCAGTCACCCAAGTCAGAAACCTCAGCATCTTCTTCAAGAAAATATTCTCTCTCTCTCCCCCACAGGAAATTATCCACCCAGGTGTATCGACTCTCCCTGCAAACTAACTCGTTACCTTCTTTTTTCCAGCTTCTGTTGTACTCCAGACCTTCATCATCTTTCCCCCGGACTCCTACAAGAAATTCCTAACTGTTCTCCTGATCTTCAATCCTTTCTAATCCACCTCCACCAACATCAGATATGATCACTTCAATACTCTACTCAAAAGCTTTTCATTGGCTCCTCACCACCTATGGAATGACATCCAAACCCTTAACACAGGGCTCAAGGTTCCTTCCTGATCTGTGACCCACTTTGGTAGCCTTGTCTTCTGCTTTTTCTCCATCCTCAGACCACATGTTCTAGCTACATCAGGTCTCTCAGAGTTCCCTGGATTTTCCAGACCCAGTTTAGAAGAGACCTTTGCCTCAAAGCCTGCTGCCGCAAGCGCTGCTGCTGGACTCCTCTTCTCTGATCTCCCATCAGCATCCATACTATTTATTTGGCATTTGGCTTATCCAGTTAGGTAAAGCTTGATTTCTTTTGTGTTGTCACAACTAGCCTAAAAAGCTTGAAAGAAGAACTTGTATCTGACATATGTGCTTGTCCCTAGTACCTACCACTGCACCCGATACTTTGTAGTATTTAATACACACAGCTTATGATGATGACACCGTTAGTTATCTTTTCACACATAGGTATCTTGCTACCCCAACCAAATTATAAGCAACTTCAAAATACAGGCCATGTCTTAAATTTTTAAAATCTGTCTGAACATACAGCCTGGTACCTTGCATGCCTCGGGAAGCAATGGATAAAAATATAGCCCAATTATAAAGGCAGCTCTCTATTCATTCCATAAATATTTATTGAATTCCCACTACTTGCCAGGCACTATTCTAAATACTAGAGACGTGGCAGGGGAAAAAAGACAAAACTCTTTGTCCTCTTGGAATCTATATTCTAATGGAAAGAGACTGACAACATTTTAAAAACACATTGGCAACCTGTATAGTACCACTAGACAATGATAAGAGCTAAGGTGGAAAATAAGACAGTGAGAGGGATGAGAAGGTCAAGAGGTTGCAATAGGATGGCCTGAGGAACCCTCATTGAGAAGGCTGCATTTGAGGAGGTGAAGGGAGTAGGGAAACAAGCCATGCAGACTTCTAGGTGAAGCATATTCCAAGTAGAGTGAACAAAAAATACAAAGATCTAGAGACAAGAACACGTCTAATAGGTTAAAAAAATAACAAGAAGGGTCATGCAGGATAAAGTAAGAGAAATGCAGGGAGAAGGTAGGAGCTGGGGTCAGAGGGGTCACAGAGCAGAAGATGCGGGTGAGCCTTGAGTCATCTAACTCTGAGTAAGAAAGAAAGCCATCTGAGGCATGGAGCAGGAGAATCACATAAACTGATTAATTTTTTATTTTTTAGTCAAGCTGCTATGTTCAGAATAGACTAAAGAGGGGTAAGGGTGGAGGCAGAGAGAACAATCTGAAGGCTATTAAAATAACGGGGCAAGAGATAATGGTGTCTTGGACCAAATGGATAATTGGGGAGGTGACGAGAAGTAGTTGGATTCTAGATGCATTTTGACAGTAGAGTGCAGAGGAATTGTAGAAGGACTGGATGCAGAGTGACAGAAGAGAGGAGGACTCTCAGATGGCTCCAAGATTTTTGACCTGAACAACTGGTCTTGACATTTTTTAATTGGGAAAGATCACAAGAAACATTCAGGAAATTTTGTCCATCAACTGACAAATTCCCCTTTTCAGCCACAGTGCCTGGCAACATGAGAGGTGCTAAATGTGTCTTTTCATAAATTAATTGATAGATCACTGATCAGAAAACTCATGCTCAAGACAAAGTGCTACTTTATTGATGGGAGTCCCGATTAAAGAAAATGTAATTATATAAAGGACAGAATGCTGGGCACAGTGGCTCACACCTGTAGTGTCGGCATTTTGGGAGGCTGAGGTGGTAGGATCACTTGAGGCTACAAGTTCAAGACCAGACTGGGCAACAGATGAGATCCCCATCTCATTTTTTTTTTTTTTGGACTCAGGGTCTCACCCAGTCACCCAGGCTAGAGTGCAGTGGCATGATCACGGTTCAGCCTCCCAGGGGTCAGGCAATCTTTCCACCTCAGCCTCCCAAGTAGCTGGGGATACAACGGGTATGTGACACTATGTCCAGTTAATTTTTTAAAAAAAAATTTTGTACAGGAAAGGTCTTACTATATTGCCCAGGTTGGTCTTGAACTCCTGGGCTCAAGCAGTCCTCTCACCTCGACCTCCCAAAGTTAAGACATAAGCCACTGAGCCTGGCCTGAGACCATCCCTCTCTAAAGAAAAAAATTTTTAAATTATATAGGCTTGGTGGCACGTGCCTGTATTCCCAGCTACTTGGGAGGCTGAAGCAAGAGGATTGCTTGTGCCTAGGAGTTCAAAGTTGCAGTTTGCTAGGATCGCATCATTGTACTCCAGCCACAGAGAGAGATTGAGAGAGACCCCATCTCTAGATAAATAAATAAACAGATAAATAGGATAGAAAGAGAAGCAGCATGTAGTAGTTAGAATAATGGTTCCCCAAAAGTGTCCACATACTCATCCCGACTCTGTGGGTATTTTACCTTTCAGAGCAAAAAAGGACTTTGCAAACATGATTAAATTAAAGATACTGGATTATATGGGTGGGTCCACTGTAATCACAAGAGTCCTTAAAAGAGGGAGGCAGGAGGGTCAGAGTCAGAGAGAGAGAGAAAGGTTGTTTGAAAGTGAAAGATAAAGCCAGGAAACACAGGTGGCTCCAAAAGCTGAGAAAGGCAAGAAAATGGATTATTCCCTAGAGCCTCTAGAAGGAACACAGTCTTGCCGACACCTTGATTTCAACCCAGTAAGACTGATTTTGGATTTCTGACCTCCAGAATTTTAAGACAATAAATCTGTGTTGTTTTAAACCACCAAATTGCAGTAGTTTGTTATGGCAATTGTTTTCAGTACTGTGGCTAAAGAGGAGAATTTGTCAGTTGAAGTGAAAAATTCCCTGGGTGCCATTTGTAATCTTCCCTCAGTTCAAAAAATGGCAAGACCAGTTGTTCAAGTCAAAAGTCTTGGAGCCATCTGGACTCCTTTCTTCTCTCACTCCACATCCAATTTTTTCACAAATCCAGTAAAATCCTCAAAATACATCCAAAATCCAACTACTTCTTGTCACCTCCCCAGTTGTTTATTTGGTCCAAGTCATTGTTATCTCTTTCCTGGTTGTTTTAATAGTCTTCAAATAGACTAGATAATTTCCTAGTTTTGATAATTATACTATGATTCTGGAAAGGGTTAATATTAGGGAAAGTTGAGTGAGGTGTGTATGGACACTTTCTGTACTATATTTGCATTTCCTGTGAGCACCAATAGGAAACTAATATGCAGAAATATGTGATAAATAAGGTGTGGTGGCTCACACCTATAATCCCAGCGCTTTGAGAGGCCAAGGTAGGGAGGATTGTTTGAGCCCAGGAATTCAAGACCAGCCTAGGCAGCATAGTGAGACCTCATCTCTACAAAAAAAAATACGAGTTAGTTTCCTTTTAAAAGGGAAAAAAAATTAGCCAGGTGTGATGGCACATGCCTGTGGTCCTAACTATAAGGGAGGCTGAGGTGGAAGGATCACCTGAGCCCAGCAGGATGTGGCCATGAGCGTGTCACTGCACTCCAGCCTTGGCGACTCAACTCAAAAAAAGAAAAAAAAATACACATTTTGGAAAGAGCTACTGTACTTGAGTAAAGAATTAATCAAATAATAATATGTTTCATTAAGATTGTCTCTAGTTCTACCAATACAGTATTCTGCAATTAATACATTCAAAAGGTATTTGGGCAATAGGAAGTCACCATCCGGTAACACCGTCCGGCAGACAGCACTCGCCAATGGATGCCAAAAGTTGGAAGAGAAAAGGGATTTGCACAGTCTTGAAGTATGTCCTCCAAGGCATTTTTTAACTGTAAAGAGAAAGGCAATAACTTTACAGTGAAGAAACTCAGCAGACACCATCAAAACACATGATCAAGGTTATCATCATCAGTAAGATGCCCCTGGAAAGACACAACATTTCCGTGTTATTCTTATCAAAAGGGCATAACCTCACTTCAGTAATGAGAAGATATTAGACAAACCCAAACTGAGGTAACGTATATTCTCCAAAATAACTAATCAACACTTTTCAAAAGTGTCAAGACCATGGAAGGCAAGGAAAGGCTAAGAAACTGATAAATTAGAGGACACAAAGAAGGACTAATGACTAATGCAATGTGGGATCCTAGGTAGGCTCGTGGAACAGAAAGAACACAAGTGGAAAACTGGTGAAATTCAAATAAGGCTTATAGTTTAGTTAATAGTATTGTACCAATGTTAATTCCCTGATTTTGATAATTGTACTATGGTTATGTAATGTTAATATTAGGGAAGTTGCATGAGGGTTGTACAGAAACTCTGTACTATTTTTGCAACTTTTCTGTGAATCTAAAATTAGTTCAAAATAAAAAGTTAAAAAAGAAAGGGTATGTCCCTAAATCTGCCACTGACTGAACATTACCCAGCAACTTCACACCTTTTTTTCAGTTTTACCTGTAAAACAAGATGAGTCTGACATCATCTCAGAAGTCACAGAATTAGGTGGACCCCTCACCCCCACCACCAAAAGAAAAAAAAAGTCAATTAGGCCTGAGCTCCCTGGGACCAAAAGTGAGGATTTGAAAGGAAAGGCCCAAAGTTTTAAGAACATCTCTCCTCACGCCTGAGAACTCCTCCTGTGGAACATCAAAGGACCTGATAATAGGTCCGAAGCTGCTACTAAATGATACAAGTTAGCTCACCAGAGACCTCTACTTTCAACTTCACTGGCCAGAGCAAGGTGGTCAGGGACTAGAAGTTGTCACTCCCCAGACACTGTCACCCCAGCAGCACGGCAAAGCCAACGCTGATCTTCCTCGAAAGTTCTGTGGCGTGGCTGGTCATGCCTGTACTCACAGAGCTACGCTTTTGTCTGATAGTGTACCATAAGAAGGGAGCAAGCTTTTGGTTTCAAAACCTGTCTCTCTCACTGCACCACTGTCTGCTTCTGTGTATCTTCCAGTCTCCACAGTGACTACATTCTTAGACACAGACAGCCATGGCAAATTCTCTGCAGGGCCATCAAAGTCATAGCCACAACTCCATGGAGCCAACATGTCAGGTACCATGTACCCACTCAGTTCCCAGTCTATCCTCAGCTCCTCAGGCATCTCAGGCTCATGTCTAGGCTCATATCAAGATGAAAAATTACACTTTCAGCGTGGTTCTTTTACCAAGAGTGCCTAAGATACATCCAGCAGCTGGGGAGAGATGTAGGGAGAGGATAGGGTGCAGGAAAGGGTGCAGGAAGGGATACACTGACACTAGCAATAATTCCTTTTAGTCAGCTCCACCTCAGATGTGACCCTCCACACAGCCACTGGAATCCTACTCTAGAAAAATAGATGCCAAAGATGTCTGGGTCAAAGGCTCTGAAAATCAGTGGTCCTTTCAGAAGACTAGTTAGGAAAGGGCCATCAGCACATGTTGCCCCATTCCCCTGGGCCAGGCAAAAAGAAAGAATTATCTCACGACCCAAGTGCAGAGGTTTCCCCAGTCTTGGGTCTTACTTCTGTCAATAATGCTAAAATGTGCCATCCGTCACTTACCCTGGTCTGCACAGCTGTACCATGAAGGCAGACCACCACTGTGCTTTGCAGGACTCTTGTGCAGTATTACAAACAAAATGGAGGTTGTTCAGTCTCTGTAGAAACCCGAGCTATCAAAGAAAGCTTTTAAGTACAGATTGCCCCAATTTGGCTCTCTCATACACTGCTGATATGAAATGGCCAAACGTTCTGAAGGGCAACTTGATAATATGTATCAAAAGTCTTTAAAATGTTCCTATATTTTGACCCAGAAATCTCACTTCTAGCAATTATCCTAAGGAAATCAAAGATGCAAAGATTAGTGTACAAAGTTGTCATGCCAGTGTTATCTCTAGTAGGAAGAAAACTATTACAACAATGTTCCATAACTGAAAGTTAATTTAACAAATATGGGACATTTATAAGATGGTCGAATATGTATCCATTAAAAATCACATTGTCCATATATTAAGATATAATTCTGACTTTGTGGGTAGGGAGGGAGACAAGGAAATAAAAGATGCAGGAAGAAAAATACCCTAATAGTGGTTATCTCTAGGTAGTTGAGATGTTGATACATTCTTTAACATTTTCTTCTTTATATTTTTCTGTTGCTTCTAAATTTTCTCCAACAAACAAATGTTACTTTTCTAATAAGTAAAATATATAGTCCCCATTATAGAGAGGCTCATTAACCTGCTCTAGGGTCTTCAATCTTCAGTGAGTCAGAAGTGAAACCAAAAATAAAGACTATGGTTCTTTTTTTTTTTAAGTTGGAATCTCACTCTGTCACCCAGGCTGGAGTGGCAGTGGCACACTCGTGGCCATCCCAGCGTTGTCCTGCTGGGCTCCAGCGATCCGTCGACCTCAACCTTCCAAGTAGCCAGAACTACAGGTACGTGCTACTATGCCCAGCTAATTTTTTTTTATTTATTATAGAGATGACGTCTCACCAAGTTGCCTGAACTAGTCTCGAACCTCTGGCCTCAGGCAATCCTCAAACCTCAACCTCCCAAAGTGCTAGAATTACAGACTGAGCCACTGAGCCTGGTCTAAGACTATGATTCTTAAAAGCCTAGTTCAGCTCGCAAACTCCCTGCATGTGTGCAGTGGTAGCTCTGAGACTGTGGTTCTTAACCGGGGCAATTTTGTCACCCAGGGACAATTGGCATTTTTGGTTGTGGTAACTGGGGAGGGCAGATGCTACTGACATCTAGTGGAGAGGCCAGGGATTCTACTAAATATCCTGTAATGCCCAAGATAGTCCTCCACAACATTTATTTGGCTCAAAATGCTAATCGTGCCACCGTTGAGAAATCCTGCTCTAGGAGAAGGAAAACATGAATTTATCCCCCATCCCTGGACTTTGAAAAAGCTCAGGTGGCTCAAAGGTACGTCGGAACTTCCAACCTGCTTCACATTCTATGTGAGCTGTAGTGCCTTCTGCTTCCAACAGACTGACTTGGCAGGTAACAGGCCCTAGGGTGTAGAGCACCGAAGACTTCATTACTTATATTAAGCAACCTTCTGCTTCCAACTGGAGAAAAATAAATGGCTCACTTCGCTCCAGAGTCATAACAGACACAAACGGAACACAACTTAGGATCAAGAGCTCAAAGAGAGATGAGCCAAGTGCCAGAGGCAGAGTGGCAGGAGAGGAGAGTGGTATACTAACAGGATGACAATGGCTCACTCAGCAACAGGAAGCCTGTTTGCATGTCTTTCCTTTGCGTCTTCACTTCCATCATCTCAAGAGTCCTGGGTGACCACGTCAGACTTCACTTCCAAGTATCTTTAGGGTAGCAGAAAATAATCCACCAATATCCAGAGAAGGATCCTCTTTCCTCTCAAAAACTCTTCTCTACCAAAAGGGCCACCTGCTTGGACTCATCCAAGGGCTTCAAAGGGAGATGAATGTGATGCCAGCATTTCCTTTTCCCTATGACCTTGGGCCCAACTTAGCAAATCATAAGACTCAAGGGCCCAAACCCCTTCCCTTAACAGCTCAGGAAACTAAGTAAGTTCCAGAGAAGTTAAGAATCAGACCCAAGTCATGCAGCTATGGCAGGCCAATACCTGAACCCAGATCTTCCATCGTCTCTATTCCTTAACAGCATCTCAGTTACCTGGAAGTCCGATGCTGTGAGACCCATAGCTACCAGTCCTGTTAGAGGAAGTTGTCACTCTCTAGTGTCATTCCGCATGAGAACAGATGTGGGGAACCACACAGGAATGTGTTCACATGGGCATCCCAGCTTCCAGATGTTCCATCTGACTGTAGCCACTGAGGCCAAGTTCAGAGTCTGCAGAAGATGCATGGGGCAATCAGCGACCACAACAGCTGTGACGCTCTAGTGTTGCTACTGTTACATCCTTCCAGTAGCCCAGCAAACCTTCTTTCAAACAAACAAAAGGGCTCTGGTCCCACTGGGGTTTTTGCCAATCCCTTTCACTAGGTAGTTGACCACTCAACTTACTTGCTGCATTTATTCAACAAATATTTACTGAGCACCTATTATGTGCCAGCAACCCAGCTGGGCAAAGGTTATTTGGGTCTGATCTAGTCTCTCTGAGGTCTAACCCTGTGACAGCCCTTCTTCTTGGATTGCTTAGAAATCCCCTACTCCTTACTACTATGTTTCCCTACAGTGAGCTCATCTTTATGTGAGCTAGCTTGGGAGACTCTAACTTTGGTTTGTGACCAAAAGAGCAAAACTAAAACCAATTTAAATACATATACACGATAATGAATTCCAGATCAGCCAGCATGAATTCTGCAGAAGGCAAAACTATGGAAAACAATAAAAAGATCAGTGGTTTCCAGGGATTGAGGGGATGGAAGAATAAACATGTGGCACACAGAGGATTTTTAGGGCAGTGAATATACTATGTACGATACTATAATGAATATCCAAACTCATAGAATGTACAATACTAAGAGGGAACCCTAATGTAAAGTATGGACTTTGGGTAATGATGTGTCATTGTAGAATCATCAGTTGTAACACATGCACCACTCTAGTGGAGGATGTTGACAACGGGAGGCTATGCATGTGTCAGGGCAGGAGGCATGTGGGAAATCTCTGTGGCTCCTGTCAATTTTGTTATAAAGTTAAAACTTCTCAAAAAAAGATAGTCTTAAAAAAAAACCAAGATAGAAAAAAAAATGCCGTGAACTAAATACTTCAACACTGTCAGCAAAACAGAACTATGAACCTGTACCTTAAGTTCACAGGTGAAGGCCAAGTATGCCAGGACTTATTCCCACTCCCACCCACAAGGGGAAGTGTCTTACTTGTACAGTCACATCTGAATTCTTTTTTTTTGAGTTGGAGTCTCACTCGGTCGCCCAGACTGGAGTGCAGTGGCCGCTCCCAGCCACCGCAGCCTCGACCTGCTGGGCTCCGGCGATCCCTCCTCCTCAGCCTTCCGAGTAGCCGGAATTACAGGCATGCGCTACCACGCCCAGTTGATTTTTTGATTTACTGTAGAGATGAGGTCTCGCTGCCCAGGTGGGTCTCGAACCCGCGGGCTCAGGCAATCCACTCACCTCAGCCTCCCAAAGGCGCGGGATTACAGGTTGAGCCACCAAGCCCGGCTCACATCTGAAT
Organism: Cephalopachus bancanus; assembly: GCA_027257055.1. Taxonomy (NCBI): domain Eukaryota; kingdom Metazoa; phylum Chordata; class Mammalia; order Primates; family Tarsiidae; genus Cephalopachus; species Cephalopachus bancanus. The sequence continues at coordinate 1,883,747 of JAPVLO010000379.1, read as the reverse complement.
TCTTGACCCACAGAAACTGTGAGGGAAGAAGACATTAATAATATTTTTTTTAAGTTGGAGTCTCACTCTGTTGCCCAGGATGGGAGTGCAGTGGCACGCTCACGGCCACCCCAGCATTGACCTGTTGGGCTCAGGCGATTCTTCCACCTCAGTCTTTCAAGTAGCTGGAACTACAGGCACGTGTTGCCACATACGACTAATTTTTATTTATTTATTGTAGAGATGAGGTCTCGCCAAGTTGCCCAGGCTATTCTTAAACCCATGGGCTCAGGCAATCCTCTCACCTTGGCCTCCCAAAGTGCTGGGATTATAGGTTTGAGCCACTGTGCCCGGTCACTAGTTGTTGTTTTAAGCCACTAAGTTTTAGTGTTATTTGTTATGTTAGCCACAGACAAATCATAAGAGGACTCAGCTCAAAAATCATTCTTCTGTTAAGCATTCCCCAATATCCTCTTCTCCAGTCCATCTATACCTCTCCCATTGCTCAAGGGATGAATTCAAACTCTTTAATATTGCCCCCGAGGCCCTACACAATGATCCAATTCAGCTCACCTGCCCAAACTCATCTTTCACCACTGCCCAGGGCAACTGGAGTAACTAATCCTCTGTGTATCCCAGTCTCACCTCTATACTATGCACATACTGCTCCCACTTTCTGGAGTACTTCTTCCCTCTCTCTTTACCTCATTAACTGATTTGTTCTTCAAAGTCCCAACTCAAATCTCTTACCTCCAGGAAGATGCCTCAACACCCATGGCTGGACTCAAGTATCCTTCATTTGTGCCCCCACTTACTTTGTACTTGTCCAATCATAACATTTATCCCATTATGCCATAAGTGCTTTTGAATTGCTTAACTTCTAGACCAGACTGCAAGCTCTTTGAGGGCAGGTAACACGTCTGCCACTCACATATGTATATAAACCACTTCTGTCTTTAACTTTTAGAAATTTTATTATACTCGTAATTGGTCATTCCAATACCTTGGCTTCTCAGTTCCTGGAACTATTCTTCTTTAGTCATCTTGTGCTCCACCCTCTTATACCCCTTGACCACCACGCTCATCTCAAGTCATCACCTGGTTATCACCAACAACTGAGACCCCTCCATGATCTCAAATGCATGCCTCCACTCTTCACCCACTACTTCCCACTGTCTAACTTACTGCTTCTGGTATTTGAACTCTAGAAATTCTTCCATTCTACTGGATCTTCAGCCTATTGATACTACCATCTTTTAACCGGTTCTCACAGTTAAAATGATGTCCCTTCTTGCCCAGCTTACATTCATGATAAGTCTTTATAACAATTCCCTTTCTTCATTTGGCAAAACCACAATCCTAGCTAAATTCAACCCAGTACATGCACCCACATGATTGAATGTAGCTGAGGAAAAGCACACAGCCACCTAGACTGGTCTCACTTTAAATTCATGACCATGAGCCAAAGATGAGCCCCTAATGTGCCTGGCAATCATACTATACCTCCATAGTTTATTCTATTCACCCACCTACTCTCCTGGATGACTACTTCACACCCTCTTTCTCCTCAAACTTCTAACAACTCCTCCCCCATATTCTCAGCTGTTGATCTTATTTCCTACTTTACTGAGAAAATTGAGACAATCAGAAGAGAATTTCCACAGACTCCCACCATGACATACATGCATCTGAGAGCATCCATACACATCACTCTGCCTTCCAGCCTCTTATTGTAGATGAACTATTCATGATCCCAGAGCCAATGCCTCTACTTGTGTGCCAGATCTCACACCTCCCTTGCTCTAGGAAATAATTTCAACAATCTCCCCATTTCATTAATTTCACCCTCTCAACTGGGTTATTCCCACTAGTATATAAACATGCTGTCAGTTCTCTTATATTACAAAATTAACAGAGTTTCAGTTTGGGCAGATATAAAAGTTCTGGAGATAAAGGGTGGTGATGGCTGCACAACAATATTAGGCACTTAATGCCACTAAACTGTATACTTAATATAGTGAAAAAGGTAAACTTTATATTATCTGTATTTTACCACAATAAAAAATAATAAAATAAAACAGCTTCTGATTTTACTTTCCCTAACAGCTACCACCCCATTACTTCCCCCCATTTGCAGCAAACTTACAATAAATTTCTTCTCTTCCTTTCCATTCTCTGTTAAATTCACTCACATAAGGCTGTAGCTCCCACCACTACACTGAAACTGCTCTTGTCAAAATCTCCAGTGGCATCTACATTGCCAAATACAGTGGTTAATGCAACTAGTATTCATCTAGTACTAGTACTCTTCAAGAGTACTGGAACCAGTCAATCTTTCCATTCTACTTGATGAGTATTTTTCACTTGTCTTCCAGATTGCCAGATTTGGCTTTCTTCCTACATCACTAGTCACTTCTCAGTCTTCTTGCTGGCTCCTCTTCTTCCCCTTAACCTCTTAATATTGTGTCCAGGGCTCAAGCCCTTGGTCCTCTTTTCTGTTCTACCCATACTCATTCTTTTGGTGATCTCAACTACTTTCACACTTTTCATCACTTTTAATACCACCTATATGTTGATGATTTCCATATTTATATCTCAAGCCTGTATCTTTTTTTAAATTGAAGTTGTTTTATTTGGGCTAAATAAGAGTTTAAAATACAGAAAGGGAGATTCTGGGAAAAGTGGCCACCAAAATCAAGGACATCCATGCCAGTTAAAAGAAAGGGTCCATTGCATAGGAACAAATGGAGACTGCCAGCCAGAGCCCAGAAGCCCATATCTGTAAGTCAAACTTAACCCTCCCTCTGGCTCTTTTCCAGCCCATATCTTATTCTCCACTTAACACATCCTAACTATCCAAAACTGAACCTCTTGACTGCCCCTAAAATTTAATCCACTTCCTCAACTCAATAGCAATATCATGTTTATAATCACTTGAATAAAAATAACTTTGGTTCATTTTTTACTCCTTTTCTCTCTCACTGTACATTTTACCCAGCAGGAAATCCTTTGCAACCTATCTTTTGAAAATATCCAAAATCCAGCCAGGCTCGGTGGTGCAGTCTGTAATCCCAGCACTTTGGGAGGCCGAGGCAAGTGGATTGCCTGAGCCCGTGGGTTTGAGACCAGTCCTGGCAACTTGGTGAGCCCTCATCTCTACGATAAAACAAAAATTAGCTGGATGGGGTAGCGTGCGCCGGTAGTTCCGGTTACTTGGAAGGCTGAGGCGGAAGGGTCACCAGAGCAAGACTCCAACTCAAAAAAAAGAAAGAAAGAAAGAAAGAAAATATCCAAAATCCAACCTCTTGTCATCCCCTCCTTTGCAACTGCAATATACCAAGCCGCAATCATCTCTCACCTAGATTTCTGTAGTAACCTCTTAACTGGTTTCCCTATTTTTGCCTCAGTCCTGAAAGTCTATTCTCAACATAGCAGACCTTGTAATCCCTTTCAAATCAGTCTGATCATATTATTCCTCTACTCAAAACCTTCCGGTGAATCCTTTTTTCTCTGCAAGGAAAGAACAAATGTTCACAGTGGCCCTGTATGATCTGGCATCATTACCACTCTTATCTCAGCTCAGCCCACTCCAGATATGTGGGCCTTTTTTGCTGTTCTCCAGGCATGCTTCTGCCTTAGGTACAACTCTTGCTACTTCAAATTCTTTTCACCAAGATATTCGCATGTTTAACTTCCTCACCTCCTTCAAGTCTCTGCCTAATGTCACTTTGTAGTTTTTTTCTTTTTATTAGTTCCAGAGTGGAGAAAAGTCACTTTGTAACTTAGGTCTACCATAATCTCCTTATTTAAAATGGCAACCCACCTCAGAGTGACAATTACCTTCTGACATTCTTTTTTTATCCCCACTCATCATATTTAAAAGCTTCTAAATGCTATTTAATTTACTTATTTATTATGTATATTACTGGTTTCTCACCACCAGAAAGTAAATTCCATGAGGGCAGAGATTCTTGTCTGTTCAATATTTCAAGCACCTGGAAGAAGTCTTGATATATAAGACGAGCGCAAATAGTGTTGAATGAATGAATAAGCCAGCGCAATGCCTACCACATAATAGATGCTTGACAAAGGAACTCAAACGTGCTGAAAAGAAAAAAAACAAACAGCCCCATTACAAAGTGGGTAAAAGATATGAATAGGCACCTCTCAAAAGAAGACATACAAGCAGCCAACAGATACATGAAAAAATGCTCAGCCTCACTAGTCATCAGAGAAATGCAAATTAAAACCACACTGAGATACCACCTAACTCCAGTCAGGATGGCTATCATCAATAACTCAAAAAACAACAGCTGCTGGAGAGGATGTGGGAAAAAGAGAACACTTCTACATTGTTGGTGGGAGTGTAAACTAATACAACATCTGTGGAAAACAGTTTGGCAACTCCTAAAAGGTCTAAAAACCAACCTTCCATATGACCCTGCAATCCCCCTACTGGGAATATACCTGGAGTAACTCACTCTATGAAAAAGATACCTGCACATGCATGCTTATTGCAGCATTATTCACAATAGCAAAAACATGGAACCAACTGTGCTGTCCATCAAAAGAGGACTGGATTAAAAAATGTGGTACATATACACAATAGAATATTATGTAGCCATAAAGAAGGACAAAGTTGTGAACATCACAGCAACTTGGATGGACTAAAATACTGAGTGATCCATCACAGAAACAAAGAACTGAGTATCACATATCCTCACTCATAAGTGGACCTTGAACAATTATCATAATGCTATAAAAAAGGATTATCAGTAGTGGGAAACTGCTGGGGATGGGGCAAGATTGGCAGTAGTGGGATTCTGCCAGGGGAGGGAGGGGCACACCACATCAATGAGGGTATCTGCATAATGAACATTTGTGTACTTAACCCTGAATTGTACCCCACATCTTTAAAATTAAAAAAATGTATTTTGAAAATGAGTGAATGAATAAATAAATGGGCCATCTATCACTAGACTGTGGGCAGGGATGTGAATTATTCATCTTCATGTCCAAAGAACCCAAGACATTAATAGGGATTCAATAAATGTTGGTTAATTAAAATTTAAAAAAAAAGGAAAATAAGTGAGGTAGACCGGTGTGAGGTGCCAGCATTCTAAGGTTCACATTCTAAGCATCCTCTTTCCTTCATGGCCACTCCCAGTCTGGAGCTTTTCATTTGTGGATCTTTCAGGATGTAATTCTCAGTTACTAGAATGAAGAGCTCAGGTAAACACAATGAAGGAAGGGGTACTTCACTGAAGGAGGGTTTCCCTATAGGCTTTACCCAAGGCTTTACCATCAGAATGCACAGATAGGGCACAGGTAGGCACACAGTGATCTCACAAGTAACAGATGCAAAACAGGCTCCCATAAGCTTTAGCTCCTATGTCAGGTTTCCAGGCCCCAAACTCTGGTAAGCCAGAAACTGGAAAATCAAGTTACTTCAACAATCACATCCCTTGTTTTTCTCCTTTCAGGGCTCAACATCTCAAAAGGTAAGGTTGGCATTGGCTCAGTTACCTTTGCAACCCATCATTCATTTCTACACTGGGAAGGAAGGGAGTGGAATGGCTCCTTATGTGATAGTGGGCTGGCTCCTGCTTGTCACATCCTCAATTCAGGGAGCCTGCTTTCAACTGGAGAACATAAAGGCTGTCACCTACAGGAAAGGCTGAAGGGGTGGTGGTGCAGGAGAGTTGGTGTGAACCTGGAAGTCAGGGGAGAAGAATTGTAACTCTGCTATTATCTCATTCTATGACTTTGGGTAAGGGATTTCACTCTTTTGCCCTTAGTTTTCTCATATTCGAAACAAAAATTTTGAACCAGATCATTCAGCTATGTAATTCTTATAAAACTGAATTATTATTGACTTTCTCTAAATCAACATTTGGAAAGACAGCATTGTCTGCATATACTTCCCTGAAAATTCATCTTGATTTCCTCCTCCCCAACTCAGCTGTCATTCATTCACAAAATTAAACATATTATGGTGTCAACTATGTGCCAGACATTGTGCTAGGGTTAGACATACAGCAGTGAATACAAAAGACAGTCTCTGCTCCCAGGGATTTAGAGTATAGCAGAAGTAGACACACAACACCAAACGATTTTTAGTTACTACCATGAATATGTATTAGAGAGATGTGGAAGTGATAGTGGCACTGTGTGAACAGATGTAGCAAATCTATGGCCTACTGTGGGATTCTAGAAATTCTTCATTAAGGAAGTAACATCTGAACTGAGCTCAAAAGGACAGACAGTAGTGAACTAGTTGAGAAGGAAGGGCCTTTTAGAGAGAGGAAAAAGCACATACAAATACCCTGAGGTAGGAGTTGTATCATGTCAAGACCAGCGTGGCCAAGAGCAGAGTGAACAGCAGAGGGACAGAAGTGATGGCTGGTGAAATCTGCACAAGTGAGATCATACAGGGTCTTGTAGGCTATGAGAAGGGTTTAATCTTAATATATATTAAAGAGACTGGGGGGGCAGAGTAGGGGCGGCAGAGTAAGACAGGATCATTCTGAATGAAGCACAAATTGATATAAAAAGACCAGTAATGAAGCAACTACAGTAAACCAGGTGAAAGATGATCAGTATTTGACATGGGTATTATCAGTAGAAAAGCAGATAGATTCCTTAGAGACTGAGGAGGCAAAAGTGATAAGATGGTGAGGAGTGGGTAAGAAAGAAGGGAATACCAGTGCAAACTAAGTAGTTAGATTGGAAAACCCTGTTAGAAGACCAAGTTTGGAAAGAGGGTGATAGACAGTTTTGTCTGGAACATGTCCAGTTGGAGAAATCTGTGAGATATCAAATAGTGAAGATGAGTTAGAAAGTGAATACATGAATCTGGAGCTCAAAGATCTCCAACGACAGAGTTGAAGACATAAATGGGAGAGTCCCCACAGACGTTGTAACTGAAGCAAAGCTACAAGTCGAGCTATCCATAGGTGATAAAGCTGGAAGATCACCCAGGTATAATCAGGTAAAATGTGGGGGAAGTAATTGAAAATGGCAGACAAGCCAAAGAGAAGTCACAAGACATCAATCAGCTTGCAGACAAACCTTGGGTGTGTCAGCAGGGAAAAGTGGCCCCATTCCTTCACATGGTAACTTGAGAAGAAAGGGGGCACAGCCTAGCTGCGTACCAGACTAAGATGTTCTTTTGTGTATGAGTCCATAGTGAAATGCCACCATGTCATTGCCCAGTCACCTAACCAATAGCTCCCAAAGCCTGGAATCCAGGGCAGTTTCTCCAGTTCATTGTTTCATAGCCGTGGCACTAACGCTAGGACCAGAATTCATCAGCATCTTTTAGCCCAACTGCAAAAACAGCACAAATATATAAAGATTTAAGAGGATAAGTACATGCCAAGGTGACAAGGAAGCAGAAGACCAAAACATAGAGGCTGCCAAATCACAGGTCAGTACTTGACTCCTGCAGATCCAAACCAACACCACCCCCTAATTCAGGACCTGCTCCCCCTGTTTGCTCTCTTTTTAGTTCTTTGAGGTACTCCTTTCTTGGACCACAGAAGGGATACTCATTTACAGTACCAGTGTTTCTAACAAAAGCTTATCCTCAAGGAAAAATTAGCAGAAAAGCTGAATTCCAAATGACAAAGAAATGTAGAAGGAGCCCACTTAAAATGCTGCCCCCTAGGTCCCTGTTATCCAAAGTCCCCAAAGCATTGAGGAAGACAGAAGAAGAAAAGACAGAGAGAATCACAGGGAGGTGATAACTAACACTTAATAGGCAGCCTATAATAAGCAAATGACATAAGAGAAATAAACACACTCTGGAGACAGGTGTTGCCAGCACTGCCCTAGCAGGCGCTGGGGCTCAAGGGAGTCATGCTGGGCTAGAAACCCGGTTATTTCTAGGGCACCAAGCAGCATTGACCTGGATCAGGAGCCATTGGAAGCAGAGGCCAGAGAACAGCCAATCAGAGGCTGAAAACCACAACATGGCTCCAAGCCGGGGGGCCTTGGTCACCAACCTATCCCTAGAGTTGGGGGCAGGGAAAAAACTATAGAACCCTTCAAAGAACAAAGTGTTGTCATCTCTTGAGCTTCCACATTAGCCAGGAGAGGATGACTGGGTAACCAGTAAGAGCAAATAATCCCCTTAATCATTTCTCTTTGTTTTCAGACTGGCTCTTCCTAGAAAGTATGGGTTCAGGCTGGTCCCAGGACAGTGGTGTTTACAACTAACTGATCACAACCAGTTACAGATTTCTTTGTTTCTTCTCCACTCCCATTGCTTTATCTGACTAGCCTTAAAAACTTTTTTAAAGAAATATGGGTTCAAATTACCTCCATCTTTTATAACTAGTGTGACTAGATTGAAACTCCCCTAATTTCTTTAAGCCACAGGTTACTAGATATAAAATTGGGAAGAAAAGGTCTACTTCCCTAGGTTGTTGTGAGAATCAAATGAAGTAATATCTGTAAAAGTCATGCTCAATAAATGTCAGTGCCTCTTTCTTACCCTCCTTTACCTGAGGATTTACATTCTTTATTATAAATTCTTTATCTGGAATGAGTACAGTACTCATACCAGTAACCCTAGCACTTTGGGAGGCTGAGGTGTGGTGAACCGTGATCATGTCACTGCACTGCAGCCTGAGTGACAAAGTGAGATATGGACTCAAAAAAAGAAAAAGTCTGTATTCCCTGAACATACAGCAAGAGGACAGAGGGTGCATGGCTCAGAAGTCTCTTTGATATTCAACTCAGAAGGTGAAAATGCACACCTAGATAATCAATAAAAGACTGAAACAATAAGAATTGGTACTAAGTAGGAAGCTCTGGATTTATAGTCGAATCTGAAGAGTTTTCAAAAGGTAAAAAGAAATCAAGTACAGAATTCATCCTAAAGAGAAGATTCAGGAAGAGCTTTAATGCCTTAAACTTATGAATAAGAAAACTAATGATCTGGGGTGACATCCAAATCCTCACTGCTAATGTGAGACGGATTTTTGAGCAGGTAAAGGTTGCACCTAAGGTGACCTGCCCATTTTGCTAGATGCCTGGGAGTTGCAATCTGCCTGTCCTCCTTACTTGAAAAGAGAGAGAGAGAGAGAGAGAGAAAGAAACTTCAGGAATAGCTGATGGCTACCCTGTCACTCAGAGGGCTTATGTTAGGATTTTCCAGGACACAGGAGTGGGAGACCCAGCTCAGAACCCAGTACAGTCAAACCCAGCATAATAAAAACTATCTGTTCATTAAAATGCACCTTGCCTTCCACTTTTAGGAGGAAGCAGGAAATGATGACAACATTGTCATTAAATATTTTTTAAATCAATAAGCCAGGCATGGTGGCTCATGCCTGTAATCTCTGCACTTTGGGAGGCCGAGGCAAGTGGATTACCTGAGCCCGTGGGTTTGAGACCAGCCCGGGGAATTTGGCAAGACATCATCTATACAATAAATAAAAGATGAGCCGGGCGTGGTAGTACATGCCTGTAGTTCCAGCTACTTGAAAGGCTGAGGCAGAAGGATCACCAGAGCCCAGCATGCTGAGGCTGTGACGGCCGTGAGTATGCCACTGCATTCTAGCCTGGGTGACAGAGTGAGACTCCTATTTAAAAAAAAAATCAATAGATATGTCCCAAGATCAAAATATGTGTTTGATACAAACTCCAGAAATCTGTGCAATGAGAAAGGATGACCATAACACATCACAAGAGGTGCAAAGACAGACTGAGTTCTACTCTTACTGAAACATCAAATGCCCCAATGCATTTTGACAAGATTTTCTCTAGCAAAAGTTGAGATAAAATAGCTTTTCACGTAGAAAACAGAAAAAAGAAAGTTTGCATATGGGGCCCACCTGCCTCAGAAAAGAGCTAGCTTATTTCATGGCATTCACTATGCCATCAGTTGTAAAGCACAGCCAAATTTTAGAGGTGTTCATGTATGGGGGTGGGGGTGAGGTGAGTGCAGCTTAGAGCCAATGAAGTAGGAAATGTCTGCTGGATGTCAGAAGAAATACTCTATCCCATGTCTCAAACTCCTACTCTGTGGCCTTGCCCTTTAAGTCCTTGGCAGAAGGACTGGGAATAGGTTATGCAAAAGGCGCTCTCAGAGCATTAATCTTTAAGAGTGAGTAAACTGGTTCGCAGTTGTAATAATCACAGCATACTTCAATTTAGCACTTGGCAATCTCAAAGCACTTTCACAGACATTATCTCCTCTGAGTCTCACAATATCCCTGTTAGGTAAGAAAAGCAAACATCATTATCTCTGTTTTACAGTTAACAAAATAGGTGTTGTCCCAAGGTCACAGAGCTAGTAAGTGACAAACTGAAGTTTAAACCAACATCTCCTAGAGCTGTGCTCTCTGTTTTATGAGACAAAGTCTGAGGAGGTTAGGACTATTCCAGCATGTCCAGTGAAGATTTCCACAACTAATGCCTCACCTCGGTATTTTTCAGTTCTCTCTCTACTCACCACTGTTTTCCTAGGAATGGTCCTTTAAGGTCTAATGGGGGTATGGAATACTGAAATGGACTATGCTTTGCCTACCACATAAGGAACTCATGATTCCCTGAAATATCACCTCTGAAACAACAATGGGAGCATGGTCTAGTATTCTGTTCATTCCTTCTTGAGTACAAGCAAAAGGGCCCTGGAATTCCTGAATACATAAGCAACAAGGACGAGAACTTGACTTATTCCAGGTTGCTGGGAGACCCCTGAAGATCAAAGGCAGAGAACCAGAAACAGTCTCCCAGTATAAGAGAGGAACCAACCACATGCCATTGGCCTTATTTTAGGGAATATTTAGGTTAACCCTGAAGTAAGGATAGCATAGATATGTGTATGCATAAAACAAGAGGGCTCCATCCTCAGTCCTCAGCTCTTTCCTTCTACAGACATGCCTCCAGGAGTCCAGCATCAACCACCCTCTCCTTATTTGTATGCTTGGACTTCTAATTCTACGTCTCCGGGCCAATCCTCTCACTCAGGCTCCTGCTTTCTATCAAAGCAGTCCCAGCCTTCTCTCTTGCTGCTTCTCCACCTCACGCTTCATGTTACAGCCTAACTAAAACCACCAGTCATCTTAGTTCAGGTTTGCAGAGCTAGGTACTGAGCAAGGTACTAGGCAATGTGCTGGTCCCAAAATTTGTTTTGAACTTTTTTCTTCCATGATTTTATTCATGTTTTTATCACCAAGAATGACCTCCCTCTACTACCAACTACCAAAATTCAACTTGACCTATTGTTCAGGATCTATCTATAATTCAATCTCCTATGTCTTGTCTGATATCCCTACATCTGTTACATGTCTTCCCTCTCTCCTTCCTTATGTGCTACCCTTTCTCGTGGCACATGACAGTACCCTTAATGTTTTTACCATTTGCCATTCCCTCACTAGATCTTTACAAGCTTCTTAATAGTATGTCCATGTTGTACTCCTCTTTACATTTCCTGCAAAGGTCTCTGCACAAAAGAAGCATCCAACAAATACTGATCTCCTACTGTCTACTGCATTTTTCTATTGAGTTTCCCATCAACAAGAGAGAGCCTAGCAGAGGTGGCCTGGGTTCAGAATCCTGTTTTTGCTATTATATAGCTTTGTGATCTTGGACAAATTATTAGCCTTTCTGGGGGGTTTGGGGGGCTCTTGCTCTGGGCTCAAACAATCATCCCATTTCAGCCTTCCAAATAGGTAGGACTACAGATGCATGCCACTACATTTGGCTAATTTTTTATTTTTTAATTTTTGGAGAGGCAGGGTCTCACTATGTTGCCCAGGCTAGTCTTGAACTCCTGGCCTCAAGCAATCTTCCCACCTTAGCATCCCAAAGTGATGGATTGTAGGCAAGAGCCACCACACCCAGCCTTAACCTCTTTATACCTGAGTATTCCTCTTGGTAATAAAGATTGTAATAACAATATTTATTTCATATGGTTATCGTGGGAACTAAATGAGTTAACATTTATAGTGTTTATATCAGTGCCAAGTACATAGTGTCACATAAGTGTTAAGTAAAAAAAAATCATAGCCAAATGCATCATTTTCCTCTCTAAAATTACTTTTTCTCATACCTTCTCCACTTTTTTTTAACAGCACTACTATTCTTCCTGGCTTTCAAGACCAAAACCTTGATCCTTTTCTCTCCTTCAGGCCTGCTACCCAGCTCATCATCAAGTCTCACAAATTCTGAAAGAAGCAATCTAGTTTGCCTGCTACTTCCTCCAGTTTCCATGGTTTCTAGGACTTTATAACCTCCTCCTTGATATCTGGAACATATATTTCTACCCTACTTCAGCTCACTCTGACTGTGTGTACAAAGTATTTGCCAACATTCCTCTCTTCCTATCGTATCTCTCCTCCAAATCCTACAACGGTGCCCTATCACCTCCAGAATCAAGTCCACATTCCTTTGTCTGTCTCTACAGACCCTCTTTAGTCTGGTTCTGCCCTACTTTTCTAATCTTATCATCTGTATATTCTGCCCCCACCACACTAATCTCCTCATGGTCCTGAAAAGGTATCTTGCTTGTCTCTTACCTCTGCTAGTATTCCTTTGACCTAGCAGCCTTCCACTATCCTCTATCCCCAGACCTATTCATTCTTCAAGGCTAACCTCCAGTCCTAACTCTGTCCTAGAAAATTCCCAGCCTTTGTTGATATTCTCCGTCTCTGAACTCTATGGTCTATTTTACATTTTCACAATTATTATATATCTCTTGCTTTATGTCACTTGCTATTGACTCATGTTAGTCTGATATCCCCAACTAGAAGGTAAAACTCTCAAGATCAAGATAAATGATTCCTAGACCTACCTAGCAATCTTCAAAAGAAATACCAATCAAGGATTTAAAAAAAATCTATTAACCAATATTGATTTTGAACTTGCCTCTTTCTTCCTTTTGGAGTCAGGAAGTGAATGAGAATGAGACTGCATACCCACCTAGTTGATCCTATATGCTGTGATCACAGATGGTGTGGCAACCCTACCTGGGGGATTTGCTATAGCCAAAAAGCCTGCTCTTTCTGTTGACAAATGCCAACAATCTCTGTAATCTAGGCTGCCATATGGTTCACCCAGCCCTGTAGCAAAATTGGTTTCTCAGGAATATCAAAGAGACCAAGCAAGCCAACTCTCCTGTCTATGGGGTACACGGAAGTCACCTTGAGATGGCCCTACCCAAAATGGGAAGGCACAGAACCTCCAAGGATAAGCCAAAGGCCAAGTATATGCAAAACTGACATCCCCTGGGACACAGTCAATTCAACCTACCCCTTCCCTGGAATTCAGTGACATGGGCCCAATAAGCCCCCACCCTCAAGACACTTGAGATGACCCTAGAAGGATCTGCAGTGGGACAAGAGCAGAGAGAAGAGGTTACACTACTCTCACTGTACGAAGAGAGCTGCCCCAAGCCATGGTTTTATTTCTGTTTTCATAGCATCTGGTCTTGGGGACTAGTAACAGAGTAAAACAGTCTTATCACTGAGTCAGCATCCTAATCTGGGAGGGATACGCCCCATTTTTTGATTTTTTTAATCGACTATTCATCATTTCCCCATTCTCCCTCCTTTGTGAATTTCAAAGGCAGGAGAAGGTCAAGCTTCCATCATATTCCTAAATTGGCCCAATCCCTCCCATCCAATTATCACAATCACAGAATCAAGGAGGCTGCTCGGGTTTAATACTCAGAATGAAACACAGGGGAAGTCCAACTTCAAAAAAAAAAATTCATCATTTCAGACATCTAGATTGTCCCTCAGCCAGGGATTGTGCTAAAATTTTCTTTTATTTTTTTCTTTTTTTTTGAGTTGGAGTCTCACTCTGTCGCCCAGACTGGAGTGCAGTGGCCGCTCCCGGCCAATGCAGCCTCAACCTGCTGGGCTCCGGCGATCCCTCCGCCTCAGCCTTCTGAGTAGTCGGAATTATCGGCATGCGCAACCACGCCCGGCTGATTTTTTTATTTATTGTAGAGATGAGGTCTCGCCAAGTTGCCCAGGCGAGTCTCGAACCCGCGGGCTCAGGCAATCCACTCACTTCAGCCTCCCAAAGCGCGGGATTACAGGCTGAGCCACCAAGCCTGGCTTAAAATTTTCTTTTCTTTTTTTTTTTTTTGAGTTGGAGTCTCACTCTGTTGCCCAGGCTGGAGTGCAGTGGCACGCTCACGGCCACCACAGCCTCGACCTGCTGGGCTCAGGCGATCTTTCCATCTCAGCCTTCCAAATGGCTGGAACTACAGGCGTGCACTACCACGCCTGGCTTATTTTTTTATTTATTGTAGAGACGACGTCTCATCAAGTTGCTCAGGCTGATCTCAAACTCCTGAGCTCAGGCAATCCTCTCGCCCCAGTGCTGGGATTACAGGCTTAAACCAACCTGTGCTAAAATTTTCAAAGAAAAACTATAAGCACATGCAGGCTCTATATTTTGATGCCATGACACTTACCTAATAGGCTTAAAACATTCTCTCCACCAGTTCACACAGTTGAAGAAGAAATCACAATTTGTCTGCTGAAAACAAAAGCTCAGAATATAAGTACAACCTGCTCAAGGCCACAGAGAAAGCAGAGAACTGAGACTGAGCCCAGGGAGGCAGATTTCCAGGAAGGACTTTCATCATTTAAAAACAAACAAAAAGCAAAACAAATCAGGAGGCCTAATTAGTCTTCTCTTCCTCAACTAAGGACACATAGCCCAACTATCTCCCTGGCCACTTAAAAGAAGCTGCTGTCACTTCTAACTGCCCAATCAGAATGCAATTCTGCCATTCACTTGCTACCCATCAACCTGTCCACATACTTCCCATTCCTTTGTAGTAAAGCAGAGGCTCTGAGTATTAAGAGGGTCCTGCATAAATCACTGTGATAAATAGGTCTTCTCTTAACTTGGATCAATTTTGAACCCTCTCCTGACAATATTGCTTGGGTATGGAACCCTGTAAAGTCACATAGAAGAACAAACTATTTCTTCACTCATTTTTCCCTCAACTACTATTTATTGAGCTCCTATGATACATCAAATACCATGAAGGTGACAGGGATACAGTGGTATACCAAACAGCCAAATTCTCTAATCTCTAAATAATCTTTTCAAGGTGCTTCCTATAGAAGTTAATAACACACAGACTCCAATCCACTTATCAGAGATCTGGCATTTATAATATTATAAACAGCAACTACAATGATAATAAAGAGTCCAGTATGGCATTTTGTAAGCAATTTTCTCTAAAGTGTGTCCATGGCATTTTGTAAGCAATTTTCTCTAAAGTGTGTCTTAATGTACTACCTTCATATCTCTACCAACATAAACACAGGGGAGGTTAATCCCCTTCCATGAGCCAGATGCTTATTCCCCATAGCCAATTCTAACCCTAAGGTAAAATCCTAAAGTGACTCTCTTAAGTCACCAAGCAGTTGTTAGTCATCTAACTTACGTAATCAAAAAAAAAAGACTAGGCGTGGTGGATCACACCTATACTCCCAGCACTCTGGGAGGCCAAGGTGAGAGGATCACTTGAGATTAGAAGTTCAAGGCCAGTTTGGGCCACATAGTGAGATCCTGTCTCTCAAAAAAAAAAATTGTCAGGCATGGTGGCATGTGCCTATAGTCCCAGTTACTCAGGAGGCTGAGGCAGAAGGATCACTTGAGCCCAGGAGGTTGAGGCTGTAGTGAGCTGTGACTGCACCACTACACTCCAGCCCCAGCAGCAGAGTGAGACTCTGCATCTAAAAAAAAAGACAAATAAGATATATTATTTACTACAGTTCCATCTTGTACTCAGGAAGCTCACAGTCTGGAGGACCATACATATACATACTCTCCCTATCCAACTATGCTAAGTAATGAACTAGGACTTTATATAGACAGAAGAGCTATGAACTGCTACAGAAACATAGATGAGGACATGATTTCTTCTGACAGAGGGGATCAGAAAAATCTTTCAGAAGAAGTGGGATCTAAGCTGAGCCTGAAAGGATAAAGAAGCTAGGAATCAACTGAGAAGGAAAGGAAATGGAAAGGGATACTAACCCAAGGAAACAGAATGAGCAAAAGCACTAGAGAAGAAAAATGTAAAATTTGTTTAAAATTTTCAAGCAGTTAATTTTGGCTATGGCAAAGAATAAATGTGGAAGAGTGGGCTGTAGTCTTACAAGTAGTTAGGGGCCAAACTGCAGAAGGTCTTGCATGCCCTGTAAAGAAGTTTCAATTTATTCCATAGACAATAGAAAGCTATTGAAGATTTCTGGATTGAAGAAAGATAATTACTTTGTTTTAAAAACTGATTTCAGTAATTGATAGTAAATGGAAGAGAACAGAGACTCTGAAAGTAGGAAATTCCATTTACAGCTTTTATGGCAGTCTACATGAGATATAAGTACCCAACTAGAAGTCAGGCATTAGTGGTGTACACCTGTATTCCCAGATACTCGGGAGGCTGAGGTAGGAAGATCACTTGGGGCCAGGATTTTTAGGTCATAGTACTCTATTATCGGGCCTGTAAATAGCCACTGCACTCCAGCCTGGGCAGTGTAGGAAGAAAAAAAAAGTACTCAACTAACATCATGAATGAAGATAACTGGACCGAAGAGACTTTGCAGTAGTAAAAACTACCATGACATGTCAATGTCCTGTATACAGAGGATGAGGGTAAGAAAGGAGCCAAAGATGATTTCAACATTTCTAATAGCTTAGAAGACTAGGTAGGTGTTACCTAAGACGGGAATGTCCTAAACAGAACAGGATATGGTAAGAAGAAATTGAGCTCAGTTTGAGACATTTTGAATTGCACCGTTTATTAAGACCTCAGAAAGATCAAAGGCAATGCCTCAAAGAACCTTTGTGACAAACAAAAGACCCCATAGATCTTAAAGATGCGCTTCATGGATCCTTTCCATTAAAGGATAGGGATTCGACTAACCTTAAGGATATTATCCCACAGCAGCTTCATAGGGAGCACAAGGTAGAGAAGAGCTTATCTTGAGAAAATTTGTGGGTGAGGCTTTTGTCTGATTCATTAGAAAACTACACATTTTTAAAAAGAATTGTATAGTAGCTCCCATCCATGATTTCACTTTTCATAATATAGTACAAGAAGATATTTTGAGAAAGAGACTACCCTCACATAACTTTTATTACAGTATATGTTGCAATTGTTCTATTTTATTATTAGTTATTGTTGCTAATTTCTTACTGTGTCTAATTTATAAATTAAACTTTATCATGGGTATGCCATGTATAGGAAAAAACATAGTATATATATAAGGCTTGGTGTTTATATGGTTTCAGGCATCCACTAGGTATCTTGAAATGTATTCCCATAGATAGGGGAGGACTAACGATACTAGAAGGAGCACCACCAGCTTGGACTAAAAGAGCCATCTACAAGTACTAAATAGGCTAAGAAAACTACTTAGCTGCAAACAGGGCTACATTTTATGGCAAAAGAAGAATAAGCAAACTGCAGAACCAGAAGCCCATAGGGTAGAACAAAGAACAGTGGAGAATCACTCCCAGACGGTTGAACTGAGCCTTATTCACATGCCAGGCTGGATTTCAGAACTGCTATTGACTAGTGACAATGTTCCCTCCTTTCTGATGGAAGCATTACCCTAGACTAAAAGACATGAAAGACTAAAGAGACATGGCAACTACATGTGATGTGGGATCCTAGATTGGATCCTGAACCAGGAAAAAGCCATTAGTAAGACAACTGGCAAAATTTGAATAAGGTCTATAGGTTGGTTAATAATATTATATCATACTATTGTTTTCCTGATTTTGACAATTTTACAAGGTGTGTAATTTGGGGAAACTAGGCAAAAGGTATTTGAGAACTTTGCACTATCTTTGCAACTTTCTTGTAAGTCTGAAATTATATTTAAAATTAAAGCATTGTCAATGTATTAAAAGAAGCACCTATAGCAGATATCCTATGTCTGTCCCAGTATATATTTGGGGTGCAGGGACAGCAGCTTGTCTCTTTACTTCATACGCTTCAGATCAAAAGGAGCAGCACTCAAGTTGCTATATGCAAGAAACTGCATTAAAAGAGCCTCAACTCCACCTAGACCTGATTTAGATTGTATAGTAGCTAAAGAGACCCTGGCGCCTGAGCCTGAGCCTGATGCCATAAGAGATAATACTTGTGAGGGGGATTCTAGGGGGAGATCTTGGGTGAGGATTAGTGTATTTTTCATGTGTGAGGAATATAAATAATTTGTACCAGAGGTCATACTATAAAGTTCACAAATTATTTGACCTCCTCTTCCATCAAAAGATGGAGTATAAATCTCTTCCCTTTGGATCTGGTCAGGTCTTAGTAACTCTCTTCTAATAGAATATGGTGGATGTGATGCTATGTGACTGTTGAGGCTAGATCATAAAATACAATACAGCTTTTACCTGGCCCTCTCTTGGGATGCTTATCCCCTTGGGCCTAGTCATTATGCTGTAAGAAAACCCAGGGAAGGTCCATGGCCCTCAGGCCTGGCTAAGCTCTCAGATGAAAACCAGCCAGCATCATCTGCTACACAGAAGCTTTTGAAATGACCCCATTTTAGCTACTGATGACTATTCTGACTAAAATTACATAAAAGATATTAAACCTCTTAGCTGAGCTCCTCAATTCCCAAAACTGTGAGAGATTATAACAAATCATTGTTGGTGTTTTAAGCCACTGCATTTTGGCTTAAATGGCCACTATATCAATTATTATGCAGCAATGGATAACTGAAACAATGTGCCATAGGCAATTAGAAACTGAAACTCAAAAAAGTTCAGGGACTTTTCCCAAGTTCACATAGCTAGTGAGGAATAGAGTCAGGCTTTGAAAAATATCTGACTCCAAAGCCATTATCTTTCCACTAACAACAGACATGACAATAACAGAAATTGCAGTTAGCCTGCATTGAAAGTTTTCTACAGGCGTGCACTGTTCAAAGCACTCTATGTGGAGTAATTCACCAAGTCCTTACCACAATGTTGCGACGTAGGTATTATTATGAGACTCATTTTACAGTTGGGGAAATTGGGGCATAAAGAGATTAATTAATTTGCCCAAGGTAATGTAGAGTGAAGATTCACCCTAAAAAGTCAGCTCCAGAGCATGCAGTATTAAACACTATGCTTTGTGTAGGTGAAATCTTCAAATCAGATAACATAAATAGAGAAGAGAAACAAGGACAGCCCTGTAGGAATTGTACTCTCTCCAAGAAGAACCAGTAATGGATTAATCTGAGAAGGAAGGGAGAAGGGGAAAGAAGCATTTCAGGGCCGGGCACAGTGGCTCAGCCTGTAATTCCAGCACTTTGGGAAGCTGAAGTGAGGGGACTGCCTGAGCCCACAGGTTCAAGAACAGCCTGGGCAACTTGGCGAGACCTCATCTCTACAATAAATAAAAAAATTAGCCTGGCTACTTGGAAGGCTGAGGTGGAAGGATCGCCTGAGCCCAGCAGGTCGACGCTGGGGTGGCCATGAGCAAGTATGCCACTGTACTGCAGCCTGGGTGATGGAGTGAGACTCCAACTCAAAAAAAGAAAAGAAAAGAAAAGCATTTCAGAAAAACCAAACACTGCAGCTACAGCATTCCTGTAGGAACCCATGGCAGGATCCACAGACCATCTTCAATCTTTAAGGGTGAATGAGTCAACTTCAGGCCATCCGTGAGGCCCCTCTCCCAAATTCACACTGTTAGAAACAAATTTCCCAAAGAAAAGCAACCTTTGAACCACAGAATAAATTGTAATGTCCACTGAATTACCCCCTGGGTCATGTAGACAGAGCAACACTATTGCCCTTTTCTCCTTCTTACAATGACAACACTCCTACTCTAGAATGAGTAGGCTATTATTTTGCTTTAAAGATGAGAAAATTGAATTCTTACATTTACTTTTAAAAAATATAGTTCATGGCTAGGCTTGGTGGCTCAACCTGTAATCCTAGCACTTTGGGAGGCCAAGGCGAGTGGATTGCCTGAGCCCATGGGTTTGAGACCAGTCCAGCAACTTGGCGAGACCTCATCTCTACCAAAAAAAAAAAAATTAGCTGGGCATGGTAGCATGTGCCTGTAGTTCTGGTTACTTGGAAGGCTGAGGTGGAAGGATTGCCTGAGCCCAACAGGGCTGGGGTGGCCGTGAATGTGCCACAGCACTCCAGCACTCCAGCCTGGGTGGCAGAGTGAGACTCCAACTCAAGGAAAAAAACTGTATATATATATATATATATATATATATATATATAGTTCATGACCTTGGCCCAATGAAGACCATCAAACCTACTGGGGCTCTTCACTAACTCGATGTTTTCTTTGAGACATACTTCCCTAGTATGCACTAGTTTTCACAGAACTAATCTAAAACTTTCACTTCTGGGCCTAAGGCAGACTATTCACCAGAGGCCCCAAGGCTGTGACACCATGCAGGAGAAGCACGGAGCCCACCTTGTGTGGGGGCACAGGTGGAAGCAAGGGTAAACCTGGCAGAGGTGAAAACAGTACTCCTGAGGGAACCAGTCTTGGCTCCAGTTCCCACCTGCCCTCTCAGTCAGCTGAGTGCATAGCATGCACAGTGGAAACCTACTCAGATAATTTACATACTGAGAAACAAAGACAGAAAGCTGCCTTCCAATTCAGAGCCACCCATGTGCCTCCCTTCTGCGTACAAATGAGATTCTTTCACAGTGGCAAGGTGTTTCTCACAAAGGTGATCTCCTGCTTTGCCCAGAGTAGGATACTACCTGGCTCCACATCTTAAGATCTTCTCAGTATTGGCCTGAATCACTGTTAGTACTTGGCCAAGGCAATTTAATGTACATGTTATTAAGAGGACAGTAAATGTTATTGATCTTTTTGGAGAAAACATTCCCTTTGAAACTGAGACCCCAAAGTACAGCGAGGCCTTCTTGGAAAAACCCCATGTTTTGTCCAAAAGAACCCGACCCAAGGTAAATTTTTTTTTTCTTTTTTCTTTTTTTTTTTGAGTTGGAGTCTCACTCTGTCGCCCAGACCGGAGCACAGTGGCCGCTCCCGGTCACCACAGCCTCGACCTGCTGGGCTCCGGCGATCCTTCCACCTCAGCCTTCCGATTAGCCGGAACAACAGGCGCGCGCTACCACGCCCGGTTGATTTTTTGATTTATTGTAGAGATGAGGTCTCGCCAAGTTGCCCAGGCGGGTCTCGAACCCGCAGGCTCAGGCAATCCACTCACCTCAGCCTCCCAAAGGTGCGGGATTACAGGCTGAGCCACCGAGCCCAGACCCAAGGTAAATTTAGCCAGATTTATTAGATGTGGTTCTACCCTCATCCTTTCCCAGGCCTTGTTCCTACCTTTCTACAAGGTCTGTCAGACCTAAAGTCCAAGGAAGGATTGGGAACTTTGTACTAGAAATTTCTGGAAATGTTTTCGATTCTTGGAAATGGGGGCTTAGGAATGGATGTTTTCCTTAAAAAGAGCAATTATATCAGCAGGCCTACATAGGAAGGTGGGAGCAAGGTGGGGTGTGGCAGGAAAGGTAGAGCCTCAGGCAAGAGGGTGTCAGAAGTAAAAGTCATATGAACAAGACTATGAAAAAGAAACCAGCTAACAGCAAGCAGTCACACAGGCTGCCTTTGGAAGCCCTACTGTTCTTTGAAAAAAAACTCTTCATTTATGGACCTTGGATTCATTCTGTAATAATTGGGTCATATTGTGGTCTTAGATTCCTTTCTTTCTTTTTAAAAAGTTCTTGTAGTTTTTTTTTCCTGAAATGAAATCAACCGATGATACTGCTGGGAAAGTTGCACTGGATGCAGCCATGCTTGTTTCTCTCACCCACAGGCAGAGATTCAGACATGACAGATTATCTACTTGTCCCATCCTGACTGGTACATAAACCTTCCTCTCTAAATCCATGGGAAGTCACTCCAAAAGAGAGTCATCAGTTGGGTAGTGTTTGAGAAATTCATGATTGCAGTGACTGTGGTGAGGTGCTGTATTGAGATGACAAGGTGCTGTATTGAGATTATACCTGTGGCCACAGGTCCCCGTGGAAGGGATTCTGCCTCAAGGACTTTGAGTGCCAGAGCCATCTGTAAGGTGGTGACTAGTAGTCTTTAGGAACTTGGAGTTGGAAGAGAAGCCATACTCCCAATCCCCACTCGATACTTCAGCCAAGCAGACAGGGCAGAAAATACCTCTTTTCAAGAACAGGTTGAAATAATGAATATGCCTAAGGAGAGGTTTAGGAAGAAACTTTGGGCTCCCGTCATCTCTTTAACAAAAACAATACTCTAAGAACCAGTACTGGCCTCCAGAAGCTCCTAAACCGCCTAATAGGCAAAAAGGTACAACCACTCCTAATTTGTGATCTTTGCTAACCACAGAGAGAAACAAGCATGGCAACATCCAGTGCAAGTTTCCCAGCAGTATCATCGGTTGATTTCATTTCAGGAAAAAAAAAAAATAACTACAGGAACTTTTTTTTTTTTGAGTTGGAGTCTCACTCTGTCGCCCAGACTGGAGTGCAGTGGCCGCTCCCGGCCACCGCAGCCTCTACCTGCTGGGCTCCGGCGATCCTTCCGCCTCAGCCTTCCAAGTAGCCAGAATTACAGGCATGCGCTACCACGCCTGGCTGATTTTTTTATTTATTGTAGAGATGAGGTCTCGCTGCCCAGGCGGGTCTCGAACCCGCAGGCTCAGGCAATCCACTCACCTCAGCCTCCCAAAGGCGCGGGATTACAGGCTGAGCCACCAAGCCCGGCAACTTTTTAAAAAGAAAGAAAGGAATCTATGACCATAATATGACCCAATTATTACAGACCTCTTACCTCTTAAGGTCTTCAGTCTAAAGCATGAACAGGCTAGAACATTCCAGTGAGAGACCAGAATGAGGAACATCCAAAAAACTCACATGGCAAGTGAAATTGGTGATGTCTGCAGAATGCCATCTAACCAAAAGGCAGAAAAGAAATGCAAGGCAAAATACTGACATACATTAGTAAAACTATCTAGAGATAATTCTAAAACTCAATAAGAGGAGACTTAAAGAAAATGAAGAAACTATGGACAATTAAGAAGAAAAAAAAAACCTGAGGCATGACTGAGAAGCAAAACTCTACCCTTATCAAAATGTTTGAAGGCACTTTCTATTGTTGTTGTAGTCCCTTAGCCTTGGCTGTCATTTGATAAATATTGAAATTTGTCTAGGACAAAAGTGGTCAGTAGAGAAAGCAAATGGACTCACTGCTCCCTTTTTACTTGGCAAGAGCCAGTACTCAAATATGTACTTAACCATATCTGTGTGTGTGTGCATGTGTGTGTACGTATATATGAGTGTATATACATATGTGTGTAGAAATATGCATATACATACACTTTTGTTGTTGTTTTTTTTAGCTCACTGCAGCCTTGAACTCATGAGCTCAAGTGATTCTACTGCCTCAGCCTCCCACTTACCCATATTTTAAGTTACTGCCCCCAAAGATCTTACAATCAGGTGAATGAGATAAGGTACTGACCTATCAAGGTCAAGGCACGGCATTAGATGATGTGTTAGATAAGTGATACAGGCCATAAATAATAAGACTCTAAGATTAAATGAATAAATGAAGAGGACTTCTTGAGGTCAGGGGATTTGTGGCCAGTCAAGGACCTGAGGGGCAAAAATACCCAACAGATATTTAGAGAGAGAATCCAAAGCATGGAGTCTTTATTCTACAAATACTAAGGAGCAAAGTTTCATACTTCTATCAGGTTTCACAAACCAATTAATTAATTATTTAAGGTAAAAATAAAATCCCACAAACTCAAAAATTGCCATCTGTTACATGATCACATCTCTACTCCTCTGACCCTGGGAAGCTACCAGATTCATTCCAACTCAACACAGAACCAAGAAAAAAGAAGATAAATGATTCAGTGTGAACGCATCCCCAACTCTTGATTTTGGAAACCCCCAAATCAAAGCAGCATGAGTCAGGAATCTTTTTTCTTTGAAAATAAGAAAGCGTTCAGCTAATTTTCCATGAACTTTCAGCAACACCTCTTGACAATGGTAGAATATAAGATAAAACATGCTGAAGTCAAAGAGCAGGCCTGGTAGGACTCCAGAACTTGGTTTACCCCACAAGCATGAAGAGATTTTGAAAGAGACACCCTGGAGTATGGGTATTAGTCCTGCCATTTGTGAAACAGAGAAAAACAATATCTATCTGTAGGCTTCTCAAAAAATTGACCAACACATACACATGAATACATCAAGATTTGCAGCCTACTTGGCATCTCCACAGAACCAGCATTCACATCCTGGGACTCATATGGGCATCTCTACAATAAGACCACACACATAAACCATTCTCTTCTCGCCACCACCTCCATCAGCCAAGCCCAGTAACTCTCTAGTTGAAATACATAGGAACATTGGGGTGCAAAATATAGTTCATGAAAATTTCTCCCCTTGTTTGCCCTCAGATCTACTTCTAGAACTTAATGTTTTCATCTACCTAGTCTTCCTGCTCACACTGGTCTAAGTCAATAAGATTTTGTTTATAATTAGCGTTTATTGAGCAAGTGATATGTTCATTTATTTTACATGCATTATTTAATTTAATACTCATAGCAATCCCGTTAAGTGCCATCACTCTCCCCATTTTATAGGAAACTAAGATACAAAAGATAGTCTCCAAACCCAGGTCCATCTGACTGCAGAGCCTAAGCTCTTAGACATTACACTGTTTTTAATAGGCTTTTTTTTTTTTAAGGAAAGGCATCTATGAAAAACTTTCAGTTAACATCATACTTAACAATGAAAGTCAGAACGCTTTTCCCCATGAATAGAACAAGGATGCCTGCTCTCACGACGTCTATTCAACATTATACTTAGCAGTTCTAGCCAGTGCAATAAGATATGAAAAACAAATGACAAACAGATTAGAAAGAACAAAGTGAACTGTCTTTTTTCACTTACAACATAATCATGAACATAAAAATATCCCAAGAAATCTACAAAAAGAAAAGTTAATAGCACTAAAAAGTGAATTTATTAAGGTCACAGAACACAAAATCAACATAAAATAAAATAAAACAAAACAATTATCTTTCTTTTTTTATTATTTATTATTATTTTTTTTGAGTTGGAGTCTCACTCTGTCACCCAGACTGGAGTGCAGTGGCTGCTCCCGGCCACCGCAGCCTCGACCTGCTGGGCTCTGGCAATCCTTCTGCCTCAGCCTTCCGAGTAGCCGGAATTACAGGCATGCGCTACCACGCCCGGCTGATTTTTTGATTTATTGTAGAGATGAGGTCTCGGTGCCCAGGCGGGTCTCGAACCCGCAGGCTCAGGCAATCCACTCACCTCAGCCTCCCAAAGGCGCAGGATTATAGGCTGAGCCACCGAGCCTGGCACAATTATCTTTCTATATACTACAGTAAGTAACTGGAAAATGAAACTAAATGAAAATAGCATGAGTAGAATAGCATGGCAAAAAAAACTTAGAGATAAATTTGACATAATAAGTGCAAGATCTATTCGTTGATAACTACAAAATGTTACAGAGTTACTTTTAACCTAAGCCTTCAAATACTACTTACATGATTAAGAATAAACTCAGCCTGGCATTCAAGATTGGTGAAAATATCACCCTAATCTACCTCTTTAGGCTCATCATCCATTTTTCCTTTTCATTCTGGTTATTTTGTATACTATAGACATGCCCCATCTACTACTGAGAATCCTGCTCTCTCTGCATGAAATAGATTTAGTCAATTGATTCATTTCTATCTTTAAACTACTCTTACCTCAATCTCTGACTAACCCACCTCAAATTATTTCTTCAAGAAACTTTCTTTAATCCTCTAACTACATATTATCTTTCTTTCTTTTATGACTCTTCTCCTCCTCCCAAAGCATTTTCTTGGCATATCTTATAGTATTTATCATATTCTAGATTGAATTATCATTATATGATTGTAAGCTCATTGATGACAGGGACTGTATCTGATATAGCTCCCCTAAAGAATCTAGTTCTTTACATAGAACATATATTCAAATATTTGTTGAAGCAAACATTTAAAAGATAGAATTTTTAAAAACTGTTAGTACTAGAACTTTTGGAATATCAAATCACATTGCTGTCACAATAGAATTAATGATGTCCTGACTTTTGCATGGGCTGAATCAGGTATTTTGCCATGTGGTAACCTTTCTTTCATTCGGTTCTGAGGAATGTTAATTCAGCTTGGCTTCTGTTGGTTGGACCAATATCAAAATCAAGACGAAGTAAAACATCCTAGCCTAAAGAACAAGGATAAATCTTTATAAAACAGATCAGGGAGGGAGGGACAGGGGAGCCAATGTCCTCAGCACAGGGCAGGAAACTGAGTGATAAAGAGAATCATTATGGATTCTGTTTCTGGAGAGTGAATAAAAAGCAACCTGATCATCACTTCTTGGAGGTCTGTGTTGCTAGTAGAACACAGAAACCCTCTAGGATACCTGTGCCTCTGCCACTCTGGAAACACCTGCAAGGGTAAATGCGATGTTAATCACCAGTCCTGCCCCATCCCCAGGAGGCTAGCAGCACAATCAAGTCCTGAGCAGTGGCACAGAGAAGAGCTAATGGGCTCTGGAGGCTCTAGGCCTCTGTCCCAAAGAAGGTCCCTGGAGAGGCTATTTGGATCTCACTGTGTGTGCAGAGTGGGAAGGTAATGTTACTGTAGAATGGAGTGCATATGCCATTAGTCAGAGAAAGAAGGCTCCTTAACTTAACCTCATTTCATAATTATCAAAAAATCACAGTTGATTAGCAGCAACTGATCTCAATCAGTGTGAATTCCCCTTTTGACCCCAGATTGGCAAAAGCATCCCAGCTCTTCGCCTGGGTACAAGCATGTCCTCTTTCATGTCACCCTAATGCCTTTTAATCATTCTCTATGTTTGCTTCAGTTCTTACAACCTTACATGGAGCTCTAGCTCAGCAAGATTCATTTGTGTGTATTATTGTCTTTAAGGGAGTCTACTTTAATTTCATACAAGACAGTATTTTTCAAACTTTTCGTAATTCAGTATTTCCACTGGTCAATTCATCTATTTACTTTCCCCAGTTTTCTAAAAAGTTCCCTACAGCACCTCTTGCAATTCATAAACTGTATTTATTTCTATGTACAAATTCCAAAAAGTAAGTGGAAGGAGGTTAATTTGTTAGAAACAAGTAAGACAAACATCCCCATATCCCATATGCCTGTCCATCCAAACTTGAAATTTGGGGATAAATTTCTTTTTACTTTTAGTGCAAATTATGCTTAACAATACTTCAGGCCTTGAAAAAAAGACCCAAAAGCAAGTTATTTAAAACTGCACAGGGGAAACTTCAATGATATTGATATCACCATTCCTTTCCCAAATCAATATTCAAAATGTCACTAAGCCAACAAGATTTAGCCAACAAGATTTAGAGGGTTAAGACTCCCGCTGTGTAGATATTTGCATATTAACTTTTTTCCTATTTGTTCAAATGGAAATTCCTGATCCTCTGAATTTTAGAACTATGTTCATCCATTACCTTAAATGCTTCTAAACAGTATTTGGGTGGCTAATGCTCTGGAATCATACCAGCTCCACATGAACATGGTCAAAAGTAAACTCTTCATTGGCAACTTGGGTCTTTGGCTTCTGAATGAAAATCAAAGCAATCATACACTGTGGGGTTTTCTCTTTTCATCTGAAATCTTGTGATTTCCCACATGGATACTACTGTGAGATTACCAAGTATGTGAAACAGTAGGAATTGCTGTACCAGCAGAGATGCAGTTCTGAAGCTCAGTGATAAACATTTGGATCTCTCCTTTGAGCATCTCAATTAAGACTTACAAAATTCATTGTCATGGAAAACGTCTTAAAGGCACAGTATCTGAAAAATTAGTTGGTGTTTTCATTCCTGACCCTAGGATTATATTTGTGAGGTAGAGTACTGGTTAAGGGAAGAAGATAATACTTGAGATAGAAAAGTACTCAGATAATTAGGACAAGGTAGTTAAGATCTTGGGTAGGTTAAAAAAAAAATACGTATAACCTGGGAAGAATTTACGATAAAATTGTCTTCATGGCAAAATTAATGTTCTCCATCTGTTAAAAGAAAAACATCAGACTACTTTTAAAAACATTGTGGTTTTAGAGAAATACACATTTAAGAATAAGTTATTTTATAATAGAGCCTTAAAGCTGGATAGCTAAGGACGGGTAAAAAGGGAAACTTCACCACATATCCAAATCAATTTTTTTATTTTTGAGTCATATACATGTGTTACATATCCAAAAATATAAATACAATTCTATAAATAAAAAAAATCATTATTAGGAAATAAAAATTAAAATGTCCTAGATAAGAAAGGAAGCACACTTTCTTTGATTTGGAGGCCAAGAGGAAGTTAGCCGCCTGAACTGTTAACATACCACCTTTCCTAGCTCTCAACTCATTAATTCAAACTGATAGTTGTTTTATTTTTGTTTAAATTCTGGGGTAGGTGAGTGGTAATCTACCTTCAAAAAAAAAGAGGGTCTTCTCCAGGAAAACCTTTATCCTCTACGTTTCAAATCCCATTAACACTAATCAGCACAATGATTAAGCACATTGTGGATAAGTACTCCAGTTGATAATAATTCCTTTAGAAAAAAGGTTCCCATAGCGACAGGTAAAGGCTATCATCAAACTCAGCTTTTCAGCACAGGATTTGGTGTCACAGATCAGAGCGTTAACATTGCTTTAGTATTAATCCGGAGGCTTTCTTTTTTAAATTCACTTGACTTTATCCATTCAGAAGACACTTATGAAGAGTCCTTCTATAAACCAAGCACAGTACCAAACAAACACTGGGGAGCAAGGGAGCTAGGAGAAAGAAGACCTCAAAGATAAGATATTGTTTCTGTCCTAAGAATTGTAGTCTGCAGAGGAAAGCAGCCACTACAAGAAATAATGATATTATGGTGGTAATTCAACCCTTAAATCTATAACCAAGCCTTATCCTCATCACTAGGACTGGTCAGTTTCTAATCTAGTTTCACTTTCCCATCTTCAGGCTGCAGCACAGCTGGGTTTCCAGCTGGCTGGAGAAGAAAAGATTCTTTAAATAAACAGCATTTTAAAAATATGCAGTAGCTTTTGCTATACTGAACCACCTTTCTTTAATATGTGAATTTGGGTGCCAAATTAATTTAAAACTATCCTAAATAACGTAAAGTCCACCAGGAACACATCTTTTCCATGTTTAACAGCAAAGTACACTGTACACTGGAAAACTGCTAATTAGAAAATCCCAAAGGAAGAAATTATCTTTTTTTAATGCTATCTACTGTATCTAGTCAATAAGGAAACAGCTTAAAAGCGTGTCTACAAGAAAACAACAAGATAGGGTGTAATTATATCAAATTATATGGGCAACCATCTTTTAAAATGCAGGACTATTTGCAGAACAGAATGCTTTTATAACTGCAAGTTGCTAGTTCCTGCAAGGCCTTTCTAACTCCTTTTCCTCTCCACAGAAGGTACAGAAAGTACCTCCTCCATGTATGCAATTTCCTTAAAAATGGGAAGATTTACTCAACTCTTTACCACTAGATGCAGTATTTTTGGACAAAGATACACATTAGCATTAAAATTCCTCTCTAGCAGGTCTTACTATTCTAGCACCACCCCTGTCTACCATTCCCAATCCATCACAGACTTCAAGTCAACATTTCACAGTGGAAATTAACCATTATGAGGACCTTTTAGAAGAGGGCCAGTATGACCCCTGCACTGAGGCTCCTGAGGCATGCACCAACTTTTAAGCACAGTACACCCCTCCGTATGGTACATTTATCCTCAAATCCTGCCCTCTCACCCCAGAACACAAGCTTTCTAGATGACCTCCCTAGGAACCACACCTCTCAGAATCCAGACATGCCCAGAGCTGAAACTGGCTAAACAAAGTAACAATGCAACCTCAGTTGCTCAATATAACCTCCATGATGACAGTTTCTAAGTGCCAGTTTCCCTATTTTGCAACGGGCAAATCTGCTCCAAGGAGAAAATGTTCCCAATGACCCTGTGGCCCAGAGGGCTTTCTTTAGAATAGAAAACAGAATATGAATTTGTTAGTTATTTCCTCCTGAACACAAGGACAGTGTTGTGGTTAGTTAGGATGATTTTGTTTCCTTACTTAATATACCATTACCAGTACATGTTTTCTTCAACCACATGGTAGACGATAAAAAAATGCAGTTTATAATCTTCTGTCATATTATCACCAATTCCACAAGTCTCACAAATATGCCCTTTAATTTCTAATCTCCTTATATAATGCCCCCCAAATGACAACTGTCTATGCACTATCAATTCAAAGCAATATTTTTTGCCTTTTAAAATGTTTACTGCCATATACATTCCTGCTTTGTGCTAATTTGTGATATGTGAGTGATATTCCTTTACCAGTGCTTCCAGTACTAAATTTATCTTTTTGAGAACTATACTGTACATACTATTTTGATAATATGAAATGATCATAACCTAAAAGCAACCTATATTTCTAGCCCGCAAATCTTTCATGATCTCTGCATTTGACTGTTAAACTATTAAGTGCTGACTAAAACAAATAAGGTATAATTGAAAAGGTATATCATGTTGGGAGGAGAAGATAGAAGGAGGGGGACAAGGATGCAGAGAGGCCCGTTACTCTATGAATTTATCTGACAAAGGCCATCAGGTCCTCAATGGCCCAGACGGGATTATGTGGAGATGTGCACTGTACATATTCAGGAACAACTCCCAAAAAAACAAAACAGAGACTGTCCTTGGACAAGGTTCAGTAAATATTTGTACTATCTACTTCCCACTGCACAATACAGTTCCCCAGTTCCCCAAGGGATCTCAGATAAAATATTTAATAGAATAAAACATTAGAAATTCTTAGCTGTCTCAACTTGTCATCATAAAACATTTCAAAGCATAAAATCAACATTAAAAGGCAGACAACAATATTCCTTAGAATAATATCATAGCTATAAACTACTGTTATTCCCAAAGTTTTTCCCCTCCTTAAGACACTACCAAGATTCTTCTCATTAAAGTGATCACAGTTTAACACAGAGCCTAGATGTACTCCCACAACTAAACACTTAAAATTTGCTTCTTGAAGGGGGAAGGGGGAGGGAAGATTCCAAAAGTCATAGGCATTGATATAGAAAGATGAGGCCAGCAACACTATAAGCTGTTACACATATTTTGCTTTTCAAAGCCTGTTTACACTATCCACAATCAGTTGGTAAACTGGTAAACACACCAACTTTTATGAGAGTCCAGAGCGTCTATCATAATTCAGTGATCACACAGTCGGAGAGTCATACCACATGCCAACAGATTCAGCCTTAGTTGGGGCAAAATGAAACCCTAATATGAATAAGCACAAGACAGGGTGACACCAAATGCTACAGAGTGGAGACAATTCAGTTTGAAATATCTTACTGAGAAGTAAAGATTGGATTTAGGGGTGAGAAGAAAAAGCTCTTAGACTGACATTTCCTTTGACTTCTGATATGGGAGACCATTCCCAGCTGCACAGATCTACAGATTTCAGCGTTGTGTTTCTAATCACCTGCATTCCTGTGCAGCACCCAACATCATGAAGATGGGAGATGCAGTCAATACATCCGGCCCGTAAGATGTCAGAATGAACTTAAAAGCATTCAGCAGAAATAAGTTTATTTCATCATCATCATCACAATCAACAGACCTAACAAGATCCCTCAGAAACAGTCAAAGAGGTGTATGCTTGCTAGTCCCAGAGGTGAAGAGACGGCTGTGCTATCCACTCAGCAAAGACAAACAATCACGACGGAGAAAAAAACCGGAGCCACATGGAAGGCAGAAAACAGTAGCAGAAAAAGTCCAACTCTGTCTGCGCCAGCGGTGTGGATGAGCAGAGCAGCGAGCCCAGGAGAGGAAGGAGGGGGCGGGGGCGATCATTCCCTAGGAGAACTTGTAAGCGGAGGCCTTCACAGCCTGGGAGTCTGCCCAGCTGCTCCTGCAGACCCTGCAGCCTGGGCACGGCAGGCCCGTGGGAGCAGAGCGGGCAAGGCCTCCGAGGGTCACTCCTGACTCACTGAGCCTCAGGCCAGCGCCGCCCGGACCTCTCCGTTTTTCCTTCCGCTACTGGGCTATGATGGCAGCTTTCCAGCCCCACATGCCATACATCAGCCGCAGATCCCTGCTGGCACAGGCCGGCGCCTCCTCACCACCCCCCCCCCGCGCTCCCACCCCTGGCACACTTTGAGCCTGATCCTCCTTCTCCCCAACCCCAACCCCCTCACCCACCCGTGCCAGGCGCCCTGCCCAGGGGCACCCCCCCCAGCGCCCGGACGCTGTCAGGCCTGGGCACCTGCAGCACCTCCCCGCCCCACCCCCATTCTCCACCACCTCGCCCCTCCCCCCTATCTCTAGCAAAGGGAGGGGGCGACTCACCGCAGTCAGTGCACAGGATCTTGCCCACCTCTTTCTTGAGGTTTTTGCCGTTGGTGTTGAGGGGAGCAAAGGCCGTCTTAAAGACTAAGGGCTGTTCCGTGGGCTCCAGAAAAAAGATGTAGCGCTGGTTCCTTTCGAGCGGCGCACAGGAGCCCACGCTGATCACCTGCTCGCGCTGCAGCCCCCCGCTCCGGAGCGGCCACTTGTCCAGCACCTTCACCAGCGCCACCCGACCCGAGGCGGGAGGCTCGCGGGTGCTGTTGGAGCTGGAGCCGCCGGCCGGAGCCAGCCCCTGTACCCTGCCCTCCACCACCACCGGCGCCTTGTACGCCTGGTCCTGCACCGACTTGAGGCTGGGCGAGTAGCAAGCGAGCGACACGCCGAAGAGCAGCATGGAGAAGCCGGGGGCCGGGTCGCGCCTCATGCCGCCGGCGGCTGCGGCTCGCGAGCGGGCGGCGGCTCTCCGGGCTGCGGGGCTGCGGGGCTGCGGCTGCGGCTGCGGCCGCGGCTCTGGGGGCGCAGCGGGACGGGAGATGCTGCTGTGGCTGCTGCCGCTCCCGCTGCTGCTGCCGCTCTCGCTGCTGCTGCTGCTGCTCCTCTCGCTGCTGCTGCTGCTGCTGTCGCTGTCGCTGCTGCACCGAGCCTTCTCCAGTGGCGGCGGCGGCAGCGCTGAGCAGCAAACCTGCCGCATCTGGCCAGGCCATTTGGGGGGCTCCGCCGCTCCGCCGCCGCCGCCTTGGGAGGGGAAACAGAGCCCGCTGGAAAACCGGAAACGGCGTAACGTTAGCGCCTCGCAGCCCTCCACCGGCAGCCCGGGGAGGTGGCCCCGCCAGGGCAGGGGGCAGGCGGCAAGCGGGCCGCGATGCGCAGCGCGGCGCAGCGCAGCGCTCCCACCCTGCGCGCCAGGAGCCGGAGGAGGATGCGGAGGATGGGACGCCCGCCCACTTGCTCTCTCGCGCCCCCTCTGCCCCCGGGCCGAGCGGGGAGCGCGGCTTCTGCAGGGGAAGCTTGGGACTGCACTGCTTTAGTGCCCGCCCTCAGCCCACAGGGGCGCGGGAGGAATCGTGCCACCCTTTGCTCTTGAGATTTATCGGCATGACGGTGGGGGTAGTGCGTGAGGAGAGGGCGGAGAAGAGACAACGGCTTCTGGCACCATCCTGTGAACGCGGGAATGGGACATAGGGCGTGCTCCTGCCGCTGACCATCATCAGCTGCAGGAGCCAGAGAGGTTGCCACGGTCAGGTGGCCTGCCAACCTCTTGCCTGCTGGGCTGTCCCCTTCCCTAGGAGGACCCTGGAGGCCGGCCCCTGAACGATACCACGTGCTCGGCCCTGCCACCGCCTGGTGAGCATTGGGTATTCGAGTTTAGGCAGGAAAGGATCCCAGCCCCATCATTTTGGAAAGTGTTGGGGCCACAGGAGTCTTGTCTTAGCATTGAAGACACCTAACCAGAGGTTGGGAGAGAGCCCAGTCCCCAGGACAAGGAGCTTACTCCAGCAGTCACGCAGGACCAGGCTGAGCACTATACAACCTCATCTTCTTTTAAAAATTCGCTAAGGGAGGCTTGGGACTTCTTGGGAAGCAATTGAGAGCCACAGCATGTCAGCACCAGAGGCTGCTCAAAAAAAAAAGTTTCTTTTTTTCAAGTTTGATGCTTGCAAGAGGCAGAAGACTGCTCCACTGGAGCCAGGGTCTGATTACACACACGCGCGCGCGCGCGCACACACACACACACACACACACACACACACACACACACTTCAAAACAAAACAAACAAAAAAATACCAACTCTATATCCATTCTCCTGTCAGTGAGAGTCCAGGGATTTTTCAACGTCCAGCCTTTATCCTTGAAGGATGTGGAACTCGGGAATGCTAGTGAAATCTTGGAGAATTTTATCCCTAACTCAGCCCCACAGGAAACTGACCCAAAGATACTGTGACTTAGACTAGGGGTGTCTAAATCTGGAAAGATTCTGGCTGTCTAAAAGTTACCTTAAATTCAATATATCCAAAGCCAACAGCATTATTTCTTCCACCACACTCCAAATTCCATATATTTATAATATTATTATTTTTTTGAGTTGGAGTCTCGCTTTGGCACACTCACGGCCACCCCAGCATTGAACTGCTGGGCTCCAGCGATCCTTCCGCCCCAGTCTTCCAAGTAGCGGGACCTACAGGCGAGCGCTACCATGCTAGGCTAATTTTTGATCTCTTGTCGATACAAGGTCTTCATCAAGTTGGCCCGACTGGTCTCGA
Source organism: Cephalopachus bancanus (assembly GCA_027257055.1). NCBI lineage: Eukaryota > Metazoa > Chordata > Mammalia > Primates > Tarsiidae > Cephalopachus > Cephalopachus bancanus. The sequence continues at coordinate 1,849,051 of JAPVLO010000379.1, read as the reverse complement.
ACCCGCGGTTTCAGGCAATCCATTCGCTTTGGCCTCCCAAAGTGCTGGGATCACAGGCTGAGCTACTGAGTCCAGCCCCATATAATTATTAATGGCCGTTTTCTATTTGGCCACTTAATCCATTACAATAAGTCTCTTAGTCTCATCTCTTATTCTTCATTCAATTAATTACCAAGTCCTTTGTCTCTACCTTTAAAATTTTTTCAACTTCCTCTTCAACTCTGCTGCAGATACCTTAAGTTCAAGTCCTCATCATCTCTCAGCTGGAAAACTTCAATGCTTCCTAACTGATCTCCACCCCTTTTGCCTCATCACCCACCTCCAGTCCTACCACTGCCAGAGTGAACTTTCTAAAAACAAAATATAAATATGATTTGGCCATGCCACTGCTTTCAAGACTAAAGTACAAACTCTTCAGCAAGTCTCTCTATGGGCTGCTTCTACCTAGCAGCTTCATAACCTCAGAGTTAAACCCCTACCCTAGTAATCCTCAGCACATTATGCTATTTCTTGGTGTACTTCCACACAGGATGTCTCTTGTGTCCTGAAAGCCTCACCTTCACCTTCCCCACCTGAAAAATATTCTTTCCCCAAAGCCCAGCTCCGCATTATACCTCACCGCCCACCTTCCTACTTGTATCCACCTCCATTCCCACCGCCTCACACATGCAGGATAATCCCTTCCTCTTCTGTGTTACCATGTGCCTCACACAGAGTATTACTGTTATGATACTGTACTTCAAGCAGCCGTTAATGGGTCTGCATCTCCCATCAGGCCAAGCACTTTAATGCTAGGCACTATAGATCCTAGTAGTCTTCGGATTCCTGTCACCTCTAACACAATGCCTGGCAAAAAATAAGAATCACAACATCTTCAGTGAAGGAAGATGGGAAGGAAGAAAAGAACTGAAAATGAGTGCTCTTAAGAGCATTAAACCAACCTTGTTGGCCTTTCATTTTCATACATCACAGATCTCATAAATCACAAAGCATGGTCATAAGAAAGATGTCTGCATTCATCCTCTTGTTTTTTCAGTAGAAGACTGAGTCCCAGAGGGCAAAATGTACTCAGTCTTCTGTTTCTGAGACCAGAGTAGTAGTGAAGAGCTTGCACTCTGGACTCAAGCAAAGTTGGGTTTTAGAACAATTTTGTAACTTACTAACTTTGAGATAAGTCTATTTCATTGTCTAGGCCTTAGCTTCCTCATAAGTATGATGGAGAAAGTAATAGGGTCTACCTCATAAAGCTGTTTTTTGCACATTATGTACTTATTCAATAAGTATTCAATCGAATGGTTCCCCTGTGCCAAGCACTAAGGCACTGTACTGGTCACTGGATATACTGTGGTAAACCAAAATGACACAGTCCCCATTTCAAAGCTCCCCTGGCTGAGGAGACAACAGTAAAGTAGTAGACAAATGGGTAACTAATTACTTTTAGTGGATGAGTATCCTGAAGGAAATAAACAGGATGAAATGATAGAGAAGAATGGCAAGGGGAGAGGGTAGGTCTCCTTGGATAAGGAAAGGCTACTCTGAGAAGATAACATTTAAACTGAGACTGGAAGGATGAGGAGGATGTGTATCATGTGAGATAATGTATAAAGTGCTTAAAAACAATGCCTGATGCAGAATAAGGGACAAAATTAATGTTGACTATTATTGATATTTTACTTATCTCAGTGGTTTCCAATTTAAGAGTTGAGAACCTCTAAGTAGTAGGTAGTTATTGCACACTAGAATTTTCTGTGTATTAAAAAATACAATGTAGTTTTTCAGTAGTACACTATGAGAAATGAAATACATACTCTTTCTCTTTTTAAAACATATCCATTTTAAAGTAGAACAAGACATTGTGAAGTGAAAAAAAAAACAAGATGAAGAAGAGTGGTAAGATATGCCAACATTCTGTCTTCTTTTAAAGGACAAACATATAAGTGTTTGCAGTGCATAGTGACACAGCAGAAGCTGAAACAATAGTTGGTTCTGAGGAGGGCAGAGTATGATTGAGGGATGGGGTGCAAGAAGGATATTTTCATAGTATTCCCTTTTATACCTTGTGAATTTTGTGTCAAGTTCATGTACTGCCTATTTTCAAAACAAATTTTCAGAGGGGACTCGCCAATTTTTTAATGTTGCTGAATTTTTATCAAGTATTTTCTCAATCAAAGGCTACTTAGAATAGAATTTAGAGTAGAACTACTATTATATGGGATTCCTTTAATTTCTTTAACCTAAAAATGATATTCTCATGCTAAAAAGGGTTGGGAATTATTTCACTCAATCCTGTTCAGAAAAACTTAGAATGCAAAGATAAATTTTGAAATCCTAACAGTCTACTAGAATTCCTGCAGCCATGGAAGATGGGACTTAGGCTGAGATTTCTACTGTTTCAGCTTTCGGAAGAAAGGTACCTGTCCAGATTTCTTCAATGTGTGATCTTCATGAGGGTAAGCTTCCAAAACTGGCTTCAGTCATTTGGGGTAGCTGATTTCCTAGAAGAAAAGCCGAATTGTATATTGGCTTTTTCCTGAAGTTCAAGGTGAGTTAGTATGCATGCCTTAGAAAATAAGACCTAGTATTCTGAACCTGTTAACTCTGCATGGTAATTCAATAATTGATCATAAAATAATAATTGTTATAATTTATTGATGGCTTATTGTATGTCAGGAGCTTCATGTTTATTATTTCTGTGCCTCAACAACTTTTCATCTTATGAATTGAAAATGTACAGAGTAACTTGCCCAAATAACAGGCAGCGGTGGGGTTCTAGTTCAGGCTTTTCTATTGCGAAAGCACTTGCCTCGTGTACAGGACAACCAGATCTCTCTGGGTAAGAGTCATTCTCTCAGCAAACACTTTCATTGATGTCTAAGAGATCTCTAATCTCTCCAAACTATTTCCACAAATATCATACTATTTGAAATTCATCACACTGAAGACCAAGTGGTATTAGCATCACTTTACAAAAAGATTAGAAAAAATGACACGGAGAAAATGTGACTCTCCCAAGATCACAAAGCTAAAAAGCTAAAAAGCAAAAAAGCTTGGCTTTTTTGCCAAGATTTATCTCAAACCCAAGTTCACACTTTTTAATAGAATCACATGGAGAAATGGAAGCCAGACCTGTTCACTACACCATGGCTCACCACAGGGTTGTGAAAAAAACTGGTTCTTGGTAGCAGTGGGCTGTGTCACTATATAATAATCACTAAGAACAAAAACAGAAGTAGACAGAATGGTATAGACATTCTGAATTCAAGATAGAACACCCACATGAAAAGCTTGGCTTCTTTTCTCAGATCCCTCCCACACAAGATGGGCTTCTTCCAACTTTAGCCAGTTTAGCAGGCCAGAAAGGGCCACTGAACCAGGTTACATGCCTTACTATATCCAGGATAACTGGCTAATCAAGGAGATATGTATGGCCTTTATCTGGTCACTGAGTCTCACAAATCAAGCCAAACACCTTACAGGACAGTCGCGGTTTCTAAATAAAGACATTTTGTAAACTTCTTTTTTCTCCTTTTCAGATCTGTTTTCTAAATTTGGCTTCCAGAGTCACTCTCAGGTTCTGTGTGGTTATTTTCTTTTCCTCCAAGGATTTTCAAACAAGGGACTAAATAGAAAACAGATATTGAGAATCAGAATTTTAGCACTGGGAAAGACTTTAGCATCAATGTAACCCAATCCTCTTTTTACAGAGGAGTAGATAGAGACTGCTGTCTCATGTGGAGATTATTTGATTTGCCCAAGGTCATGCAGCCTACTGAGTGGCAGGAACAGCCCTAATACACTGACTCTTTACCCAGTGCTCTTTTGTCTATTTTTCAAAATCTTGGCTCCACTCCTACTGGCACACGAGCTTGGGCAAATCACTTCACCTTCCTAAGCCTTAGTTTGCTCCCCTAATAAAATATCCACCTTTTAGGAGTTTTGTAAGGATTAAGTGAGATAATTTATGCAAAATGCTTCACATAGTACTGGCACATACTAACTTGCTAACAGTGAGGGCAATGAAGTCAAATTGCCTATGTTGGAATTCCAGCTCTGCCACTTGCTTAACTGACACTTTGGCCTAGTTACTCAACTTCTCTGTCTCAGTTTCCTCAACTGTAAAATGACAATAGCTCCTACCTCATTAAAATTTTTATGAGTCTTAAGGAATGTATATAACCCACTTAGAATGATGTTTAGTGAAAATTAGCCATTATTAATCTGACTATAATAATCACTTTTCTTATTTTAAGTAGCTATACTTTGCTCAAAATTCAGCAGTTTTAAAAGCATTCATTTTCATATGTTTTGAACATATGCCAAAATTCTTAAGATTCAAGCCTGATGGTCTGCTTTATTAAAAAGAAAAAAAAAATGACTCCTTATTGGTAGTCCCTGCTCCCAATCAAGAGAGGACATTATTCAATAATTTATAGCCTGGGGCTGTGTTTGGAGTCCAGGGGCTTCCACTCTCCAATTTGCTGAAAAGGGCAGCAGCCCCTCTGTCTGAGTTGTTCCATCTGGGATAATAATACTTATTTCTTTGTAAATGCTTTGAGACCTTTGGATGAAGAGTGCTATGTGAGCACAAATTATTATCTCTTTTCCAGATATCATTTTAAGATTCAAATCCAGAAGCTTCCTAAAATAGATCACATCAGAAGTATGGTCTGGACACCAATGTATCTGTCCTGTATTATCTCAATTAGATAATACGTTCAGGATAGACATCATCATTAATTTTCTTTTACATGTCATAGCACATTTAATTTGGAGGGAAAAACTAAGATGTCTCAAGATGTATGTTTTTGCTGTTTAACTTTCAAAGATTCTCCCCCCTCTGTTTTCCTGATTTGTGTATTTGAAATCCTCTCTTGAGGTCAACAGGAACTCTGAGCTTTATTCAACTCTGGGGGCGTGAAGCAGGACAAGAAGAAATTATTTTCTTATTTCCAAATCCTCAGGCTAGTGTGTATTTGAGCATCCAATTCAACTGTGTTTCTAACTCATGATTTTTGGTTCATGTGCATTCTTTTTCATTTGGTTCCTAGACACTTCCAATAACATCTCAGGTCAGCAATTTTAAGACTTTATTTTTCCTGAGTTTTCTTTACAATTAATAAATATATTTACTCATTCGACCAAAAAGCATTTATTGAAAACCTACTATGCATAGCACTGACCCAGATGCTAGAAAAACAATAGCCATGGTTCCTGCTAGAGCTAAAAATCTAGCAAAATTGGAGTCAGGTGAACTATTGTAATCTGTTGAGCTAGCACCTGCCCTGGATTCTCCTTAACACACACACACACACACACACACACACACACACACACACACACACACACACCCCTTTCTCCCTTAACATCCTCCTCCTCTTTGTCTCTCAGAGGCTCAGTGTCCCATTGTTCTTTTGGCTCTCCCTATTCTAACAGCAGAGGCACTATGCTTTGCAAATACTAGGTCCCCATTATTTTCTGATATGACAAACTCAGTCACACTAAGGGATTAATATCTGTTAATATCTACTAAGGCCTAACTCCTTAGTTTCTGAGGCATTCCATATTGTTCATTCCAAAATAATTTTATTCTAAAAGTATTTTTATTCATTCTTTCTTTTACAAAATCCATTTAAATAATATTTATTTTGGAACTTATAATTCAAAAATATCTTTAGTGCCTACTCTGGGTCAAGTTTTATACCAGATGCTGAGGCTGCAGGGCAAGTAAGATATATAAGGTCCCTGTTCTTGAAGAGTTTACATTCTTTTCTTTTCTTTCTTTCTTTCTTTTTTTTTTTTTGAGTGGGAATCTCACTTTGTCACCCAGGCTGGAATGCAGTGACACACTTCTCACGACCACTGCAGCCTCGACCTGCTGGACTCAGGCAATCCTTCCACCTCAGACTTCCAAGTAGCTGGAACTACGGGTGTGTACCACCATACCCAGCAAATTTTTTTATTTATTGTAGAGAGAAGGTCTCGCCATGCTGCCCAGGCTGGTCTCGAACCCTTGGACTTAAGCAATCCTCTTGCCTCCACCTCCCAAAGGGCTGGGATTACAGGTGTGAGCCACTGTGCCCAGGGGGTTTACAGTCTTAAACAGAAATAAATAAATAAACAAAATGTCAGCGAGAGAAAGAAAAGAGGGAGAAAAAAAAGAGAAAGCATGTGAGTATTATTGGATTGAAAAGGACTGGGGGCTGGGCTCAGAGGCTTGGCCTATAATCCTGGCACTTTGGGAGGCCAAGGCGAATGCACTGTCTGAGCCCATGGGTTCGAGACCAATCTGGGGAACTTGATGAGACCTCGTCTGTACAATAAATCAAAACTTAGCCGGGCATGGTAGTGCGCGCCTGTAGTTCTGGTTACTTGGAAGGCTGAGGTGGAAGGATCGCTGGAGCCCAGCAAGTCGACACTGGGGTGACCATGAGTGTGCCACTGCACTCCATCCTGGGCAAGGAAGTAAGACTCCAACTCAAAAAAGAAAAGAAAAGGACTGGGATAGGACATTACTTGCAAGAATTGTCTCTCTAAGAAGACAATATTTGAGCTGAAATGTGAAGAAGAGGAATCAGCCACACAAAACTCTGGGAGCAGAGCATTTGAGGCAGAGGGAAGAATACCATTCAAAGGGCCTGAGGCAACAAAAAACTTGACACGATCAAAGTCCAGAAGGAAGGTCAGTGAGGTTAGAGATTGTTATGACAAAGAAGAAGAGTGGTATGGGATGAGGTTAGGGAAAAAAGTAGTTGATCAGACTCATGCTGGGCCTTGCAAGCTAAGATAGGTTTGGATCTTATTCTGAGTACAATGCAAAGTCACTGGAGGGTTTAAATAGAGAAATGACACAATGTGCTTTATATTTAAAAGGCTTCACTCTGAGATATGGAGCAGAGACTGTAATGGTACAACAATGGAATCAATGAGACCAGTTACGGCCTGGTTCACTGGCTCATGCCTGTAATTGCAACACTTTGGGAGGCTGGGGCAGAATTGCTTGAGGCCAAAATTTCAAGACGAGGCTGGGTAAAATTGCAAGACCCAGTCTCCACACACTCACACACACACACACACACACACCGCACGCACGCACGCACACACACACACACGCACACACATGCACACACACACAAACAAAATTAGCTGGGCATGGTGGTATGCGCCTGTAGTCCTAGCTACTTGGGAGGCCGAGGTGAGAGGATCGCTTGAGTCCAGGAGGTGGAGGCTGCAGGTGATCACACTGCTGCACTCCAGTCTGGGCAACAGAGCAAGACCCTGACTCAAAAGAAAATGAAATATAAAATAAAATACCAGTTAGGAAGCTGTTGCAGTAGTCCAGGGGAGAGATGACAGTGGCTTAGACTTGCGTAGTGGCAGTGGAGATGGAGAAAAATCAATGGAATTAAAGACATAATTGAAGACTTGCTGGAAGATTAGATGAAGCAGGTGAGGAAAATAGAATAATCAAGGATGACTCAAGTTTTGGCTTGAACAAATGATGGAACCATTCGTTGAGATGAGAAACTCAGCAAGTAACATAATGGAGCTGGAGGAAACAGAAAATTCCATTTTCAACATATTAACGCTGAGGTGCTTGTTAGACACACAAGTGAAAATTCAAGAACCAGCTGGGTAGGCAAGTCTGGCCTCAAAATGAGAGGTCAGAGCTCAAGGTCTAAATTTGGGAGTCAACATATAGAGGGCATTTGACACTAGGAACCAGATAAGTTGGTGAAATGAGAAGAGTGATAGGGAAGTGGGTCTAGACTAGCACTGTCCCATGGAAATATGTATGCCACACACGTGGGCTGCATGTATAACTTAAATATGTTTAATATCCTATATTAAAAAGTTAAAAAAATTAAATTGATTTTAATAACCCAATATATCCAAAATAGTATTATTTCAACATGCACTCATATTAAAAAGCATTAATAAGATGGTTTACTTTTTTTTTTCCATGCTAAGTCTTTCTTTGAAAACCAGAGTGTGTTTTACGCTTATGGCATGCCTTATTTCACACTAGCCACGTTGTAAGTGTTCAGTAGCTACATCCGAATGGGGCAAGTCTAGAGTTTAGCCCTGGAGCAACATGCATTTATAGGTTGAATAGAGGAGGAAGAGTCAGAAAAAGAAACTGGGAGAATAGTGCCTAGAAAGTCAAGAGAAGAATGTATTTTTAAGAGGGACCGGTCAGGTGTGTCCAATGTTTATAAGAGGCTGAGTAAGATGAGAAGTAGCAACAGAATTCAGCAACATGGAGACCACTCATGACCTTGACTAAGGCTGCTTCAGCAGAGTGATGGCTTCTTGGAAGGAAGCCATAATGGAGTCAATAAAAGGTAAGGAAGTGGTGACAGCCAGCATAAATAACTTTTGCAAAAAGTTTTGCTGTGCAGAGGAACAGAAATGAAGCACTAGTTGGAGTAGGCTGTGGAGTCAAGAAGGGTTTTTTACTGAAAGAGGAGAAGCTAGAGTATGCTTGTATGGTCATGGGAATGTACCAGTAAGAAATTATTGTAGGAGAAAGGGGATAGTAATTGAAGAATGGAAGCCCTTGAGAAAACAGGAGGGGTGGGCACAAGAACAAAAACAGAGGAGCTAGTCTTTGGCAGGAAAAATTAAAAGTATTCTATTAAAGCAGAAACTGAAGCCAGGCTCGGTAGCTCAGCCTGTAATCCCGCACCTTTGGGAGGCTGAAGTGAGTGGATTGCCTGAGTCCGCGGGTTCGAGACCCACCTGGGCAACTTGGTGAGACTTCATCTCTATAATAAATCAAAAAATTAGCCGGGCGTGGTAGCACGCGCCTGTAGTTCCAGCTACTTGGAAGGCTGAGGCAGAAGGATCACCAGAGCCCAGCAGGTTGCGGCTGCGGTGGCCAGGAGCGGCCACTGCACTCCAGTGTGGGGGACAGAGTGAGACTCCAACTCAAAAAAAAAAAAAAAAAAGCAGGAACTGGTGCATGTAATCCCAGCACTTTGGGAGTCCGAGGCAAGAGGATGGCTTGAGCCCAGGAGTTCAAGACAAGCTTGGACAGCATAGCAAGACCTCATACCTACAAAAAAAATTTTAAAAGTAGCTGGGCATGGTGGTACACACCTGTAGTTTCATCGACTCAGGAGGCTGAGGCAAAAGGATCACCTGAGCCCAGAAGGTAGAGGCTGTGGTGAACTGTGTTCATGCCACTGCACTCTAGCCTGGGCAACAGAGTGAGACTCTGGCAATACATACATACATACATGAAGGAAGACAGTATGGATGTGGTCTCAAAAAGTAAACACAGATTAGTTTGGAGCTGAGTACTAGAAATTGTCTTCTTGATCTCGAAGCAGCTTCTTGGCTCCATCTCGGCTACCCGCCTGTTTCGGCCTGCCTGCCTCCACTCCAGCCTCTGTCATGTCCATCAGGGTGACCCAGAAGTCCTACAAGATGTCCACCTCCAGCCCCCGGGGCTTCAGCAGCCACTCCTACACCAGCGGGCCCACCACCCGCGTTAGCTCCTCAAGCTTCTCCCGGGTGGGCAGCAGCGGCAGCTTCCGGGGCGGCCTGGGCTCCGGCCTGGGCCTGGGTGAAGGCTACACCGGGGCCGGTGCCATGACAGCCGTCACCGTGAACCAAAACCAGCTGAGTCCCCTTAAGCTGGAGATGAACCTCAACATCCAGGCGGTGCGCACCCAGGAGAAGGAGCAGATCAAGACCCTCAACAACAAGTTTGCCCCCTTCATCGACAAGGTGCGGTTCCTGGAGCAGCAGAACAAAATGCTGGAGACCAAGTGGAGCCTCCTGCAGCAGCAGAAGACGGCCCGCAGCAACACGGACAACATGTTCGAGAGTTACATCAAAACCTCCGGCGGCAGCTGGACACCCTGGGCCAGGAGAAGCTGAAGCTGGAGGCGGAGTTGGGCAACATGCAGGGCCTGGTGGAGGACTTCAAGAACAAGTACGAGGATGAACTCAACAAGCGCACAGAGATGGAGAAAGAATTCGTCCTCCTCCAGAAGGATGTGGATGAAGCTAGCATGAACAAGGTGGAGCTGGAGTCTCGCCTGGAGGGGCTGACGACGAGATCACTTCCTCAGGCAGCTGTATGAGGAGGAGATCCGTGAGCTGCAGTCCCAGATCTCGGACACATCCGTGGTCCTGTCCATGGACAACAGCGGCTCCCTGGACACGAACGGCATCACCGCCGAGGTCTGCGCCCAGGACGAAGAGACTGCCAACCGCAGCCCGACCGAGGCTGAGAGCATGCACCAGACCGAGTACGAGGAGCTGCAGACGCTGGCCGGGAAGCACGGGGACGACTTGCGCCGCACCAAGACGGAGATCCCCGAGGTGAACGGGAACAGCGGCCGGCTGCAGGCTGAGATCGAGGGTCTTAAAGGCCAGAGGGCTTCCCTGGAGGCCGCCATCGCAGACGCAGAGCAACGTGGGGAGATGGCCGTTAAGGACGCCAACAACAAGCTGGCCGAGCCGGAGGCCGCCCTGCAGCGGGCCAAGCAGGACATGGCGCGGCAGCTGCGCGAGTACCAGGAGCTCGTGAACGTCAGGCTGGCCCTGGACATGGAGATCGCCACCTACCGGAAGCTGCTGGAGGGCGAGGAGAGCCGGCTGGAGTCTGGCATGCAGAACACGAGGATCCGTACCAAGACCACCGGTGGCCACTCAGGTGGCCTGAACTCACCCTATGGCTCCGGCCTCAGCTACGGCTCTGGCTCGGGCTCTGGCGGGGGCTCCAGCCCCTTCAGCCGCACCAGCTCCTCCAGGGCCGTGGTGGTGAAGAAGATGGAGACCCGTGACGGGAAACTGGTGTCTGAGTCCTCTGATGTCCTGCCCAAGTGAACGGCCACCGCAGCCCCTCCCAGTCTGCCCCCTCCTGGGGCCGCCCCAGAGCCTGTGGGGGAGATGGCTTTGCAGGGGGTAGCGTACGGAACGGGAACCCCTCCTGAGGCTCAGCCCTAGCCCTCAGCCCACTCCTGGGGAGAATTTACTGCCTGGGGTACCCCCCTCTTGCCCGTGCCCCCAGCTAAGAACTAATTCGACTGTGTTTGGGTTTTTTTCCCCCAAAATAAAACTTCAGCTAACTCTGCCAAAAAAAAAAAACAAGAAAAGAAAAGAAAAGAAAGAAATCGTCTTCTTACCACAGAGTCAAAGCCATAAGCAGGGTGGTGGGGAGGAATACAAGCTGGAAAGGAAAAAGGCGGTATGCATATGGAAGGGGAGAATGAGAAACTGCATTCTTTCTCTTTAAAAAAAGAAATCAATCTGACTGATATAAGTGAAGACTATACTTTTCCAGGATCCAAATTGTTAGTGTCTACCTTCCAAGGTATCCCTTTCTCTGGATCATGTTACTTAGGAAACAAATTTAGTAATCACAAGGTTGCTTGATGATCAAAATCTCGGGGCAAAAATAATGAATAATCTTGAGCTCACTCCATGTTCAAGCAGTAGAAAGCCTGATGAACTATCTCTGATACATATAACAGGGCACAAATGTCTGTTACATTCAAAAGTCTCTCTCACCTCAACAATGTTGCAAACAAAGTAATACAATCTCGTAATCTAGTTGTGGACAATCTACTTGAGGCCTATTTAATCTTATACCTATTTGGAAATCTGGGCCTCTTCTATGCCTTTCAGAAATTTAAAAACCACTAGAGGGAAAATATGTCAGGCAGAGTCCCAAGCAGGATTCTACTCAAAACAGCTTACTGAAAACAATTTATTAAAGGGTTTGTTTACAAAGATATGGGAAGAGTTAAGAGAAACAAGGGGTATGTAGAGGCACCCAGGGGCTAGCAGAAGTGGTAAAACCTTCCCTTACCTAGACATGCAGGCACAAAGTAAAGAAAGAGTGTCACCAGATCCCAGTGAGTGCCGGAGCCATGTAGAAGGTGCTGTCTTAGCTTTCATTCAGCTTTCTTACTAGACCAGGGATTTGAAGAGGCAGAGATAGATGATTTTGTGTTTTGTATTTTTCAAGAAGAGCTTTTTTTTCCTTTGTTATTAGAAGGCCAAAAAATTTGTTTGATCTTTTTTTTTTTTTTTTTGGAGTTGGAGTCTCACTCTGTTGCCCAGGCTGGAGTGCAGTGGCACACTTGGCTACCTCAGCATCAACCTGCTGGGCTCCGGCTATCCTTCTGCCTCAGCCTTCCAAGTATCTGGAACTATAGGTACGTGCTACCACACCTAGCTAATTTTTTATTTATTGTAGACACGAGGTCTTGCCAAGTTGCCCGTGCTGGTTTCAAACCCGCGAGCTCAGGCAATCCACTCTTCTTGGCCTCCCAAAGTGCTGGGATTATAGGCTGAGCCACCGAGGCCAGCTTGCTTGACGTTTTGAGAAAAAAGGATCCCGTGCAGATTTTCATATCCTATTATCCTCAGTACTACTACTCCTACCTTCCCTCCACCTGCACCGCTAGAAAGAGGCCTAAACCTCCAGGAAACATTGGCTTACTGAAGCTTAAATTTAGACAAAAGCCTGGTGCAGACATTTGAGGTCACTAAGCTTCTGTCACCATATGGACACAATCAAACAGAAAGCAATATAGCACTGTGGCTAAGAAGGTAGGCTCTGAAGTCAGACTACCTCGGTTTAAGTGTTTGCTCTACCACCTACTAACTGTGTGACCTCTGGTTAATTACTCCTGTCATCCTCCATATCATCTGCAAAATGGGGATATAACAGTACTTATTTCACAGGGTTATTTTATGAGAATTATATAAGATATTTCATGTAAAGTACTTAGGATACTGCCTGGCATATAGTAAATACTTAAGAAGAGTCTTACTAAAGTCAATTTTATGATTCTGAAGTATTATGCTATCATCTCTATTTCTCTTTAATAACCTAGTCTTTATCTCCTCCCCATCTCTTTAGATTCTTCTCTAGAATAAGTCAATCTCTCTCTCTCTCTCTCTCTCTCTCTCCTTTAAATCATTAATTTACTCATATCTTTACTGAGTTCCTACTATATTCCAGATGCTGTACTAGGTGCTAGGCATATAAAATATAAAAGCGGAAAAGACAGACAAAGCTCTTGCCCCTAAAGCACTTGTGATCCAGTGAGGGATAAAAACATTAATCAAATGACTGCAAATAGAAACTAATATGATAGAGAAGTGCTCATCAATGTATTGTGACATTGCAGCTCAGTTTTTTCAGCTTCTACAGAAAAGGAGGTACACAGAATCCTGTGAGCTACAAGTGGGACCTCAGGCTGTGCTGTTCAGTATGGCAGCTACTAACCACATATGACTATTTATATTTTAGCGCTAGTAATTAAAACCAACTATAAAATTTTAAATTATGTTCCTCATTTGCACTGGCTACATTTCAAGCACCCAATCATTGTGACTATGGACAGTGAAAATATCGATTTCTATCATTGTAGAAAGTTTATTGGACAGTCCTGCAGAGAAACCTCAAATATGAAAGAAATTCCTATGGTCTGGAAAGGAGAAGTTGTGGGCAAAAGTAGGGAAAATGCTATAAAATACAGAAACCACTCCCAAAGATAAAGTTTTTTAACTTAACTACAATTTCAACTTAAGCATAATTTCTAGTAGACATATGGGTACAAGTGTGACACAATGTTTACAATATCACATGGACTGAGTCCTCTAACAACCACTTTCTTACCAAAAATATATTTTCCAGTGGAGCTTTATATTCAATTTCAGGTATTTTTTAGTTTGCATTTTGTGACATTAGTTCAGGAGAAAGAATAATTCACCTTATAATGAATTATAATGCATGAATTCCAATTTATTTGAAAGGGAAAACTATAGGGGTACTTGTGTGGGCTGAGTGGTTTTCACCAAAAGCTATATTTTTGTTTTTGGATTTGTCAGTTGACTCTCTTTCATAATTCCTTTTCTTTTTCTTTCTTTCATTCTTTTCTTTTCTTTTCTTTTTTTTTTTTTTTTTGAGATCATGGCTCACTGCCACCTTGACCTCCTGGGCTCAGGTGATCCTTCTGCCTCAGCCCTCCTTGTAGGACACACCACCATGCCAGGCTAATCTTTTTATTTTCTGTAGAGACGAGTTCTTGCTATGTTGCCCAGGCTAGTCTCAAACTCCTAGACTCAAGCAATCCTCCTGCCTCACCCTCCCAAAGTGCTGGAATTACAGATGTGAGCCACTAAGCCTGGCCTCTTTCATATTTTCTGACTCTATCATTTCTTACTCATGAACATGCCACTTTTTCAGTTTCCCTTTTCTCTATTCTCTCAGGAACACAAAGCTTTGAATACAATTTCACATTGACAGTGTTTGCATATATGGGGTCAGAAGCAAGAGCTCTTCATTTCCCCTGTGTGTGATCCTTGTTGCAATTCTCCCCTTTTTATTGGTATTTGGCAGTATATCAGAAAAATGCTATAACTAGGATGGGGGAGGGGAAATGGGACTTTCAAATTTTGCACCTAGGATAAATCTTCCATGTGCATAGAAAAATAAGAGACACTTCGGTAACAGGTAGCAGTTTTCTACCTGGAAAAAAAAAACAATCAAGTCACCAAAGGGGAGATGAAGCTTTGTTTATTTGATAGGTCTAAGAAAAATCACAGCTGTTGTTAAGAATTCTTCTCACAGTTTTAATTAACAAGTCAAAATATAGATATGGTTTCTCAGTTATCAATTATACAATTATAAAATGTGGTCCCCAGGGTTGAAAGTAATACCGAATCCCTTCTGAACACAACCCAGCTTACCAACATGTAAGAAATCCTTCCCTGAGACCACCACAAGATGAGGAAACCCAACTATCTCTGTGGAAAGGTCCACATGCAGGGATACCAAGGCCTCCGGCTGACAGCCCAAGCTGAGCTTCTAGCTCATAGCCAATGCCAACCGCCAACCATGAGAGTGAGACCATTTTGGACATTCCACCATTCTTGGAACCCCAATCAGTCCTTGTGAAGCAGAAGGAACCACCTGGTCAGTCTACAGAATGGTGAGAAATAATAAACTGCTGCTTTAAGCCACTAATTTTGGAAGTACAAATGACTCTTGAACAACACAGTTTAGGCTGCATGGAACCACATATATGCAGATTTTTTTCAATAAAAATTACACCAGGTATGCCTGCCTCTTTTGCCTCCCCTTTCACCTCCTCCACTGCTCCCACCTCTGCCACCCCTGAGACAGCAAGAGTAATTCCTCTTCCTTCTCCTCCTCTGCTCAGCCTGTTCAATGTAAGGACCACGAGGATGAAAATATTTTATAATGGTCTACTTCCACTTAATGAATAGTAAATGTATTTTCTCTTCCTTATGATTTTCTTAACAACATTTTATTTTCTCTAGAAAATGTAAGAATACAGTATATGATACATACAACATGCAAAATGTGTGTTAACTGACTGTTTATGTTATTGGCAAGTCTTCCCAGTCAACAGTAGGCTATTAGTAGTACAATTTGGGGGAGTTCAAAATCATATGTGAATTTTCATCTGGGAGGGGGGTGAACTCCTTTGTTCAAGGTTCAACTATAGTTTGTTAGAGAGAAGTAGGTATTTAAATAGTATCTTAGATAATACTATCTGGAGACTATATAGCATACATCCTTTATACATAATGGTAAGCATATATTTTGTTTTGATGAACTCAATTACATTGTGGAAGAAGAAAGAAAAAAATCAGACACATTCTTTCTTCTTCCTACCACCAAATATACTAAGCTTTCTATACTTACACTCACCTATCTTCCTCTGTTATATTGGAAAAACTCCCTGTTCCTATCAAAAGCCATCATTTGCAGTTTGTTTCAGACCCCATCCTGTCTTGCATTTTAAAGGACTCCACTCCATTATCTCTTCCTACTGCTACATCATCAATTTTTCCCTCTCTGGTGACTAATTCCCTTCAGGAAATAAACATGTCTTGATATATCATCCATTTAAAAAACCCAAAATAATCTTCCTTTGATTCCATATCACCTCTACCCATTTCTTCTTATTCCCTTCATAGCAAAACTTCCTAAACCAGTTGTCTATGGTCTTTGTCTCTATTTTCTCACCTACAAATCCCAATTTGTTAGCAAATTCAACAATTATCCCCCTCTCCTCATCTTCCTCCATCTCTCAGCAATGTTGGACATAATTTATCATCTCTTTCTTCAAATACTTTCTTCTTTTGGTTTCTGTTACATATCACACTTTTGTTTCTTACCCTATCTTACTGGTTACTCCTTTAGTCTTCTCCTTTATTTATTCCTCCTTTGAACAACTTCACATTGCCGGTATTCCCCAAGCATTAGTACAGGCACCCCTTCTGTTCTCCATCTGCCCTCATTCCCAGGTAATCTCATCCACTCTCAGGCTTTAAATATATCTAAGATGACTTCTGGATTTACATATCTACACCTGATCTCCTCCATGAACTTCAGAATCGCATATCCTCTTGCCTATCTGACACCTCCACTTGGAAGACAAGCAGGCATTTTAAATTTAACATTCTCAAAACTGAACATTGATTTCCGATCCCATTTCCAAACTCATTCCTCCTCAATTTCAGTAAATTGCACTGCCCTCTATGTAGATGCATCAGTCAAAAATCCTACAAGACATTGAATCTACTCTTTCCCTAACACAACTCTGATCCCTGTCTTGTCAACTCTACCTCCAAAATATATCACAAATTCTTCCACTTCTTCCTATCTCCACTGTTACCAACTGCTACCATCACTTAGACAAGTCACCATCATCTCTACCCTGGACTACCATAATCACCTCTTAATTATCACACTCTTAAATACATTTTCCACACAAGAGCTTTTAAAACTGTAGATCAGATGTCATTCCCCTGCTCAAAATCTTCTAAAATTGCCATTGCATTTAGAATAAAATCAAAATTCTTTACACTGACCTAAAAGGTCTTACATTATCTGGCTTCTGCCTGTTTTTCTAATCCTATCCCCTACTACTTCTTATTAGTTAAGTCCAGTTCCAGCCATACACACCTACTTACTGTTCTTTAAACACGCAAGTTTGTGCTGGCCTCAGGGCCTTTGCATTTGCTATTCTCTATACCTAAAACCCTTTCCTCTAGATCTTTGCATAGCTGGCTCTTCCTGTCATTCAAGTATCTCTTTGGATGTCACTTCCTCAGAGAGATCTTAAATGATTACCACTTAAGGAGTATCTCTCAATAAATCTCTAGCACATATTATTTTCATTACGTATAGCAATTGTCACTGATAACAGTTTATTTGGTTTTTTGTTTATTGTCTGCTTCTCCCTACTAGAATGTAAGTGCCATGTGAACAAACTCTATGTTAGTTTTGTTCAGTACTATATTCCCAGAGGCTAGAAGAGTGCCTGGCACCTAGCAGGCACTCAAAAATGTGTGTTGAATGAATACACACCAAATAAGAGTAATAATTATGATAATGTCATTCTTTAACCTTAGTTCAAGAACTTTATATGGGTAGTAACATAAATATTTCCTAGGCAACTCACATTATTATCTATGCATAGCTTCTGTATACTATATACGTGGTACTTTAGCTATGATTATGTTGGTTTACAACTTTTGTAAAGGCAAGGATTACACTTTACTCAAGTTTGTATACTGAGAATGAATATGGTATCTGAAATACAATATAGACTCTAAAAATACTTTGGTAGCATGAATAATATCTGTCAAGAATCTGAATAATTGCTTTGAGCTTAACTTTAGTAGAGCTAATATAAACATGTGTAATGAGGCTAAGCATGGTGGCTCATGCCTGTTATCTAGTGCTTTGGGAGGCCAGGGTGGAAAGATCGCTTGAGCTCAAGAATTAGGGATAAGTCTGGGTAACATAGCGAAATTTCATTTCTACAAAAATCAAAAGAAGTAGCCAGGCAAGGTGATGCAGACCTATAATCCCAGTTACTCCAGAGGCTGAGGTGGAAGGATCACCTGGGCCCAGGAGGTTGAGGCTGCAGTGAGTCACAATTGTGTCACTACACTCCAGCCTGGGTGACAGAATGAGACTCTGAGTAAACATATGCAATCAAAACCACATTGAGACACCACCTAACCCCAGTAAGAATGGCCATCATGAACACAACAAGCAACAACAGATGCTGGTGAGGATGTGGAGAAAAAGGAACATTTCTACACTGTTGGTGGGAATGCAAACTAGTGAAACCTCTTTAGAAGACAGTGTGGCAATTTCTGAAAGAACTAGAAGTTGCTCTTCCATATGACCCAGCAATCCCCCTATTGGGTATGTACCCAGAGGAACTCAAGTCATTCTACCAAAAAGATACCTGCACACGCATGTTTGTTGCAGCTCTATTCACAATAGCAAAAACATGAACCCAACCATGTTGCCCATCAAAGCTGGACTGGATAAAGAAAATGTGGTACACATACACAATGGAATATTATGCAGCCATAAAGAAGAACAAACTTGGATGGATTTAGAGTCTATCATACTCAGTGATTAATCACAGAAACAAAGAACAGAATACCATATGTTCTCACTCATAAGCGGACCTTGAACAATTCATAATACTATAAGAAAAGGATTGGAGGCTGGGCCTGTAATCCCTGCACTTGGGAGGCTGAGGCGAGTGGATTGTCTGAGCCCGTGGGTTCGAGACCAGCGCAGGCAACTTGGCGCGACCTCGTCTCTACAATAAAAATAAAAAATTAGCTGGGTATGGTAACACACCCCTGTAGTTCCAGATACTTGGAAGACTGAGGCAGAAGGATCGCCGGAGCCCAGCAGGTCAACGCTGGGGTGGCCATGCACTCCAGCCTGGGTGACAGAATGAGACTCCAACTTAAAACAACAACAACAACAACAACAACAAAAGGAATTGGCAGTAGTGGGAAACTGCCAGGAGGTGGGGGTGGGATTGGCAGTTGAAAGAAACTGCCAGGGGAGGGGCACACCTCATCAACAAGGGTACCTGCATAATAAATATTTGTATACCTAATCCTGAATTATATCCCACATCTTAAAAAAAATTTAATTAAATAAATAAAAATTTAAAAAAACAAGTGCAGACACACACATGTACGTACACACACACACACACACACACACACACACGCACACACACACACAATGAGAGTGGTCCCTCTCCACAGTGGATCTAAAACCTAAAATCAGCCAGGCACAGTAGCTCATGCCTATAATCCTAGCACTTTGGGAGGTGGAGGTGAGAGGACTGCCTGAACTTGGGCAACTTGACGAGACCTCGACTCTACAATAAAATTTAAAAATTAACCAGGCATGGCGGTGTGTACCTGTAGTTCCTACTTGGAAGGCTGAGGTGGAAGAAAGCCCAGCAGGTCGAGGCTGCAGTAGTCAAGAGCATGTGGCTGCATTCCAGCCTGGGCGACAGTGAGATTGACTCAAAAACTAAATATACACATTTTTAAAAAAAACTAAAATCGGAGCAGTAGTTGTATAAAACGGAAGCACAGGAAACAATAAGACATTTTATTTATAGAAACAGTGCAACCGTTTAAGAATAAATGTCTCCAGAAACAGAGAAAAATGAAAATAATTAATGACTTTTGATAGTGGCATTGTAGGTAATGGTTTCTCATTTAAATTCCCCTAACTGTAGTTTATGTAACAAATCCAATTTATAAGAAGAATTCTAGGTTCTATAAATATCCACACTTCCTCCCATTAGAACTTTCACAGGGTAGAAAGAAGACTTGAGGAATTCCTTTTCTCAGAGAGTTATAATAATTTAGTGCACCATCAACTCTCTCAACATTTCCCACCAGGCTGATACCCCTGGACAACCAGTCATACTATTTCTCTATCACTACCAGGTCAGTTATGTAAACATATACTGAGTACACGGCTCTATCCCCAAGTTAACCCAAGTTAACAGGCTGGTAGAGTAAACAAACCTGTAAACAAATAAATGCAATGCGGTGTGATAAAACAGCAACAGAAGTATGTGCAAGGCATACATACAGTAACAAGGAGAATTAATTAATTCTGTCAAGAAACATAACACAAAGAAGGTAATGATGAAGTAAGGTCTTCAAAGGATAAACTGGAATTCACCAGGAAGACAAGGAAGAGGACGGTATGTCAGGCAAAGACCAACACAAAGTGGCATTCCTAAAGGGGTGCAGCTCCTGGATAAATCAAATTGTGTGTGCACCTCCCTAACTTATTTTACAGGTAATATCATCTTTGAAGAAATAGCAATAAAAGCCTTGGAGAAAGAGCATAAACAAAACATAAATTTAAGTTAGGTTTGTAGAAGAGAAAGAAACAGTCCATCTAGTCTTGTTGATAGATTTTGTGTATGTCTGATGTTTTAATATGAATATATGTATGCATATTTTTATTTATCACCAATTAGCTAGCATTGAAATCATGATACAATTAACTAAAAGCTACCTACACAAGCTTTCCTAGAATGCACATTTGCATAAAGCAAAGTGTAATAAATAAAAAAGTTTCTTTTAAAGAGAGAGCTCAAATTGTTTTAAAAATTAAAACTATTTCCTCTACTTTTTTCCTCCAGAAGACCAACACTGTTGATATTATTTCCTTCATTTTCTAAGTCTCTGTGTTCTCATTTGAAAAGTATGTTAATTACTGTGTAATCTCCCTATTTAGACTGGGATATACACATATGTACAAATAATGTTTGGATCTTAGACAAATGAGATAAATAAATCGAATTAAATCTAATACCATTTATCTAGTTAGATACACAATGAACTATTCAAGAGTATGTAAAAATCATTACAATATACACTCAAGTAAGAATCAGAAAAAAATTGCTTATCAAGTATGTGTGTACTTGTGAGATATATGTTCACTGTTAGTTTAAATCAATAGCTTTGACCTCAAGATAGCCACAATCTAATTGAGAAGAGAATGCTCACATTTATAAAACAGAAATAACCCAAGAAAGTGTATATGAAGTCCTAAGCAGCCCAGTAAAGACTGTAGGTGCTATCAGTTCTAAGGATGGAAGCAATTTTTTTTTTTTTTTTTTTTTTTGAGTTGGAGTCTCACTCTGTCAATGAGACTGGAGTGCAGTGGCCATTCCCAGCCACTGCAGCCTCGACCTGCTGGGCTCCGGCGATCCTTCCACCTCAGCCTTCCAAGTAGCTGGAACTACAGGCGCATGCTACCACGCCCGACTAATTTTTTGATTTATTGTAGAGATGAGGTCTCGCCTGCCCAGGTGGGTCTCGAACCCGCGGGCTCAGGCAATCCACTCACCTCAGCCTCCCAAAGGCGCGGGATTACAGGCTGAGCCACCAAGCCCGGCTGGATGGAAACAATGTTAATGACACGCAATGACCAGGCACAGTGGCTCACACCAATAATCCCACCACTTTGGGAGACCAAGACTGGAGGATTGCTTGAGTTCTGGAGTTTGAGATCAGCCAGGGCAATATAGCAAAACCTCATCTCTACAAAAAAAATCAAAATTAGCCAGGTTTGGTGGCTCCCACCTGTAGTCCCAGCTACTCAAGAGGCTGAGGCAGAAGAATCACCTGAACCTGCCAGGTCAAGGCTATGGTGAGCCATGATCATGCCACAGCACTCCAGTCTGGGCAATAGAGTGAGATTCTGACTCAGAAAAGAAAAAAAGAAAAGAAAGACATGGAAAGTACAGAACAAAAGAAAAGAAGAAACTAAGTTACCTATAGTCCAAGCATCTAAAACCAATTATTATTAACATTACAGAGAATTACATTCTAGGCTTCAAAAATATATATTAGAGCTTTGTGGGGGGAAAAGTTAGACCCATTCTTCTCACCATACACAAGAATAAACTTTAAATGGATCAGATATTTAAATTCTTTTTTAAAAACTATACAAGTTCTAAAAGTAAACTTGGGTCAACTCTGTTTAATCTTTGTGTAGGAAAAGACTTTGTAACTATAATTTGAACTACAGAGGCAAGAAAAATTAAAAATTGATGAATGACTACATAATAAGGATGTTTTACATGACAAAACATAAGAAAAGTCAAATGACTAAACAGATATAATAGTCACAAAATGCATCACAGATGAAGAGCTAATACATGGGGGTACCCCAAAAAACCGAATGTGGCCAGGCTCATTGGCTCAACCGGTAATCCCAGCACTTTGCGAGGCTGAGGCGAGTGGATTACCTGAGCCTGAGGGTTCAAGACCAGCCCAGGCAACTTGGCGAAACCTCGTCTCTACAATAAAAATTAAAAATTAGCTGGGCATGGTAGCACACCCCTGTAGTTCCAGTTACTTGGAAGGCTGAGGCGGAAGGATCGCTGGAGCCCAGCAGGTCGAGGCTGAGGTGGCCGTGAGTGTGCCACTGCATTCCAGCCTGGGTGACAGAGTTAGATTCCAACACACACACACACAAACAAAAACAAAACAAACAAGCAAACAAACAGAAAACTAGAATGCATTTATTTAAAAATTGTGTATTTATTCTTACACGTTTAAACTTCAGTCACCTTCAAAGTACTCTCCATTTGATGCAATACACTATTGAGATGCTTTTTCTACTGCTCAAAACAGTTTTGAACTCATCAATTTTTATGCCTTTTAGTGCTTCTGCCATTTTTGTTTCATCTCTTCCACATTAGCAAAACATTCACTTTGAGGACTCTTTTCATCCGGAGGAACAAAAAAAGTTGCTAGGCGTGAGATTGAATAGGGAGGGTGGGACATGGGAGTCGTGCTGCTTTTGGTCAAAAACTGAGGAGCACTCAGTGCCATGTGGCAGGTGCATTGTCATGGTGGAAGAGCCAGTCACCTGTTTGTCACAACTCAGGACACTTCTTCTGGAAACTATGATACCCAACATTAGCTGGTACACTGATGCCCATGGGTTCCTACACTTACTTAGTGGGGGAAGCCTGTAGTACAAGGGGGCTGCCCTCCAAAAAATAATTCTGGGTTTTTTTGTGTCCCTCCTTGTATCTCAAATTTACTTCTTTAAAAAACTCTTTAAAATATAACCACAATTTTAGAGAAAATAGACAAAATACATGGCAATCCACATAGCACTATATACAGGTAGTTTAAAACATAAAAAGATGTTCAATTTCATTCATAAAAAGAGAAATGAAAATTATTAAAACTATGTTAAGATATCATTTATCAATCATCAAACTGACAAAAAAAATTAAAAGCTTGATGCAATGAACTAAATAAAATGTCTGTCCCCCCCAAATTCATATGTGGATCTAAATATATCTAAAAAAAGGAAAGGTCGTATACATTGTGCTATGATGTTATGATGGCTATGACTGCACTAAGTGATAGGAATTTTTCAGCTCCATTATAATCTTATGGGACCATATATTCAGCCCATCATTGACTGAAACATCATGCAGCACATGACTGTATTTTGTTATAACAGCCCAAAAGAACTAAGACACTCAACAATACATTCTGTTGATGAGGATGTAAGAAAACATCTCATGGTCAGAATGAGATACAATGGATGAGATGCTCTCATTCGATGCTGGTGGGAACAGGGCAATATTTAACAAAACGAGATATGAATTTACACTCCAACATAAACCACTTGTAAAAATTTACCCTTAAATTACACTTACAATAATACAAAAATATGTATGCACAAGGTTATACATTGCAGCATTATTTGTAATTTCAAAATACTGGAAACTACCTAAAGATTTCAGTAGAGGGTGTGGGTTGAATAAGCTATATTACATCCATACAATGGAGTACTGTGCAGCTGTAAAGAATGAGAAAGGTCTCTATGAACTGATATGGAATTATTTCCAGAAGATATTAAGTTAAAATAGCAGAGTGCAAAAGAGCATATATAATATCTTTTGTGCAAGAAAAAGGGGAAAATAATACAATATACATTATCGTTACAAAAAGAAACACAGGAAGAATAAATCAGAAAACAAGGAAATCTATTCTATTTTTATTCATTTTTTGAGTCTAGGTCTCACTTTGTTGTCTAGGCTGGAGTGCAGTGGCGTGATGGTTGCTCACTTCAGTCTCAACTTCCTGCTCTTAGGAGATCCTTCTATCTCAGTCATCTACAGGTGTGTGCCACCATGCCATGCTAATTATTAAATTTTTGTTGCAATGTTGCCTGGGATGGTCTTGAACACCTACCTGGGCTCAAGCAATTCTTCTGCCTCAGTCTACCAAAATGCTGGGCTTACAGACATGAGCCACTATGCCTGGCCTGAAATTTGTTTTCTGCAAAGAGTAAGAGTAGGGAGAGAAGTAGAAGGAACACAGGAGAGAGTGACCCTTCTCTGAGTATCACTCTTTGTATAGTTTTGAGGATTGAAAGCAAGTTAATATCCTATATATTCAAAAATAAATTAAATCAAAAGAATTAGAAGGGGGAAAATCTAAAACCAAATGCCAATTAAAACAAATAAATGTAATTTATTTCAAATGAATACCAAGAACATACTGAATAGAAAAATAAAGAGAAAGAACTAAGTCAAGGAATTGGTGAAAACAGTATAGCCTCAGTTTTGAAAGGAGTTGGGAGAAAAAAGGACAAACAAGTTCTAAACTCTTTTTAGTAAAGTTGCTACTTGTAGTGGTACGGACAAAGCAATTTTGGGGTTTTTTTCTGAGTCAGAGTCTCACTCTGTTGCCAAGGCTGGAGTGCAGTGGCACAGTCACAGTTACCACAGCCTCAACCTGCTGGGCTCAGGCAATCTTTCTGCCTCAGTCTTCCAAGTAGCTGGAACTACAGGTATGCCTACCACACCTGGATATATATATATATATGTATATATATATATATATAATTATTATATATATATAATATATATATATTATATATAATATATATATATATATTTTTTGTAGAGATGAAGTCTTACCAAATTGATCAGGCTGGTCTCAGGTAATCCTTTCACCTCCACCTCCCAAAGTGCTGGGATTATAGGTGTGAGCCACCACACCTGGCCTGTAAAGCAACTTTGAAATGATTTTAGATGTAATATAGGATTGAGTAAATATGTTGCTGTTGTTGGTAGCCAGGATTCTCACTATGGAAGAAGAAACATGGAAGCACAGAATGGGGGAAGGCAAAAAAGAATCTTGAGTTGATAGATTGGAGTTGGAGAAACTGACATGAACGAACTCATGATTTCTAAAATATGAATATGTATGTATATTTTTTTATGTATGAATATTCATATGTGTATATACATGCTTTTATTTCCCTGTCGTCTGTCCAAAGGTCCCAGAAACAAATAAAACCTAGAAACAATGAGCATGCCTTGTGCCCAGATCTTGGTTTCCAATACTATTTCTCATGAAAAAGAACCTGGGCTTCTTCAAGAAATGGCTGACTCTAGTGCTGCGGCAGCATAGGTACACTGAAGCCTGGAGCATCCTATTATGTCAGCAAAAAAGGAAGGGCTAAAAAATTATGGGAGCATGTTGCAAGGACATGGGGACTAGCTTAAAGGGGCTCCCACTGTCAAATTTGGGGCAATTTACTAAGTAAATACAGTAATGGATTATAAACCACTGAAAAAATAGCGATCCATGAGTCCATATCAATGATGGATAGATGATATATAGATAGATGGATGGATGGATAGATAGATAGATAGGTAAAGGGAGAAGGGAGGTGTCTGCTTAGAAGGCCCAGGGCCAACTGATCCAGTAGGCACACAGTATCTGAGGTCCAAGATATGTTTGAAAGCCCTTGAAAATGTCTTAACTTTAATTTCTTTTAAAAGAAACCAGAAGAAAAATAAATGCAACAGCAATAGATCAATCCTGGATTTTAGTCCTCTTTCTCCCAACACATGAAATACAATTTTAAAAACTTTAGGCCAGGTGCAGTTGCTTGTGCCTATTGTCCCAGTTACTCAGGAGGCTAAGGAGGGAGGATGGCTTGAGCCCAGGAGTTGGAAGCTGCAGTGAGTGTTACTATACTCCAGCCTGAGCAACAGAACAAAAGCTTGTCTCCAAATAAATAAATAAATGAATATCTCATGGAGAAAGGGGCTCATGAAGGCAAAAGTACCCAAAGCCCAAGAAAGTCACCACACAGCCCTGCTTGAAGCAACTGGTAAATGTGGACAGATTGTTAAACTGGAAAATCATCATTTTGTCATCTTCATTGTAAAGACTGATTCAAGCAACAATCATCAATAGACGCTAAATCTAAGGGAAATTTTTAGTGAGGAATAGGACATTTG
This sequence comes from Cephalopachus bancanus, assembly GCA_027257055.1. Taxonomy (NCBI): domain Eukaryota; kingdom Metazoa; phylum Chordata; class Mammalia; order Primates; family Tarsiidae; genus Cephalopachus; species Cephalopachus bancanus. The sequence goes on along the minus strand of JAPVLO010000379.1, from coordinate 1,822,898 downwards.
CATCATCTTAAAATGTTTCCCCAACAGACTCCCCCGTCCCTCCGCCCCCTTTCCCCTCCCCCTCCTCCTCCTCCTTCTCCAAGTTGGAGTCTCACTCTGTCGCCCAGACTGGAGTGCAGAGGCCACTCCCGGCCACCGCAGCCTCGACCTGCCGGGCTCCAGTGATCCTTCCGCCTCAGCCTCCCAAGTAGCTGGAACTACAGGTGCGCACTACCACGCCCGGCTGATTTTCTTGATTTATTGTAGAGATGCGGCTCGCCAAGTTACCCAGGCGGCTCTCGAACCTGCGGGCTCAGGCGATTCACTCATCTCAGCCTCCCAAAGCGCGGGAGCCACTGAGTCCGGCTAATTTTTAAATTTTTATTGTGGAGACAAGTTCTTACCAAGTTGCCTGGGCTGGTCTCAAACCCCTGGACTCAGATAATCCTCTCGCCTCTGCCTCCTAAAGTGCTGAGATTACAAGCATGAGCCACCATGCCTGGCCGATAATAGTATTGTAGTCAATGTAAGTTAATGAATTTAATAACTGTAAAGCAAAGCCCTATTCTTCAGAAATACATGCTGAGCACATGGTGGTATGCTCTTGTGGTCCCAGCTGAGGCTGAGGCCAGGGGATTGCTTGAGCCCAGGAGTTCAAGACTAGTCTGGGCAATATAGTGAGACCCTCACCTCTTAAAAAGGAAGAAATACAGGCTGAAGTATTTAAAGGAAAAGAGTCATTAGCCATGATATATGTAATCTACATCAAATGGCTCAAGGGGAGAAGTGTGTGTGTGTGTGTGTGTGTGTGTGTGTGTGTGTGTGTGTGTGTGTGTAAAGAGAAAGAAAATAAATGATAAAGCAAATAGGTAAAATGTTAGCAATAGCTGAATCTCTGTAAAGGGTATTTGAGAGTTCTTTGTATTAGGTTTATTTTTGCAACTTCTTATAAGTTTAGCATTATTTCCAAATAATGTCAACAGTTTTGAAAAGTTTTTGAAACTTTTGAAACAAAAAATATTTTATAGTGTCACATATAGGTGTATAACTCACACTGTATGCATACCATTGGCTGGATTTTTCACATAATAGTTCCCATCTTATTATATAATCTTTGAATCTATCATTTTGAATGTCTGCATAACATTCTATCAAATCGATGTGCTGGGGTTTACAGGGCCATTTCCTTATTACTAAAATTTTTAATTACTTTCATTTTTTCCTGTTGAATACTGACAGTTGTTAAGCCTCAGTATTCTATAACCATATTACCTAGATTCAAAATCCCGCCTCTGTTATTTACTAGCCATGGGACTTTGAGCAAATTATTTATCCTTCTATGCCTCAATTTCCTCAAGTCAGACACAATGGTACTCATAAGGCGGTTATATTAAATGAGGTGAGCAATACTGAGCATTAAAACTACAGTGGTGCCTAGCTCATAGTGAGCATCCAACAAATATTAGCTGTTTGTATAATTTTTGTGCATTAAATTTTTTGTTTGGGAGGACCTAAGCTTTTGCAATATTAATAGTTGAATATAAAGGCAATACTGATCCTTCATGATATTTTAAAATGTATAATTAGAGTAAAAATGGCAATATTATGAACAATGAAACTGATGATTTTATAATCCGTGCTTTCTTTAATTTAAAAACTCGTGTACAGGAATTCGCTTAATGAAGATGCATCTGCTGTTCTGAAATACACCACTGGGTGGCGGCATGACCAATTAATTGGCAATATTACTTTAACTCATGATTTTCAAACTCAAATTTACAAAATCCTAAAATAGATAGCGGGTTCCTTGAAAAGAAGTGTGGTTACTCATGCACATCAAATCTTTCGCTAGCAAGTTCATTGGGGTACATCTGTCCCATTACCTCACTAAGTGTTGGTTGGCCAGACATCTCTGAACTGATTCATCCCCCTTCTGACCCCATTTCCACCAAACTTCAAAACCTTTTGGCCTCCCTCAGTCTTTTCCATTTCAGTAAATGACACTAGTACCATCTATCCAGTTGTTTAAGCCAGAAACTAAAAGTCACTCTATTACAGGATGTAGGACATTTTGTTGTTGATTCATAGTATTATATTATATTAAAAGAAGAACGTGGTTCCTATAATATCAATTCTTTTGGTATTTTTTGAGACTGGTTGTGTAGTCAGATTTTACACATTTTCCACATATACTTAAGAAGAACATACACTCTCCATTAGGTGATGGATTCTGGCTATATCCATTAAATCAAGCTTGCTAACTCTGTTTTTCATATCTTCTGTGTCCTTATTAACATTTTGTTGCCTTTTTCAGTTTCTGTGGGAAATATGATAAAGAAAATTTTGCACATTTTTTGCAATTCTGTCAACGTCATTTTTATTTTACGTGTATTGCAGAGGTATTGTAAATTACATACATTCAGAATTGCTACACCTCTTTGGTAAGTTATTCTTTTATTGTTTATTTTGAAAAAAAATAATTCTTTTTGAGTTGGAGTCTCGCTTCGTCGCCCAGACTGGAGTGCAGTGGCACACTCCCGGCCTCCACTCTGGCGATCCTTCTGCTCAGTCTTCCAAGTAGCCGAAACCACAGGCGAGCGCTACCACGCCCAGCTAATTTTTTATTTATTGTAGAGCGACCGCCAAGTTGCCTGGGCGGGTTTTGAACTCGCAGTTTCAGGCAATTCACTCGCCTCACCTCCCGAAGTGCTGGGATTACAAGATGAGCCACCAAGTCCGGCCAAAACGTCTTTACTGCTAACAATGCTTTTCACTTTAAGTCTCTTTTGTCTGGCATTACTTTTGCTACACTAACATTTTTTGGATACTATTTACCTGCTGTATATCTTTCCATTTCCATTTCTAACCTTTCCATGCCTTCATGATTTAGCTATGTCTACAGTTAATATTATGTAGCTAAATTTGTTTCTAATCTGACCAGTTCGGATTTTAACTGACAAGTTTAATCTATTTGTTTATTGAAATTACTGATATATTTAGACTTATTTCTACAATTATAAGATTTTAAAAATTTTATAATGCTATTTTTTTCTCTTTGTATGTCTTATATTTGATTGGTCTAGTTTTATTTATTCTTTCCTTATCTTTATTTAGGTATCTAGAAATATTGAGCGACTTTATATTATGTTTCTATCCTTTTGATAATTACCCTTACATTTTTAATGTGTACATTAGAAAGCCTAAAGTCAATCAATTTATTTATTCCCTTCCTAAGTGATTAAGGGTCTTAGAAAGTTTTATCTCCAATCACTGTACCTCCTAGCTTGCTCATTATTGTTATCTAGTATTTTAGTTTTAACATCTTCTCAATTTAGATGTTAATATCATTGTTTTTTTGAACACTCAATCTGAATGCCAAGTATCATTGTTAATATTGTTTACAATCAATGCTTATTTAGATATACTCATGTTTGGCAATTTTCTTGCTTACCATTTCTTCTTGCATGATGTTATTCCATTGATTAAAATCCTCCAGTGGCTTCATATTAGAAAGAATAATACCCAAACCCTTTACCACAACACTTAGCATGGTCTGGTCCTTGCCTGCTTCTCCAATCTCCTCTCATTCTAATCTTCTCCATTGCTTGCTGCTCTCCAGCTACAATAGTCTTCTTTAAGTTCTTTGGACAGGCTGTAATTGATCACCAGTTTCTTTCCCACCTCAAAATCTATGCGTGTTCTTTTCCTTTAATTCAGCTTCGTCTTCTTTCTATTGTTCCCATTGCTGACTTCCTTCTGAAAATTTTCTTTGACCACCCTGTATAGACTAGGCCCTAATCCCATAATTCTGTACAACAGCACTCTGTTGATTTCATCCATGGTACTTACCACAAGTCATAATTACATATGCAAATGTGTGTTTTCTTGTGTAGTGTAGACCTCCCTAACCAGATCTGACCTATGCGAACATCAGCGGGAATGGAAAAGCAAATGTGGAACATTTTAAAAGAAGGATTTCCACATTCCAATATCAGATTAGATGAGGAGAGCAAATAAAAGGACAACTTAGGTGTAATGCTAAAGTTTCTCCTGTGGAAGCCTGTAAGACTAGAGATACTACTTGACAACAATGGAATGATTGGGGAAATAATCCAATATGAATGAAATTGAGGATGGGAATATCACTTCAGAAATATTAAGGCTAATGTAGCAGCAGGACACACACGTAAAGATATCACATAGACAATCAGATTCATGGTGGCGGAACACAGGTTAGGGGTCAGGACTGGAGACAATTTGGGGAATAACATCTTTTCATCCCTTATCGATTAATATTCAATTTCTCATTGAGCTATTCCATACCTTCTCTTTCTCCTCATTCTTTTAGCAAATATTATTCCTGGCTCTGTGCTAAATGCAAGGACAACAGCAATATATAACAAAATAGATGTTATTCCTGTCCTCATGGAGCTTGCAGCATAAAGGGAGAGAAAGACAGTTAAATAAGCAGTGGCAATAGAGTGAGATGTACCCTACCAAAGAAGGAATAAGTGGTGTTATAGGAGCACATGGCAGGAAAAATTAACCTAGTCTACGTGGTCGGGGAAAGCTTTCTGAGGAGAAGCAATATTTTAGTGAAACCCAAAGGGAAAAAAAGATTTATTTAGGAAAAAAGAGGGAGAAAATAGATCCCCTAAGTAGAGAGAACCTGTATGCAAAGTTTTAGGCAAGAAAAAAACATGTATCCTCAAGCATCCCTACTTATTATGCCAAGGAAATATTATCTTCCAGCCCTTTTAAATTTTGTTTCAGGTTGTTTGAGGTACAATTTATGTATAGTAAAATTTGCCCTTCTAAGGCACACAGTTCTATGAATTTTCACAAACTTATAAGTCATGTCACCATTTTGACAAGTAAGATAAGTAACAGCACCCTAAAAAGTTCCTTTGTGCATCTTTGTGGTCAATCATTCCCACTCTCAGCCCCTGGTAACCACTGATTTGATTTCTGTCCCTATAGTTTTCCCTTTTCCAGAATGTCATATAAATGGAATCATACAATATGTCATTTTTGAAATCTGTCTTCTTTTACAGAGAATGATTATTTTGAAAGTCATGCTTTCTCCTCATTCATTTAACAAACATGAATATTGCTGCATGTATCAGTACTTTGTTCCTTTCTATTGCTGAACAATATTCCATTGTATAGGTGTAACCCAATTTGTTTCACCAGTTGATAGACATTTGGCATGTATTCTTTTTTTCTTTCTTTTTTTTTTTTTTTTTTTTGAGTTGGAGTCTCATTCCGTCACCCCGGCTGGAGTGCAGTGGCCACTCTGGGCCACCGCAGCCTCAACCTGCTGGGTTCCCGTGATCCTTCTGCCTCAGCCTTCCAAGTAGCTGGAACTACAGGTGCGCGCTACCACGCCTGGCTAATTTTTTGATTTATTGTAGAGATGAGGTCTGGCCAAGTTGCCCAGGCGGGTCTCGAACCTGCGGGCTCAGGCAATCCACTCACCTCAGCCCCCAAAGCGCGGGATTACAGGCTGAGCCATCAAGCCCGGCTTGTCATGTTTTCAGTTTGGGGACAATATAAACAAAACTGCTAGAAATATTCCAATAGGGGTTTTGTGTGGGTATGAGTTGTCATTTCTCTTGGGTAAATACTTGGGAGTAGCATTGTTGGGTCATAGAATAAGTATATGTCCAACTTTATAGGAAATTGTCAAACTTTCCCCAAAGAGACTGTACCACTGTGCATTCTTTCTCGTCAGCCATGTATGAAAGTTGCAGTTTTTCTGCATCCTCACCTGCTGGTGAGGATTTCCTAGTGTTTTGGGGGTTTTTGTTTTTGTTTGTTTGCACTTGAACTATTCTAACAGGCTTGCAGTTGTATCTCACTGTCAGTTTAAACTTGCATTTTCCTAATGACTAATAACATTAAGCATCTTTTTGTGTACTACTTGCCATCTGTATATCTTCTTTTGTAAAATGTGTGTTCAAATATTTTGCTTATTTTTTTGCTGGTTTGTTTTCTTATTATGAAGGTTAGAGAGCCTTTTACACATTCAGGTCGCAGATATCTTATCAGATGTTTTTTGCAAATGTTTTTTCCCAGTGTGTCACTTGTTTCTCATTTCCCTGTCTTTCAAAGAGCATAACATTTTTTTGTTCTGTAAAATCCAGCTTATTAATTTTTTCTTCTCTACCCAGCCTTTTAATACCATTCCTTTCCATCCTGTCCTACATAGTCTTTTTTTTCTGACTTCAGACATGCAGAATTCTCCCACTTTTTGCAAAAGTCTTCACCTGCACTCACTGTCCCTTCCCCATTGTCACTTTCTCTTTTATTTCCCAAATAAATTGGAATGAATGGTCTCTAGAAACCTCCATTTCCTTACTCTTTAGTCATTGCTTCAAGCCCTGAAATTTTGCTTCCATTCATACCACACTACCCAAACTAACCTCTTGATGTCACTAAGAAGTCTCTTTATGTGTCAATCCTAATACTACTTTCTAGATTTAATTCTTTTTCTTTTTCTAGACCTAATTCTTCTCTACTTCCTCTTGGCATTTGAAACAGCTGATGAAAACTTTCTTATAAACATGTTTTGGTTTAACTTCTCATTTTCAGCATTTCCCAAAAAGCTGTATAGTATGTCCTTAGGAACTAATTCAATTGTTTTTTAATGTTATGTAAAAAAAAAAAAAGTTTGGGGTTTTCTTGTTTTTGTTTTTAGAGATGGGTCTCACTATATTGCCCTGGCTAATCTCAAACTCCTGAGCTCAAGTGATCCTCCTGCCTCAGTCTCCCAAGTTTCTGAGTCTACTTATGTGCACCATCACACTTGGCTCAAGGGTTTCTTTATTGAACAAATTTAACTTTTTTGTTGTTGTTCTGAATTCAGACTAAATACTCAGAATAAAATTATTCTAGTTTTGTATTGTATTATAATATATTACATATTCAGAAGAAAAACAATCTGGAAATAATCTCCTAGGACAGGGAGAGTACTTTTTAGGATCACAAAGTTTATTTCTAATATTTATTAGGTAGAGAAACTGAAATACAATAAAATAAATTTTTCTCCCTAAAGCAAACTTACAAGAAGCAAGAAGTTTCAGTTTTTATTTTGCTTCATTGGAACCACAATTAACAAATAGTTTCACCCTTCTCAGGTATTCCCCGTAACCACCACCTTTTTCCTTTTGCTTTCTCTTTCTTTTGCCCCTTTTTAATTCTTCTAGTTAGCATAATGACCAGAAAATATGACTAAATTAAACCATTGCATTTCTCTCAAATCTAGGTCAAGGCAAGTCTTGTTATTCCAGCTATCTCTTCTCCTGGCTTCCCTTTACCTTCTAAAAAGTCTGTTTTCAGATGGACAGCTCCTGCTTCTTTCTTCTTGGACAGGGCAAAAGCCAGCAATGGCTGAAATTTTGGATTAGTGTCAGAAGGCCAGGCTAGGAAAAGCTGTGCCCTGGAGTCTTCTATGTCTTCCTCTTGGGGATGTAAATGCATTCTGAGCACACTGAGAGACAGGAGAATATAGAAGAAGCAGCTTTGGAGTTAGAAAGACCTGAATTCAAATCAGTCTTGACTACCACTTATTAGCTACATGAGCATTTTTTCATATTTGCTGATCATTCACAAATCTTCTTTTGAAAAATGTCTGTTCATATCATTTGTCCACGTTTTGTTTTGTTTTGTTTTGTTTTGTTGGAGTCTCACTCCCTCCCCCAGGCTGGAGAGCAGTGACACACTCACAGCTATACCAGTGTCAACCTGCTGGGTTCCCACAATCCTTCCGCCTCAGCCTTCCAAGTAGCCAAAACTACAGGCGCGCGCTACCACGCCCGGCTAATTTTTTATTTATTGTAGAGCTGAGGTCGCTTCAAGTTGCCTGGGCTGGTCTCGAACCCGCAGACTGAGCCAATCCACTTGCCTCGGCCTCTCAAAGTGCTGGGATTACAGGCTGAGCCACCAAGCCAGGCTTGTGCACTTTTTAATGGGATTATTTGGTTTTTTTGGTGTTTTGTTTTTGTTTTTTCTTGCTGATTTGAGTTCCTTGTAGATCTTAGATATTAGTCCTTTGTTGAATGAACAGTTTGTGAATATTTTCTTCCATTCTATAGGCTGTCTATTTACTCTGCCATTTATTTTGCTGTGCAGAAGTTTTTTAGTTTAATTAGGTCCCACCTTTTTTGTTGTTGCATTTGCTTTTGGGGTCTTAGACATAAATTATTTGCCTAGGCCAAAGTCCAGAAGAGTTTTTCCTAGGTTTTCTTCTAGAATTTTTATGGGTTCAGGTCATACATTAAAGACTTTAATCCATCTTGAATTAATTTTTGTATATGGCCAGATATAGGAATTCAGTCAGAATGGCCATTATTAAAAAGTAAAAAAAAAATAGATGTTGACACAGATGCCATGAAAAGGGAATGCTTACTCATTGTTGGTGGGAATAAATGTAAATTAGTACAACCTCTATGGAAAACAGCACGGAGATTTCTCAAAGAACTAAAAGTTGATTTATCATTTGAAACAATCCCACTATTGGGTATCTACTCAAAAGAAAACAAGTCATACAAAGACGACACTTGCACTTGTATGTTTATCACAACATACTTCACAATTGCAAAGACATGGAATCAACTTAGCTGCCCATCAATTCATAAGTGGATAAAGAAGACAGATGAATGGATAAAGAATACTACTTAGCCATAAAAAAAGAATGAAATAATGTCTTTTGTTGCAACTTGTATGGAACTGGAGGCCATTATCCTAAATAAAGTAATTCAGGAACAAAAAACCAAATACCACATGTTCTCACTCATAAGTGGAATGAGAAATGAAAAGTTACCTATCAGGTACAATGTATACTATTCAGATGACAGGTACTCTAAAAGCCCAGATTTCATCACTATACAATTCAACAGTGTAACCAAAAACCAATGGTATACCAAAGCTATTGAATTTTTTGTTTATTTTCATTTTTATTATTTACTTATTATTCTTTATTGAGTCACAGTCTCACTCTGTCACCCAGGCTGGTGTGTAGTGACATGCTCATGGCCACTGCAGCCTCAACCTACTGGGTTCAGATGATCCTTCAACCTCAGCCTTTCAAATAGCTGGAACTACAAGGTGCACGTCACCATGCCTGGCTAATTTTTTCATTTTTTGTAGAGACGAGGTCTCACAAGTTGCCCAGGCTGGTCACAAACCCTCAGGCTCAGGCAATCGTCTCACCTCCACCTCCCAAAGTGCTGGAATTACAGGTGTGAGCCACCATGCTGGCCTATTTGTGTTTAATGAAAGCTTTCAGGATAGGAATTTTTGATGTGGCGAGGACAGCTCTAGTTGTAGTTTCTGTATTGTGTTTTGGAGAATCTAAAAGTTCTATGAAGCATATAAAAAAGTTTCTGAAAGCATAGTAATGGGACATATATTTCATTTTTGCCTGCTTTGTGATTTCCAGACCTCACCTTGACAATAGATACATTGGTAATTAGCACTCAATAGTAACACTTTTTGTAGAAAGAGTTAGGAGCCTGTGAAGATCATACAGCAAGTAAAAGTCTATAAACAAAATTTAAGATACCTTGTTAATTCTTTTCCTTTGTCCATAAGTATTTTACATAGATCATATAAAATAAATGGGACATTAACTTTAATCTGAAACACTTTTGGTTAGAATAAGAGTATACGTAATCTTATTTTGATTTGGTTTGGTTTGGGGTTTTTTATTTATTTTTGGTCTCTGTGTTGCCCAGGCTAGACTAAAATTCCTGAACTCAAGCAATCTTCCTGAGTAGCTGAGACTACAGGCACATGCCAGTGTGCTCAGTGTATAATCTCTCTTAAAATATACTCACACGTGTACACATGTATGTGCAAAAACATAGTAATTGCAGCCTATTTGTACTAACAAAAGACTGGAAATAATTGGTTGAGTATTATAGAATAGTCATATAATGGAATACTATAAGCCCATAAAATAATAATTATTAAACAAATAGCAATGAATGCCCAGAACCTTATTAAGTGCTGAAGGAGATTAAAAAGAAGTATATGCCATAGCTCTTAACTTGGAGGAGACTATGACCTCATTGGGAAGGGTCAAAGATGCATAGTATATCTGGCTTTGAATTATGTGTCTTCTATGTGAGTCAACTTCTTAATCTGTATTCTTGAAAAATGGATAAGCAAACTACAGCTCATGGACCAAATCCAACTCCCTGTCTATTTTTATAAATAAAAGTTTACTAGAACACAGTCATACCCATTCGTTTACCTACTGTCTGTGGCATCTTTCCTGATATAGAGTTGAGTAGTTACTACAGAGACCATATGTCCCACAAACCAAAAATATTTACTAACTACCCCTTCACAGAAAGTTTGCCAACCTCAACTCTAGGTTTTTTAAAAAAATTATTCCAGGTCTTAACAATCATTTGGAATTAAGTATGGTAGTTTTAAAATATGCCCATATTAATTTATTTTGGCAATTGTTACATGCCAGGTACTGTTCTAGACACTACATGCTTTGGGGGAAACTTGCCTATATGTTTGACTTCCTAATATGTTGCATTTGAAGTATCTGTGGATTTCCAGATAAAGATTAATTTGCTCTTTTAGCAAACATTAATTAAGACCTAATATGGGCATTATCATACACACTGAAGAAGCAGAGGTGAAAAAAATATGTAGTATAAGAGTCAAGCAATTGTACTCCACATCTTGAAAATAAAATGTTAAGCTGGGCTCGGTAGCTCAGTCTGTAATCCTGTGCCTTGGGAGGCTGAGGTGAGTGGATTGCCTGAGCCTGCAGGTTCGAGACCCGCTTGGGAAGCTTGGCGAGCCCTCATCTCTACAATAAATCAAAAATCAGCCACGCGTGGTAGCACATGCCTGTAATTCTGGCTACTCGGAAGGCTGAGGCGGAAGGATCGCCAGAGCCCAGCAGGGCGAGGCTGTGGTGAACAGGAGCGGTCACTGCACTCCAGTCTGGACGACAGAGTGAGACTCCAACTCAAAAACAAAACAAAACAAAACAAAAATGTTATAAAAAGAGACAATGATAGCTATAAGATTAATAATAGCCATATGACCCACTCAAATATCTCACAGAGCCTACCTATATGATGAAAGCTATATTACAGTAATAATGACAACAATGGCAATAATAATAATAATAATGCTAATAATAATGCTATAATTTACTCAGCACTTACTACAAGATAGACATTTGTATAAATGAGTTCATTAAATACCACTAACAACCTAATAAGGTACACATTCATATACCCAATCTACAGATGGAGAAACTGAGACTTATATAAGATAAGCTACTTGATAAAAACTTCACAATTAGTAAAAAAAAATAATAATAATTTTAAATGTCCATAAAATTTGGTACTCTTTTCTTTAAAAGGTGAATCTTAAGTCTGTGTTTTTTTGAGTGTGTGCAGGACTTAACTTCTTTCTAACAGAGTATGATGTAAATGAGACTAGATCATAAAAGATGGTTCAAATCTTTTCCTTGCTTTCTTTCTCTCAGATCACCTGTGCTGAGGGAAGACAACTTCTATGTTGTAAGAACACTCAGGTAGCACCACAGAGAGGTCCATGTGGCAAATAACTGAGATCTCCTGCCAACAGCCAGCAAAGAACTAAGGGTCTTCCACTGACTGCCATGTGAATGAGCCTTCCTTGGAATCCTTTAGCCCCAGTCAAGCCTTCAGATAACTGGAGTCTTAGCCAACATCTTGACTGCAACCTCATGAGAGACCCTGGGACAAAACTACCCAGCTAAACCACTTCTGAATTTTTGATCCATAGAAACTGTGAGATTAAATATTTGTTATCTCAAGCTGCTCAGTTTTGGGGCAATTTGTTATTCAGCAATAGGTAGCTAATACAAAGCTGAAAGTTATAGATATTCTAGAGCAATGGGTCCATAAACATTTTCTTGATGAACCAGATGGTAAATATCCTAGGCTTGTAGGTTATATGGTTTCTGTTACAACTTCTCAACTCTGTCTTTGTGGCAGGAGAGCAGCCATATATAATAGTTAAACAAATGTGAATGGCTGTGTTCCAATAATACTTTATTTACAAAAACAGGTGGCAGGCATGTGGATTGTAGTTTGCCAATCTCTGCTGTAGAGAAACCAATTATAGTAGTATTAAGCAATGATTAGAAAGAAGTGATAGAAGCTGAGGGATTTCTCAGTTTAAGGCTGCAAAGACATTTACCAAGGAAACTTCTTTTTTTTTTGAATTGGAGTCTCACTCTGTCGCCCAGGCTGGAGTACAGTGGTACACTCAGGGCCACTGCAGCCTCGACCTGCTAGACTCAGGTGATCCTTCCACTTCAGCCTTCCAAGTAACTGGAACTACAGGCATGAACCACCACGCCCGGCTAATTTTTTGGTTTATTGTAGAGACAAGGTCTCACCAAGTTGCCCAGGCTGGTCTTGAACCCCTGGGCTCAGGCAGTACTCTCACCTGGACTCCCAAATTGCTGGGATTACAGGCTTGAGCCACCGTGCCTGGCTACCAAGGAAACTTCTGATTGGAAAAGGGTATATGCACAGTATAGTCACAATTCTCTTTTTATCTTTCCCTGTAAATTTTTTCCAAGAAAAGAAGAGATATAAAATAATTGGAAGGATAATGGAACTTTTTTCCTAAGAAATCTGATGTGGCCAGGCTCAGTGGCTCAGCCTGTAATCCCAGCACTTTGGGAGGCCAAGGCAAGTGGATTGCCTGAGCCCACGGGTTCAAGACCCACCTGGGCAACTTGGCGAGATCTCGTCTCTACAATCAATAAAAAGTTAGCCGGGCATGGTAGCGCGCCTGTAGTTCCGGCTGCATGGAAGGCTGAGGCGGAAGGATCGCCGGAGCCCAGCAGGGCGAGGCTGCGGTGGTGGGAAGCGTACCACTGCACTCCTGTCTGGGCGACGGAGTGAGACTCCGACTCAAAAAAAAAAAAAAGAAAAAAGAAAAGAAAAAAATCTGATGCAATGAGGACTAAGCCCCAACCAGACAAGAGAATGAGAAAACCAAAAAGAAGGAGAAAACTGTTTGTTTGATCTTTTTTGTCAAGCTGCTAAAACATTTCAGCACCAGTGTCAAAGCTGGTGTTTTAAACGAGCAAAGCAAGCTTGTTAAGGGTAGAAGGAAAATTTTTTTCCTGTTAACTACCTAGAAATAGAACCAGGAACTAAAAAGTAGTTGATAGTTTAATTTAAGAATTACCCTTGCTGGGCACAGTGGCTTATGCCTGTAATCCCAGTGCTTTGGGAGGCCTAGACAGGAGGACTGTGTGAGCCCAGGAGTTCGAGAACAGCCTGAACAATATAGTGAGACCTCATCTCTACAAAAATCAGAAATTAGTTGGGTGTGATCAGGAAGCTGAGGAGGGAGAGTCACTTGAGCCCAAAAGTTAGAAGCTGCGGTGAGCCACGATCATCCCACTGCACTCCAGTCTGGGTGACAGAATGAGACCCCAACTCAAAAGAAAAAAAAAGTGACCCAACATTTCTTGTCTGTTTCTTAACATTATTCTCTAAGTGTATAACTTCTATTTTGTGATCCTTAGAAGTAATTGTTCAAATCTGTAAATTTACTAAACATATTACTATGGAAAAAAACATAACTAACCAAAATCAAATGCTTACCAGATTTTTTAGAAGGAAGTCTGACTGTTTGGACCTTACCATCATAGTCTGAGGTTACTATTTTTAGTGGCAACTCCAGACTTATCATGCAGCATGCAGCATGCAACCCTAGACCTAATATAATAATAGCTAATAATTATTGAATATTAAATACTAAACATCAGGCACTGGGCTAAGCACGTAACATGCATTATTTCATTTAATCCTCCCAATAATCCTGTAAGGAATTATTATTCCCATTTTAAAATAAGAAAAACTGAGCTTAGTAAGTAATTTGTTCAAGGTCATTCAAATACCAAGTGGCAGGGCTAGAATCTGAACACAGGCAGCCTACTTCTGAAGCCAGTGGTCTCTGTAAGTCCTCAGAAGAAAGGGTTAAGTGTAACATTGTGTAATAACTATGACATCACATGTTCTTTCATAAGTCAATTTAGTTGGGTGAAGAGAATTCAAATGCACTAAACAATAGAAAAGCATGCTTATAAAACACAATAGCAATACTCATACATTACTATACAGTAAAATAGCATCTAAAGGGGTGTTGGTTGCCCCCATGTAACATGTAAGAAAAAACTAAACATAGGCAAATTACAGTACCCTAACGTTCCTTAAATTGCACATCAAGTACAGTTCTATAGACATAGATGTATAAGGAAACAACAGATTCGCATCTCTCTTATGTTCACTCTGGGATATAGTCTCAATTAGGAGAATGGTTGAAATTTACCTTCAAAACATAAATACTCTCTCCTTCCTTCTCTCTATCTTGCTGAGTGTATATAGTTGAATATACATAATTTTAAAATAGTACTTATGATGTTACTCCACTGTAATATAAATCTAGAAGAGAACATAAATTCTAAGGCACCCCAAAGTAAAGAATAGTAATAAATCTTTTTTTATCAAATACAGCCCAGGAATAAGTAACTCAGGGGTATTTTGATATATCTCTGCCAGGGCATATGCACAATGTCCATTCTTTTAAGCAAGTCATCTTAGCCTACCCTGTGGATGGGTATTATTCAGGCAAAAGAAACTATTACATGCAGAGCAAATTTTCTTTTCTCCTAGTTGTCTAACATCAGAACAGGAATTGAAGGTTTTTTGAGATGACAGATGAAGTTGTCAAGTTCTGAAGGAGACAGAACTTGGATAGCTGACACCAAGAAATTTAGGAGACACTGCTTGGAAAAAGAGGAGTGAGCCAACGAGAGGACAGAAAAGAACGGTTGAGGAGGGAATTGGTTTCAGATGAAGAAGGCAAAGAAAGAAAGTGGAAAATGAGAAAAATCTCTCTGTAAAAACCAGTATGTCCTGTCTAGTTCCTCATGAAGCTAAGTTCTAGCGTTTGTTCACTAACAGAATCACCATAACGTCAAAAAAAGAAAAAAAGCAAGGGTTGAAACAAGGCCAGGCCTAGGGTGAGGCAAGTAAAGTATTCACCTCAGGCACCCAACTGAAGAGGAATCCAAAACACTCTGTAACCAAGATAGATAATATTTTAATGCAACAGCTTAAAATATCAAATCGACAAACTATACCTAGATGCCTGCTTTGCAAGTAAAGTTTTTTTGGAACCGGGGTCAGGTTTAGGATGAGGAAACCGAGACAGGGTCTTACAAGTACAGCACAGAATCCTGTCTTTGTTTAAAATGTTGATATTCTGTTCATCGTGAATTTTTTGCACTAACTTTGAATTTAAAACAATAGGCATTAAAACATTATCTCAGTTACTGAGGTTTTTTGGCTCTCCTGCAATGTTGCACCTCACTCCCATCACCCTAGTCCCGGCCTGGGCTGTGGAGGAGAGAGGGAGAAGAAAGGAAGACGTAATCGGTGGTGGTTTAAAGATTTGTGCATGGATTTGGGGTCAAGACCTAAAGCAGGAAAGTTGGAGATTCCATTCTATCCCGCTGTATGCATTCTGTGCCCTGTGCGCCCTCATGCCAGTGAAGGCCGTTCTTTCATCGAGCTCCTTCACTTGCCTTAGCAGCTGCGCTCACTTTTATATGCAGGTTCTGGAATGCCGAGAGCTGTCTGGCAGCCAACATCTCTCCTCAAACATGACGTTCTCTGTAATTCAGTTACAGACACCTCTTTCCTTAGCCTTCTCACCCAGGGAGCCTGAGCAAGGAATCTAACTAAGAACTAAGCCTCATTTGCCTTCTCTGGATATGCAAGTGAATTTGCATATATCTTGTGTCCATTTGCATTCCCCTCACATGGGGCATTTAGAATAAAAACAACATTCATGAATCAAAATGAAACTAGTTCCATTCTTTCTCTGTCAAAGTATAGGGTAAGTAAAAGGATACCGCAGTGAGAGAAAAGAGCTGAAATTATATTTGCCAGGGTTATGTGTAGTTTTAAAAGCAATCCAATTTGGTGGCATTTACCACCACGAAATTGGCGTTTAATATTTATAGGTTTAGCCTTGGAGAACATAATCGCTCATGACTGAAATAGCCACCCCCTTCCTCTACTATTCATGTAGAAATTTGAGCCAAGAGCCCCTAAAAGCTGAAACCGCCCTCTTTTCCTCCTCCAGGTTGCACTTAAGAGTGTGGAAAGCCTGAGGGTTCCAGATGACTGGTTTCTCCATTTGAGACCGAGTGGCTGAAGAACCAATTTAAAAAGAGGAAAGGAAGGTGGGTTGCTCCTCATCCCCCCTCAACCCTTTAGGAGCTAAAGGAACTAAGGAAAGACAAAGAGTAGCCTGGTATGAACACTGCTCCAAAAAACCAACCAGTGGACGGTGGACTACTGGCCTCCAAATGAGATGGAGCCCAATATGACAGAAAATGATGTCATGAATAACAAGGATAAGTTAATTATAAAGTTGTTTAAGAAAATAGAACTGAGATGTAAGGCAATGTCAGCATGTCTCCAGCACCATCCAAGTGAAAAGGTACCTAACCAGAGAGTGTGAGCCTTGCAATCTGTGCGACAGGTAGGTAGCACAGGGAGGAAGGATGAACTCAATCCTTCACAGTTTGAAGAAAGTCCTGTCAGTGCATTTAATCTCTTTATTTTAAATAACTTGTTATTAGGTAACTTTCTGGTTATTGGATAATCACTAACCAAGAAAGGGGTGCCCAGGACAATGGATTTCCACTTTCAAATATTCCCATGACTACAATTTCATGAAATGGCATCCTGGTTTATAATTCAGCGTTTTGTAAATTTGGTTAGTATAAACTGATGCCCAATTCAACTCTTGACTGAACTGACAAAATACAAGCTTCTGACCAATGTGTTACCAAGCCTTATTATTTCCTTTAAATGTTATATACATCCAGAAAAATACTATGACAAGCATGCATTAATAGGGGAATTACTTTATGGTAGTTCTAATAGCCAAAAAAGAAAAAAATATATTGGCAATAACCTAAATGTCCTTCAATAAGAGATTGGCTAAATATGCTATGGAAAAATTACACTATACAAAATTCTGAACAATTAAAAATTATAATATAGATGTGTATTTAATAATATGGAAAAATTTCCAAGATATGAGGGGGATCCCCCAAACACCCAGAATTTATTTATTAAAAAATTGTGTATTTATTCTGACATGTTTAAATTTCAGTCACCTTCAAAGTACTCTCCGTTTGATGCAATACATCTATCGAGATGCCTCTCCCACTGCTCAAAACAGTTTTAGAACTTGTCAATTTTCATGTCTTTTAGTATTTCTGCCATTTTTGGTTTGTTTGTTTGTTTCACCTTTTCCACATCAGCAAAACATTTCCCTTTGAGGATTTTTTTCCATTGAGGAAGCAAAAAAAAAAGTGGCTTAGGGCAAGATGAGGTGAATAGGGAGGGTGGGGCCCAGGGGCAAAAACAGCTGAACACTCAGTGTGGTGTGGGCAAGTGAGCTTGTATATGGGCAAACGCGTTGAAAGAATCTCCAAAAAAAGAATTCTCTGAAGCTGCACACAGCTTCTCATAACATTGCTAGCTGATGTGTTCCTAGAACACTTACCCAACAGAGGAAGCCTTACTACAAGGGGCCTGCCCTTCAAAAAATAATTCCAGTTTTCTCTTCTTGAATATTATTAAATAAAACTAACATACATTTCAGAATAGTCAAGATAGAATAATCACATTTAGGTGATGTGTGTGTGTGTGTCTGATGTTTATGGTCAACATTTTCTGGAGCCATTTCAAGTAGTTACTTGTTTAGAGTGATATTAGAGAAAGATGGGGGAACAGGTGAGTTATACTTTGTAAAGTACGTCTGTAATCCTTCACATTTTTATAGTGACCATGTTGTCCTTTTATAAGGAATATTAATTTATAGTAAGTAATGTATAGCAACAGAAGTACTTAATATACTCTATGTGGATTTATTCATTCATATGTATATATATTACACACACACAAAGTGAGTGTAAGAGTAAGCACTAATGCATTTGAAAAAAAATATGCCAAATACAGTGTTTCTCATTAAGTAGTGGGATACTAAATGATTTTTATTTTCTTTTAAAAACTTTTTTTTAGATTTTTATAATAACCCTGAGGTAATTTTTCATGTTGTGAATAATACAGATTGCTTGTTCTTTTCAAGTTACAAAAATTATTATTATTATTATTATTTTTTTTTTTTTTTTTTGAGTTGGAGTTTCACTCTGTCGCCCAGACTGGAGTGCAGTAGCCACTCCTGGCCACTGCAGCCTCGACCTGCTGGGCTCCGGCGATGCTTTCGCCTCAGCCTTCTGAGTAGCCAGAATTACAGGCACGCGTTACCACGCCCGGCTGATTTTTTGATTTATTGTGGAGATGAGGTCTCGCTGCCCAGGCGGGTCTCGAACCTGCAGGCTCAGGCAATCCACTCACCTCAGCCTCCCAAAGCACTGGGATTACAGGCTGAGCCACTGAGCCCGGCTACAAAAATTATTTACTTTCAAATTAGAAAACTTAGACAATACATGTAAGATTAGAAGAACATTATCAGGCTGGGTGCAGTGGCTCAAGCCTGTAATCCCAGCACGTTGGGAGGCCGAGGTGGTGGCCATGAGCATGCCACTACACTCCAGTCTGGGCGACAGAGTGAGACTTCAACTCAAAAAAGAAGAACATTATCAAAATTTACCTATAATCTCACCATTCAAAGATGACCATTGTTAACCTTTTGGTGTAGGTCCTTCTCATCCTTTTGCAATGGATTTTTTAAAATTCTTTTGGGTACATACCCAGAAGTGGAATTACTGGGGTCATATGGTAAGTCTATATTTAATTTATTGAGGGATCATCAAACTGTTTCCACAGTAGGCTGAACCATTTTATATTCAGCTACCAATGTGTGAGAGTTCCAATGTCTCCACATCTTCACCAATATTCATTATTTTTATTTATTTATTTTAGGTGGGGTTTCTGTTGCCCAGTCTGGAGTGTAGTTGCATGCTCACAGCCACTGCAGCCTCGACCTGTTGGGATCAGTTGATCCTTCTGCCTCAGGCTTCCAAGCAGCTGGAACCACAGGCGTGCGCTACTACACCCATATAATTTTTTTGATTTATTGTAGAGACCAGGTCTCACCAAGTTGCCTAGGCTGTTCTTGAATCTGTAGGCTTAGGCAATCCTTTTACCTCTGTCTCCCAAAGTGCTATGATTACAGGCATGAGTCACCACACCCAGGTTTTTTTTGTTGTTTTCTTTTAAGTCAGAGTGTTACTCTGTTGCCCAGGCTAGAGTGCAGTGGCATGATCACAATGACCACGGCTCACAGAAGCCTTGACCTCTTGGGTTCAGACAATCCTTCCAACTCAGCATCCCAAGTAGCTGGGCCTACAGGCATGTGCCACCATGCCCCGCTAATTTTTTATTTTTTGTAGAGACAAGGTTTTGCTATTTTGTCCAGGCTGGTCTCAAACTTCTGGACTTGAGCAATCCTCCCACCTCGACCTCCCAAAGTGCTGGGATTACAGGCATGAGCCACTGCACCTGGCCAAAAGTTTTTAATTTTGATGACGTCCAATTATCTGCTTTTTCTTTTGTTGCTGCTTTGGCATCATATTTAAGAAACAATGGTCATATCTAAGGTCATGAAGACACTAAGTTTTGACATTAAATGGGTTTTCTTTACACTAAGTTTTCTTTTAAGAGTTTTATTGTTTTAGGTCTTACTAAACAAAAAATATTCATATTTTATCTATTTTGAGTAAATTTTTGTATATGGTATAAGGTAGGGGTCAACTCATCCTTTTGCCTATAGATATCCAGTTGTTCCAGTACCATTTGTTGAAAAGACAATTTTTCCCCATTAGTCTTTGAACCCTTGTTGAAAATCAAAGTACTACTTTTTAAATTAGAAAACAATATCAAAATAATAAAAAATGTATATAGAGAATGTGTTCCCTCTTTTCTTCTTTATTATTTCTGTTATAATTCATCAAGTTCTTACTCCCTTATACTCTGACTAATGCAATAGTCTTCTAACTATCTTAACTATCACTGACAAAGATCCCTTTGCTACCAACATGTCATTTCCTTGCTCAAGAATGAGCTAGGTTGCTATTGCCTAAAATAGTAATTGGTGACTAGACCTCATAGTATATTTACTCCACCAGGTTACAATAATCTTCCCATTGCTTCTAGTATAGATGGATTGGAAGAAAAATTGAATCAAAATATATTCAGGGTAGAAGGACTAAGGAGATATATCCTTTTTAGCAAGGGGTAAAAATAGTATTTTTCTTTTCTTTTCTTTTCTTTTTTGAGTAAATGTCTCACTCTGTCACCCAGGTTGGAGTGCAGTGACACACTCATGGCCACCACAACCTCAACCTACTAGGCTCAGGTGACCCTTCTGCCTCAGCCTTCCAAGTAGCTGGAACCACAGGAGCACCACCACTCCTGGCTAATTTTTTGATTTATTGTATAGACGAGGTCTTGCCAAGTTGCCCAGGCTGGTCTTGAACCCCAGGACTCAGTCCATCCTCTCACTTCCACCTCCCAAAGTGCTGCGATTACAGGTACTAGGCCACCGTGCCCAGCTAAAAATAGTATTTCAATCTCAAAATCAACCATCATTTATTCTTTCCACAAACATTAACTGGACACCTATTATGTTCTAGGAACATACAGTTACTTACACAAGAGGGAGTACAATAATAAGTGTGAATAAAATGCTGTGGGAACACCAAAATGGAGCAAGTTTAATAATAGGAAGATTCCTTTCTACTTAATAGATCTGTTAAATTGCCACTATAACTATCTAGAACTACTCTTTTTGATAGTATTTCCCTATCACCAGTTTATCTTTTAATTCATTCATTTACAAATATTTGTTAATTGCCTACTTAATTCAGATAAAGGGAAAAAGACATTTCTAATCTGGCTGGGATTGAGTCATGACATATAAAAGCTAAAAAGTAATATAACTGTGAAGTTTTAAGTAACATTTTCTAATTTGTTGGTATCTTTTAAAAGTACGTAAAATTGACCGGGCTCCGTGACTCAGCCTGTAATTCCAGCATTTTGGGAGGCCAAGGCGTGTGGATTGCCTGAGGCCATGGGTTCAAGACCAACCTGGGCAACTTGGCGAGACCTCATCTCTACAACAAATAAAAAATTTAACTGGGTGTGGTAGCACGCACCTGTAGTTCTGGCTACTTGGAAGGCTGAGGCGGAAGGATCACCAGAGCCCAGCAGGGTTGACGCTGGAGTGGCCATGAGTGTGCCACTGCACTCCAGCCTGGGTGACAGAGTGAGACTCCAACTCAAAAAAAAAAGTATGTAAAATTAATACAATAGGAAAAAAAAAAAAGTACAAGTCAAGAGCACTGTTGTCTCAAGGCAAAGAACCAGGTGCCTCAGTACAGTGGTATGCCATTGCAGTACGCCACTGTTGTTTGTACAGCATGTTACCGTAATTGTACCCACAATAGTTATCAGAGTTTGTACACTATTTCATACACACACACACACACACACACACACACACACACACACACACACAGGCTGGAGTGCAGTGGCACACTCACAGCCACCCTAGCGACAGCCTGCTGGACTCAGGCAATTCTTCTGCCTCAGCCTTCCAAGTAGCTGGAACTACAGGCCCAGCTAAATTTTTTATTTATTGTAGAGATGAGGTCATGTCAAGTTGCCTGGGCTGGTCTTGAACCCATGGACCCAGGCAATCCACTTGCCTCAGCATCCCAAAGTGCTGGGATTACAAACTGAGCCACTGGGCCTGGCTGAAGCTTATTCTTATAACAATATTCTCATGTATTTGCATCCTAATATGCTTACCTGAGTTCTTTACCTAATGAATTCTCAAAAGGGAAAGATCAGTGTATCCAAGAAGGATTCCATTAAGAATTCAAAGAATAAGTAGTATTTAGAGAGGATGGGAGAAGAATATATATCCCTACATAGGAAAGATGGGAATGTGCATGATGTGTTGGGAAAAATAAATAGATGCGCCTAGTTAAGCAGAGATTTATAAAGAGGATTATACCAGCAAATGGGTTGGGAAGTCTTATAGAGGGCATTTGTTTTTGTTGCTTTGCATCCTTTAACCTTTTTATGGTAATAAGCACCTAATTTCCTCTTGAAAAACCGCCCTCTCCGTCTTCTCTGACTAAATGAACTTTGGCTAGAGTTCATCCTAACCACAGGCCAGAAGTGAATATGTGACTCAGACCTAGCAAATCATTGTTACGTTCCCTGGATGCAGAAATGGTTCAGGAATAGGCAATAAAATGCAACGAAACTTTCACTGGGGGGCACATGGTCCTTTCTTCTGAAATTGCTAATAGTAGGGGTGCTATAAGCTTGGTGCTGCTAAGAGGTCAGCACCTTGTGCGAGGAAAGGATTCTTTTTTTGAGTTGGAGTCTCACTCTGTCACCCAGGCTGGAGTGCAGTGGCACGCTCATGGTCACCCCAGAGTAGACCTGCTGGGCTCAGGCAATTCTTCCATTTCAGCCTTCCAGATAGCCAGAACTGCAGGCATGTGCTACCATGCCCGGCTAATTTTTTGATTTATTGCAGAGATGAGGTCTCACCAAGTTGCCCAGACTGTTCTCGAAACCATGGGCTCAGGCAATCCTCTCACCTCAGTCTCCCAAAGTGCTGGGATTACAGGTTTGAGCCACCACGCCCGGCCAGGATTCTTATACAGCAGAAGACAGATTATGAGGTGAAGAGGGAAAAAGTCCCAGTGACACTATCCAGCCCCTGGATTGAGGCATAACTGAGACAAGACTTTTCAGTTGTGTTAGCCTATACATTTCCATACGTACTTAAGCAACTTTAAGTTAGATTTTCTATAATATGCAACAAAAGAATCCTAAATGATTTGGGTCTATTAGGGCCAGTTATTAAAGATCTTATGTGGCAAGTTTAGAAATTAAGACTTTGCCCTATAAGAACCCATTGAAAAAATAAATTAAAAAAAAACCCACAAAACTTTGAAGCAAAAACTTAAAGGCCAAGAGTTTGAGACCGGCCTGGGCAATATAGAGAGACCTCATCTATACAAAAAATAAAAATTAGCCAGGTGCAGTGACCTGTACCTGTGGTCCCAGCAGTTTGGGAGACTGAGGAGAGAGCATTGCTTGAGCCCAAGAATTCAAGGTTATAGTGAGCTATGATCATGCCATTGCACCCTAATCTGAGCAACAAAGCAAGACAATGCACCTAAAAATAACAATAATTTTTTTAAAAGAACTTAGTACTTCTCAAATATATAACCCTACTTAGCCCAACTTTGATACAGAAATTATTAGGCTTTCAACAACTGAATATCTTAGAGTATGGTCCATCTTCATAATATGTTCAAGATAATAAGGGTTTTCAACAAATATGGTAGAGATGATGTTGTTTATTTTAACAGCCAATTAAATGCAGCAGAAAATATAATGCCATATGAATGGTGCATCTAAAACCACTGTTTTCAATGTATATGAAAACATGTTTTCAATGAATATTAATAATCACAATATCAATAACTGATTTTTGATAAAAGTTCAAAAGAGAGAACTCAGATAATTGTTTCTTACTCATAATCCTTAACAGTTTTGTTTGATCAAATAAATTACTTGCCTTCTCTATGATTCAATTTCCTTACTAAAAAAATTTAAAAATAATAATACTGCATTTATACTCCTGATAAAAGGAGAATTAAATATGGCCATGATCATCTTCTTCTGTATTTATCAGGCACTTGAAGATCAGGGAAAGCTACCCTAAGAATAGAGTAGAAATTATCAAAGTTAAAACTGCATTGACTACTTACTATGTTCTTGGCACTATGCTAAATGTTTTATATATATTAAATCATTTATGCCTTACAACAACCCTATGAGGTAAATCTGATTATCATCCCCATTTTACTGAGACATATTTACTCAGAAAAGTTATGATTCTTGTCCAAAAGTCAGAACTAGTCATGATTCAGGCCCAGGTGTCTCTATATTGCCTCTATACTTATCTAATAATATTGTAAATAATCTAGAATAGAATAACAAACTTGAAGAAAAACTCAACAGTCAAAAGAGATGTCAAAAGTTTTAATGTTTTTCATTTTGTCATAAGGGATCCCCTTGGGCTCAAAACCCATTGACTTTTATTTTAGGCACAATTTTAACAAATGTGTCAATGTTTTTCAAACCCATGAGACATGATAAGGAACAAATAAAAATGCCGATTTCTAAGAGAACAGTTAAGAAGGGAAGGGCAGAAAAATGAGAACACTCAAAACAGCAAAATGCACAGCAAGACCTCTTTCAGGTAATGTCAAACACACTTACCTACTGCAGTAGCAAATGAGAATGTCACTATGGTACAGCATATTTAACTGACATTCCCAATTACTAACCTGAGCCATTGATTAAAAGTTAAATGATAACATTTAAAAATCAACACTCAACTGGGTTCAATGGCTCAAGCCCATGACTCCAGCGCTTTGGAAGGTCAAGGTGAGAGGACTGCTTGAGTCCAGGTGTTCAAGACCAGCCTGGGTAACAGGGTGAAACTTTGTCTCTACAAAAATTCATAAAATTAGCCAGGTGTAAGCCGGGCTCCGTGGCTCAGCCTGTAATCCCGCGCCTTTGGGAGGCTAAGGTGAGTGGATTGCCTGAACCCACGGGTTCGAGACCCGCCTGGGCAGCGAGACCTCATCTCTACAAAAAATCAAAAAATTCAGCCGGGCGTGGTAGCACATGCCTGTAATTCTGGCTACTCGGAAGGCTGAGGCAGAAGGATCGCCGGAGCCCAGCAGGTTGAGGCTGCGGTGGCCGGGAGCGGCCAGCCTGGGCGACAGAGTGAGACCCCAACTCAAAAAAAAAAAAAAAAAATTAGCCAGGTGTGGCAGCATGAGCTGCAGTGCCAGTTACTTGGGAGGCTGAGGTGGAAGGATTGTCTGAGCTAAGGATGTCGAGGCTGTGGCGAGCCATGATTGTGCTACTGCACTCCAGCCTGTGCAACAGAGTGAGACCCTGACTCAAAAAAAGTCAATACTTTGTTTAAGAGAGGGTCAAGGTCCAGACAGAAGCCCCTCTCCCAGAAACCTCATCCCAGAGAAAGATTAAAAAACAAAACAAAACAAAAAAAAAAACGAGCAAACGAGAAGTGCAGAACCCTCAAGGGAGAGAAACATCTTCTCAGAAAATGTTTCACTATCTTTGATGGACAAGATCAATTAAGAGAACATGAGTTGAGAGAAACTCCTGACATTGGAGAAAAATAAGGGCTGAAACAATCCTGGTTCTTTAAGTTAGAGTAAATTCTTCTTCCTTCTGCTAGCAAGATTTGGCTTCCTTGGGGGTGGGGGGAATAATGTCCCATTGTTTTAGTTCAAAGTAGATATAAGAACAAAATCTGATAAAGGTACTAAATAAAAGTCCCTAAGAAATCTTAAAAACAGTGATGTAAAATAGTAGCTAAAATACTACCAAATAAAACGTATCAACATCTTTAAAGAATTAAATACCAGACCAAGTAGGATCATGTCAGGAATGCAAGGATAGTTTAACATTAGGAAACTTC
The DNA here is from genome assembly GCA_027257055.1 of Cephalopachus bancanus. Classification (NCBI taxonomy): domain Eukaryota; kingdom Metazoa; phylum Chordata; class Mammalia; order Primates; family Tarsiidae; genus Cephalopachus; species Cephalopachus bancanus. The sequence goes on along the minus strand of JAPVLO010000379.1, from coordinate 1,797,275 downwards.
TTGTGATGATTAATCATATTAAAAATCAAAAGGAAAAATCATTTGAATGATGTATTAATTCATTCATCCAATAAATATTATTAAGCACTTACTATGTTCCAGGTTCTATTCTAGGTGCTTAAGAAATGGCAATGAGCAAAAAAAGAAAGACTCTCTGCCTTCAAAAGCTTATATTTTAGTTAAGGGAATATACAATAAATAATTAAGCAAATAAATATATAATATCTGGTAGTCATAAATGCTATGAAGAAAATAAAGCAGGATAAGAGAGAGAGAATGATGGAAAGGATGCTATTTAATATAGGTGATCAGTGAAGACCTCTCTGTTAAGATTGCATTTGGACAAAATCCAAAGGAATTGAAGGGACTAGCCAAAAAAATAGCTGGGGAAGGAGAGTTCCAGATTGAGAGAACAGCAAATGTAAAGGCTCAGAAGTGGGAGAGGCCTTAGCATTCTCCTAAGGTTGCCAAAGTGGCTGGAGTAAGCAAAATAGACTAGAAGAACACAAGATCATCGGTGGAAGGCAGAGGAGGCAAATCATGTAAGGCCATAGTAAGGACATTGGCTTTTATTCTGACCAAGACCTATAATCATTAGAAGGTTTTGAATAGAAGAGTGACATGATCTGGTCTTCATTTTAAAAAGATTATTCTCCAGCCCAGGCAACATAGTGAGACCTTGTCTCTACAAAAAATAAAAAATTTAGCCAGGTGTGGTGTTGCACACCTGTAATCCCATCTACTCAGAAGGCTGAGATGGAAGGATTGCCTGAGCCCAGGTTGTCAAGGCTGCAGTGAGCTGTGATTATGCCACTACAGTCTCACCTGGACAACAGAATGAGCACTCAACTCAAAAAAAAAAAAAAAAAAGATTCTTCAGATTGCTAGGTTTGAGAATACACTCCAGGGATAAAGGTAAAAGTAGAGAACCAGACAGGAAAATGCTGCAGTCATACAAATAAGAAATAATGTTGGCTAGCACCAGAAAGGTAGTAATGAACATGGTAAGAGGTAGTCACATTATGGATATGTAGTACATTCTATTATCAAGCTGCTTTAAAAAAAAATAGGGACAAGCCAGGTTCAGTGGCTCAGCCTGTAATCCCACGACTTTGGGAGGCTGAGGTGAGTGGATTGCCTGAGCCCGCGGGTTCGAGACCCGCCTGGGCAGCGAGACCTCATCTCTACAATAAATCAAAAATTAGCCGGGCGTGGTAGCACGCACCTGTAGTTCCAGCTACTTGGAAGGCTGAGGCGGAAGGATCGCCGGAGCCCAGCAGGTCGAGGTTGTGGTGGCCGGGAGCGGCCACTGCACTCCAGTCTGGGTGACAGAGTGAGACTCCAACTAAAAAAAAAAAAAAATAGAGACCTTCAAATGTCAGTATATGAAAATATTTTCTCTGTGTCAGTTCAGTTCACTTTTTCCTCTTATCTCCTGCCTAGAAATAGCAACAGTTTGGCTAGTAGCTTTCCGGAACTGGGTAAAGTGAAGAGCATTTTGTTTAGAGTGCAGACTTTGAAGTTTTTATATATCCTTGTTTTCATGCCCATTCCTCAGAGCTTTATATGCTCAAGTCCAAACTTTCTAGTTCAACTTCTTCAGAGAAGACACTTTCTGTCCCCTGCATGGCGAAGGAGAGAAAAGCATCTGACTATTTGAGGGTGGTCGTTATACAGACTTAGATAATCCATCCCCTTTATAGTCTGTTCCCTCCTTGCACATATACGTTACTCCCTCTAGTTCCTGTGGCTTTCTGAGTGTGTTTATTGCTGGTATTCTCTGCAGTACCTATGTTTGACCTTTCTCTGCCTCGCTAAGTCATTTATCAATTTCTTCATCCACTTTTAGCCTTCATACACTATGCCTTGGAGTTTAAGATGTTTCCAAAAGTCATTTAATACAGAATTTGTGTTTTTGTTATCTTCCTATTTTTTAACTTTTTTTATTTTAAAGATGTGGGGATTTTATTTTAAAGATTCAGCGTTAGGTATACAAATGTTCGTTATGCAGGTACTCTAGTTGATGTTCCTCCTACTTTAATGCCTTTAAACATGTTAAAGTATGCCTAATATCACTCATAATTTTAAAAAGCTAATTAAAACTTTAATAAGCTATTACTTTCCACCACCTATCAGATTAGCAAGGATTATTCACAAAATTATTGGCAGGTTTCAGTTACTTGCTGGCTATTGGCTGGAAACCTCAGTTCTTTTCCATGTAAGCCTTTCCATAGGTATGTTGCCTGAGTGTCCTCCAGACACAGCAGCTGACTTCCCTCAGAACAAGTGGTATAACCCCAAGAAAAAAGTTGTAGTACTAAGCCAGGCTCGGTGGCTCAGCCTGTAATCCCAGCATTTTGGGAGGCTGAGGTGAGTGGATTACCTGAGCCCACGGGTTCAAGACCTGCCTGGGCAACTTGGCGAGACCTCATCTCTACAATAAATCAAAAATTAGCCAGGCGTGGTAGCTCGCGCCTGTAGTTCCAGCTACTTGGAAGGCTGAGGTGGAAGAATTGCCGGAACCCAGCAAGTCGAGGCTGCGGTGGCTGGGAGTGGCCACTGCACAAAGTTGTAGTACTTTAAAAAATAGCTTTATTAAGATATCATTCAAGCCGGGCTCGGTGGCTCAACCTGTAATCCCGCACTTTAGGAGGCCAAGGTGAATGGATTGCCTGAGCCCGCGGGTTCGAGACCCGCCTGGGCAACTTGGTGAGACCTCATCTCTACAATAAATCAAAAATCAGCCGGGTGTGGTAGCATGCATCTGTAGTTCCAGCTACTTGGAAGGCTGAGGTGGAAGTGAGACTCCAACTCAAAAAAAAAAAAAAAAAAAAGATATCATTCAAACACCATATAATTCAACCATTTAAAGTATGGCTTTAGTATATTCAGAGTTTTGCATCCATCACCACAACCCATGTTAGAACATTTTTATTAATTCCAGAAGAAATCCCATAGCAAGCCATTATTTTAAATTTTTTAATTTTAATTTTAATTTTTATTTTTGAGTTGGAGTCTCACTTCGTCGCCCAGACTGGAGTGCAGTGGCACGCTCCCAGCCACCGCAGCCTCGACCTGCTTGGGCTCCGGTGTTCCTTCCGCCTCAGCCTTCCAAGTAGCTGGAACTACAGGCACACACTACCATGCCTGGCTAATTTTTTATTTATTGTGGAGATGAAGTCTCCCCACTTTGTCCGGGTGGGTCTCGAACTTGCCGCCTCAGGCAATCAACTCGCCTCGGCCTCCCAAGTGCTGGGATTACAGGCTGAACCACCAAGCCCGGCTCAAGCCATCATTTTTATTAGGTACTTTTTTTTCCCCACTGTCTTTTGGTGAACTTTCTTCTTATATCTACTTATGCATTCAGATTTTTCTTTCTCTCACTTTTATAGGTGCAAGAAAGTACTGAACCTCCTTGTCTCAGGCTCCAGATGAACACTTCTCAGCCTTGGTGACAGATCCCTTTGGAACTAGTTTAGGTTCTAAATTGGCTTGTGATCCCTGAGTCCTTGCAGTCTTTTATAACCTAATCTTGCAAGTGATATGCCACTACTACTGCCATATTCTGTTGGTCATACAGACCAACCCTCGTACAATGTGGGAGTTAACTACACAGGGATGTGTAGGAGTCATTCACAGCTATGTTGGAGACCGACTACTACAATGAGGATGTAGTCATGTCACAAACCACGTTAGAAGTAAAGGCTTGGCTGGCTCAGTGGCTCAGCCTATATCCCAGCACTTTGGGAGGCCGAGGCCAGTGAACTGAGTCCACAGGTTCGAAACCAGCCTGGGCAACTTTGTCTCTACAATAAAAAAAAAAAAAAAGTAGCCGGGCATGGTAGTGTGCACCTGTAGTTCTGGCTGAGGCAGAAGGATCACCTGAGGCCAGCAGGTCGACGCTAGGGTGACTGTGAGCATGCCAGGCTGTGAGCACTCCAGCCTGGGTGACAGAGTGAGACTCTGACTCAAAAATAAAAAATTTTAAAAAAAGAAGTAAAGGCCTAAGCTCTAACTTTGCTTGCCCCATCTTACAGATCACCATTTACAAAATAACAAAAACAAACGAAAAGCTCACATATTGTATGATATAAAAGAAACGCCCCCATTTAAGAGGGAGCTTTGCCAGGACTCAGTTTGCTTCAACAGCACCTGATGTCCCTCATCAGTATAGAAATTAGTATCCAGCACTAGAGGAATGAGGAAATGAGGCTTAACACTTGTTTTTAAAAGAGAACCTTGCTGGACGCAGTGGTTCATGCCTGTGATCTCAGCACTTTGGGAGGCCAGGTGAGAGGATTGCCCAAGCCCAGGAGTTTGAGACCAGCCTGGGCAATTTGGCAAGACCTCGTCTCTACGATAAATCAGAAAATTAACTGGGCATGGTGGGACATGCCTGTAGTTCCAATTACTTGAAAGGCTAAGGTGGAAAGATATCCTGAGCCCAGCAGGTTGAGGCTGTGGTAGCCGTGATCATGACACTGCACTCCAGTCTGAGCAACACAGTGAGACTCCAACTCACCAAAAAAAAAAAAGAGAGAGAAAACAATGAAAGAAGTAACTGATAACAACTTGACTAAACACAGTGTTAGTTGTATAAATAAAGTTGAAAACACTCACCTGGCATAAATGTATTCACCTGGTAAATGATTACTTCCAAGAATAGCTACAATACCATAGAGAAGAAAATATGGCTTTCCTGTGGTTTGGTCATGAATATTCACTCAGTCTTTTTTGTCAGTCAACAAATATTAATAATACAGAGGGGAATTTTGCACTCAATTAATATTCTCTGAGTGCCCCTTTGGGACATGACACTATACTTAACAGTATAATAAAGAAACATAAGACAAACACACAATCCTTTTCTTCAAAAATCTTTCATTAAAAGGCAGAAAAAATAGACAAATCATAAACTGGTATTTGTTTTTAAGGACAATAAACACAAATAGCTGTAAAAGTTCATCTTAAAAAGATACATATATTGCCATTTGTCTTGGATCTCTTTTTCCATCTCCATGCATTTTTAGTTATTAATGAAACTGTTTATATACAAGATGGTCTTTTTAATTAAAAAAACACATTTTAGGGTACGATGTAGCAGCACCATCTGTTTGGGCTTATTTTTCTGGCTAATATGTGTGGGTTAATTCAGTGGATAACAGTGATAAGACGAACATTTGGGTTTGAAATTTCATTGAGAGATTAATTTGTGTTACGTCATGTAACCATGTCAAAAGGGGGTAAGTTGAATCTCTTTGGTACAATACAGAAGAATGCATAAAGATATCTTTACTAAACTTGTTTCAGTGGAAATATTCCAGATCAACAGATTGAAGGAACCTTTAAAATAGTTTTGCAGATAGGTATAAGTTCAAGACAAGGTTAATTTGTGATAGTAAAGAATAATAGAGAATGTAATTCTACATATTTCTATTTCTGTATAATATTAACAAGAAATTGTAGAGTATACATGATTTGGTATTTATTTGTAAAATCAACTTAAAAGCTACATTCAAACAATTCAGTTAGCAGACTCAACCCTATCTCAGCTTTTATATCCTTAACAGAAACTATCACGCAAATAAATGCCTTTCTCTAAAAGAAACTTCCAGGCACAGTAATGTCAAATGAAACTGCAAGCCCTTAATATAGAAAGGAAGAGGAAAAGGAAGTGTACTTTAGGTAAAGATGACTCTTCTATTATATAAAAAGGTAAATATATACCATTTTACCCCTCACTAAACTAGCAGAAATTAAGATGTATTACAATACCAAGCATTAAAGAGTACACAGAATTCTTATACACTGTGGGAGAGAGAGAAAACAATTTAACATCAATTATCTCACAAAGTTGAATGTTTGCATACTCCACAACCCAGCAATCCTACTCCTAGGTGGAAACACTAGCATATGTGACCAGGAGGCATGCATAATAATATTTATAGCAGCAATGTTTGCAATAATGACAATAATAAAAATCCTGGAAACAATCCAAGTATGTACCAACAGAAGAGTAAGTTGTGGTTTATTCACCCAGTAGAATGTTATACAATATTGAAAATGACTGAACAATCATAATATACAACAACATGGATGTATCTTGGAAATATAATGAGTAAAAAGGACAAGGATAAGGAAACTGTATATTGAATGATAGCATTTTTATGAAGCTCAATAGCATGCAAATTAAACACCATATTATTTTAGTATATATATATTCATGATAAAACTAAATTGTAAAAAGAAAACTGTAATGGAATGATAAGCACAACATTTAGAATACTGGTTACTCTTGAGGATGGGGGAAGAGATAGAAGAGAAACATATGGGTGGATGCAAGTTACTAGGAAATGTTCTAATTATTGGGTTGAGTAGGGGTTCATGAGTGTTCATTATGCTATTAGCCTTTACACTTAATATATGTGTCACATATATCTTTTGTATGTATTAAAAAGCAAATATTTAAGAGATCTTAAGAGACTGATTGAATTCTTCCTTACCTCCTCCAAATGAGAAGAGAGCTGATTTTTACTCTGCATGTAAAAATGCTAAGGGTGGCATAGCCCTATCCTCGAATAAGAAACTAAATAACAAAGAGTTCTGCAAAACAGAACCCATCTCAAAGTTACTGATTTTTTTTTTTTTTAGTTGGAGTCTCACTCCATCGCCCAGGCTGGAGTGCAGTGGCACGCTCACAGCCACTCCTGTGTCAACCTGCCAGGCTCAGGCAATCCTTCCGCCTTAGCCTTCCAAGTAGCCAGAACTACAAGTACGTGTTACCACTCCCAGCTAATCTTTTGATTAGTTGCCCAGGCTAGTCTCAAACCCATGGGCTCAGGCAATCCTCTCACCTTGGCCTCCCAAAGTGCTGGGATTACAGGCTTGAGCCATCACACCCGGCCTACTGATAGATTTTAAAGAGAATAATCAGTCAGCTGGAGCCAAGAGAATGCAAATAAAATTAAATCCAAGTGAATTCAATGGGATTTCCCCCCTAACGTACTAACGGAGTGTGCAGTAAACTGAACCTCTTACCTGCCAGTCAGGACAGACCTAAATTGTGATGACACAGGATGGGATCTTAGCAGCACTAGGTGAAGTTAAATTTTCCAAAGACAAAAGGAGCAGGAGAATTTCAGAAAAACTGAAGTCAGAATAGAATGCCTAGGAGATAATGAGGAAAAACACAAAGGCAAAATGAATTAATTCATTTATTCAACAAAGTTCTTTAGCATAGACTCTGCAACAGGAAAGGGGAAGAGACTAGAGATAATTAAGCCACAGTCCCTACCCTCAAGGAACTCACACTCTGGTAATCAGGATAGAACATTTCAATGTGTAAATAGAAAAGATACTGCTGTAGGGAACCCATAAACTGGTGCTCATATAGAGATAGAGTAAAATGGCCCAAAACCAAGAAAAGGGAAAAATATTTGGAGGAATTTCAAGAGCAATACAGTTGATGAATCTGATAGTGAGAAAGAAGACAGTTTTAATCACAAGCCAGAGAATAATAATGTATGTATGGGAGCCTAGACACCAAAATGCCTTAGTGCCTTATCTTCTGTGAGCCAGTAATGTTAGAGAGAGAAAGACAGAGAGACAGAGACAAGAGAGAGAGAGAGAGAGAGAGAGAGAGAGGAAGGAGGAGGAGGAGGAGGAGGAGGAGGAGGGAGGGGAGGAAGAGGAGGAGGAAGAGGAGGAGGAGGAGGAGGAGGAGGAGGAGGAAGAGGAGGAGGAGGAGGAGGAGGGAGAGGGAGAGAGGGCTACAGGGATGGAAGTCCACATTTACTGAGTATTTACTATGTGCCAGATACTCTTCAAAATGCTTTTTGTGAATTAACTAATTTCATACTCATAATATACCTATGTGGTAGTTGGTATTATCATCCTCACTTGATAAATGAGAAACTAGGGCCCACAGAGGTTAAGTGATTTGCCCAAAGTCACATAAGAGTTTGAAAGCAGAGTTTTGAACCCAGTTGATTAGATTACACAAAAGCGTTTAAAGTTGTTCGTCACAGGAATTCGTTAATGTGTGTTTTTATACAATTACAGTAAAATGTAACTATTAAATTTGTATACCCCAAGACATTATTACACTTTGGTAAATATCACTGGTGTGCCTCCAGTTTTGTGTTGGAGACTATGAAGTTAGAATATTGCAGAGGAACTAGTGGAGAAAAGCTGTGTCTCTGGAGCATGGTCTTGGGAGAAAATCTCTCTCTTTTTTTAAATCTCTCATGAGATGGAAGCAGAAAGTTATCCAAAGTAAGCCTTGGCAAAGCCCTCAATTTGTCATATATAAAGTGATAAACTTTGGAATCAATCTCAATACATATACATACTTATTCAGTCTCTCTTTTTTCCTTCTCAGCAATTTAATAAATGACTTGTTGGCTCAGCATTATGCTAGTAAGGTAAAATTGATGGGTTTAATTCCAAGCTCTGGTGGCCATGAACTGCACCCCTCAACTAGCAAACATGAGCTGTTGAGTGACCCCAGAGAAACTGTGCTTGACTCAGAACAAGTCTATCAACATTACACAAAAGACAATACTTTACAGAGAGTGTGTCAGAACCTTTGTCTTTGTATTCAAGGACAACACATTAATTTTCACAGAGAACAACTAATGTGATTTGCTTAATGTCAACAATAGATCTCTAGGACAATTAAGAATAGATACTAGGAAAGTTCAATATACTATACTTATTCAAATTGACCCTACCTATATTACACAGTTATAATAGTCTGACAAACTTCATAATCCAATATATACTCAATTCATCTTGCTTTTATATAGCCAAAAATAAATACATACATTAGTTAATTAATCAGAATCTCAATTTCTGATTACTTATAGAAGAACTCTTACCTGAGGACAAACAAATGAAAATGAAATCAATTCCAACTCAAAAACACGAATTTAATATGCCCGGAATAAAGAGATCTGAAGCAAATTATGCAATTCACTGAGTGACAGAAACCTACAAAGAAGTAACAGAACTTAACAGGTGCTATTGCTTATCAAACTAGAAGCAGATTTTTAAAAATTTTACTTTTTTAATTGAACATAGTAATTGTACATATTTATGGAGTACATAGTGATGTTTTGATACATACAATGCATAGTAATCAGATCAGGGCAATTAGTATATTCATAACCTCAAATTTTTATCATTTTTTTGTGTTGGCAACATTTAATAATCTCCTTCTAGCTATTTGAAACTATATATTATTAATCATAGTCATCATATAGTATTACAGAACACTAGAACTTATTTCTCCTATCTAGCTGTAATTCTGTATCTTTAAAAAATCTTATTTCCTCCTCCCCCATACCCTTCCCAACCTCTAGTATTCTCTCTTCTACTTTTTATTTCTATGAGATCAACTTTTTTTAGCTTCTGCATATCAGTGAGAACATGCGAAGTTTAACTTTCTGTGCCTAACTTATTTCACTTAATATAATGACTTGGCAAGTTCCATCCACATTGCTGTGAATGACAGGATTTCATTTTTTTATGGCTGAATAGTATTCTATTGTGTATATATGTCACATTTTCTTTATTCTTTCATCTGTTGTGGGACTTTTGGGTTGATTCCATACCTTGGTTATTGTGAATAGTGCTATAATAAACATGGGGGTGCAGATGTCTCTTTGATATACTGATTTCCTTGCCTTTGGATAAATGCCCAGTAGTCGGATGGCTGGATCATATGATAGTTCTATTTGCAGTTTTTTGAGGAACCTCTATACTGTTCTACATAGTGGCTGTAATAGTTCACATTCCTACTAACAATGTATAAGAGCTCCTTTTCTCTGAATTCTCATCAGCATCTGTTAGTTTTTGATAATAGCTATCCCAACTGGGGTTAGTTGATGCTCATTGTAGTTTTGATTTGCATTTCCCTCATGATTAATGACCTAGAGCATTTTTCCATATGTTTTGGTCATCTGTATGTCTCCTTTTGAGAATATCTTTCAGATCATTTGCCCATTTTTAAATAGGATTGTTTTTGTTGTTGAGACGTTTGAGTTCCTTGTATATCCTAGCAGATCCAACATTTTAATGTGATCTGATATCTGATAAAGACACAACAGTAAAGGAGGTGCCTCATGATTATCCAAAGATATTCAGAGGAAAGGAAAAAGATGATGAAAAATAACATTAACATGAAAACTTATCAGACTGAGAATCTCCAGTTTCCATTGGAAACAGAAATGGCTGAAAATTATAGAAGGAGCAAATAAAATTTTTAAATATTGAGAGATATTTGTTTATAAAGAAAATGTAGAATTTTGATGTCTGATATTTCAAAATAGAGCATGAAAAAGCATGCTCTTGGTAAGGGCTGATATTCAAAAGTTCTCCAAAGAGAATAAATAACAAATACAAATACTACAGAAATGGGTTTGGGGGGGGAAGGGGGAGGAGGGAGAGAGAGAGAGAGGAAAAGGAAAAGGGAAAGTTACTTTAGTGGCAAAAAGTGGAAGCTATGGAGAAAGACTGTCTGGATTCAATTTCTAGTTTTGCTACTTAGTACCTGTGTGATTTTGGCAGTTTTCTTAATCTCTGTCTCAGTTTTCTCATCTGTAAAATGGAAGCAATAGAATAAACTCATAAGTTGTGTGGATTTTATGAGCTAATACTTAGAGAGTGATTTTGCAGTGCCAGGTACATCATAAATGCACCATATAAGCATTATTATACTTTTGAATGAAAGATATCTAAAAAGTAACAACAATAATGATATTTAATCAGAAAATCAAGAAGAAACCTGGTACAAATCTACAATCTTTTATGTAAAATCCTTGGGGCCAGGTGTGTTCCTGAATTTGGATTTTTAAAAATATTTTAGGCTATAATACATTATATTACCATATTTTACTTAACATGGGTGTCCTGGGTAGCAACCCTTACCAAATACATTAATATTTCTACAGTAAAATGTATCAACAGTCACACCAAATGGAATAAATGAAAATTTAGAATAGACTCGTCAGTTCAGATCAGATTATGAATTAAGATAAATCTTGGAATTACAGGTAAAGAATTGTGAAGCTGTATCTGTAGAAACATAAATCTTACTGTATTAAATAATAGAATAAACAATCATGACAAATATAGAGTAATGGTGACATTACATGAGAAACTTTTGTGAAAACCTAAAGAGTTTGTCTCTTCAGGAAAAAAAGCTGTATATATAGTTATAATAATGGGATATTACTTGGCTCACATTTGGGGAACTTTATGTAACACAAATTGTTCATGACATTTACCTCCCCAAGTAATCCAATGGCTGACTACTTCAAATCTCTCTTCAAATGTTACCTTTTCAGAGAGGCTTCCTTGATCACTCTATTTAAGATATCAGGTGGCCGGGTGCGGTGACTCATGCCTATAATCCCAGCACTTTGGGAGGCTGAGGTGAGAGGACTGCCTGAGCCCACAGGTTTGAGAACAGCCTGGGCAACTTGGAGAGACCTCATCTCTACAATAAATCAAAAAACTAGCAGGGCACGGTGGCACATGCCTATAGTTCCAGTTACTTGGAAAGCTGAGGTGGAAGGATCACCTGAGTCCAGCAGGTCGAGGCTGCGGTGGCCAGGAGTGTGCTACTGCACTCCAGCCTGGGCGACAGAGTGAGACTCCAACTCAAAAAAAAAAAAAAAAAGAAAAGAAAATAAGGCTGACTGATAAACAGTAAAGGATTCTAAGAACTAGTCTTGATACAGCAGGTCATACTACTTTCCAGAAGAAAGTTCAAGAAAGTTAAAAAAAAAGTCATCTAAACACCAGGTTTTTGTAATATGTTTATGTAATTCATTAATGGGATTCTAAAATAGTAACATAAAAAATATTTCATCATACACAGACTTATCAAGTAAATATTGATTTACTGTCTAGGAAGTAAAAACTAAATCATTATATCTAATTTTTCATATCTTAGTTTTTTATTAATATATAATATACATACATATTTGGGGAATACATGAGATAATTTAATATATTCACATAATTTGTAAAGATGAAATCAGTGTAATTGGGGTATGCAGAAATTTGTATTTTTTCTTGTTAGAAACACTCAAATTATTCTATTCTAGCTATTTTGAAATATACAATGGATTATTATAAACTACAGCCACCCACTGATTAAATACTAGGTCTTATTTCTTCTATCAAACTGTATTTTTTCACCCACTAATCAACCTTTCTTCATCCCTGCCTCCACCTTTCCCAGCCTCTAGTAACCACCATTCTGTCTTTATGACATCTACCTTTCTAGCTCCCACATATGAGAATATGGGATATTTATCTTTCTGTGCTTGGCTGATTTCACTTAACATAATGACCTGGCTAATTCCATCCATATTGCTGCAAATAATAGAACTTCATTTTTTTTATGGCTAAATAATATTCCATTTTAAAAATCTGTTCATCCACTGATAGGTACTTAGGCTGATTCAATATTTTGGCTAGTGCTTTAGTAAACATGGGAATACTGTATCTCTGTGACATACTAACTTTCTTTTGGATACATACCAGTATTAGAATTGCTGAGTCATATACTATTTCTATTTTTAGTCTTTTGCAGAACCACCATACACAGTTTTCCCTAGTGGCTGTACTAATCTACAATCCCACCAACAGTGTATAAGGGTTCCTCTTTCTCTATATCCTCACCATTATCTATATTCCCTGTCTTTTTGATAAAAGTCATTTTAACTGGGGTGAGCTGATATCTCATTGTGGTCACATTTATATTTAATAATTAATTTTATTTAAGCATTTCGTAGTTTAAGTAGAAAAGAAAAATTATACTCAAAAGATAAAAATAATTACTATAACACAAAATATTAAAGAACTTACTTTGGTTTTTGTTACTTTTTTTTTTTTGAGTTGAAGTCTCACTCTGTCACCCAGACTGGAGTGCAGTGGCTGCTCCCAGCCACCGCAGCCTCAACCTACTGTGCTCCGGCGATCCTTCTGCCTCAGCCTTCCAAGTAACCGGAACTATAGGCGCGCGCTATCACACCCATCTAATATTTTTGATTTATTGTAGAGATGAGGTCTCGCCAAGTTGCCCAGGCGGGTCTCGAACCCTCAGGCTCAGGCAATTCACTCACCTCAGCCTCCCAAAGCGCAAGTTTACAGGCTGAGCCACCGAGTCCGGCCTTTTCTTTTTTTTTTTAAGCCAGAGTCTCACTCTGTTGCCCGAGCTAGAGTGCAGAGGCACATTCATGGTCACCGAAGCCTTGCCCTGCTGGGCTCAGGCAATCCTGCCTCAGCCTCCTGAGTAGCTGGGACTACAGGTGTGTGCCACCACATTTGACTAATTTTTTGATTTATTGTAGAGATGAGAGCTTGCCAAGTTGCCTAGACTGGTCTTGAACCTTTGGGCTCAGGCAATCCTCTCACCTCTGCCTCCCAAAGTGCTGGGATTACAGGTGTGAACCACCGCGCCCAGCTAAGAACTTACTTACTTTGTATGTTTCACTTGAAGTATCATCTTGATTTTTTTTCCCCAATACATTTTACTTGTCAGAGAAAGAAATTCCACCAATCTTCTTCATCTAATTGCAAACCACTACTGCCTTAGGTTGTACAAATGGCCTGAGAGGGCAATGGTATCTGGTTGTATACATGTATGTATGTACTTTATTTAGTCTTGCTCCAGGTAGTAAAATGGCAACACACTGACATTTTAAATTAAGCATGCTGGTCAGGCTTGATGGCTCACCCTGTAATCCCAGGCTTTGGGAGGCTGAGACGAGTAGATTGCCTGAGCCCGCGGGTTCAAGAACAGCCCGGGCAACTTGGTGAGACCTCGTCTCTACAATAAATCAAAAATTAGCTGGGCAGTGTAGTGTGCACCTGTAGTCCTGCCTACTTGGAAGACCTCGAACACCTAGCCTCAAGTAGTCTCCTAAAGTGCTGGGATTTCAGACATTAGTCACCACACCTGGCCTGAAATACTTTTAAAAAGAAGGAAAGAAAATTAAAAGATACAAATAAGAATTTAGGCCATACTCTGACCAGTGGATATGAACATGTGGAAATGTGATGTGTGTGTATGTGTGTGTAACACGGGAATACTATTCAGCATTAAAAAAAGAATGAAATAATGTCTTTTGCAGCAACTTGGGTAAAATTGAAGACCATCATCCTAAGTGAAGTAAAATAGGAACGGAAAACCAAATACTGCATGCTCTCACTTACAAGTGGGAGCTAAGCTAAGGGTCTGCAAAGGCATATAGAATGATATAATGGACACTGAAGACTCAGAAGGGGTAGGGGTGGGAAGGGAGGGAAAAGATGAAAAATCACCTTCTGGATACAATAGGTACTAGTGGGGGTGATGGGTACATCTAAAGCTCAGACTTCTTCACCACTGTACAATGCATCTATGCAACAAAAAACATTTTTAACCCCAAAGCTATTGAAATAAAATAAGGGGAAAAATAAGTGAATAAAATGCACAAGGATAACAAAAATAAATTTAGGTCATACTCGTGGCAAAAGTATCAAGAATAACTACAATTTTCAAATCGCCATACTTGTGGCCTACAAATTTACATTCCATTGATTATGATAATATAAGGCAACAATATCATTTCAACACCTGTTACTTTTACTTTTGTATATTTTTCTTTCCATTACTCTAAAACCAGGAAGAAGAAGAAAAAAAAGAATGCTCCAATGGCACTTTAATTGGCTTTCAAACCCAAATTTTCTATTGGGATTACTTGAAAAAAAATAACGGAAACTGAGATAACATGTTTTCAAACAGTAAGAAGAACCCCTAGAATAAGACAAATCAGTATCCATATCTGGTTCAGGTGCCATTGACCAATGACTCCAGGATGAGAGGAGATGAATCAAAAAAATGAAGTCAAACAACTAATACCAAAAAAGATCAGAGGTTTGTAGCTATTCAAAATTTGACAAATGAGATCAAGTTTAAATAATAACTGGTCCCTTTGCTCTCAAGTTGCATATTATTATTCAGTGAGTATCATCTGAATAAACACATTTTGGTGGTGCTATAGGTAGGAGGATGAGAAATGATTTCTCCCAGCTTTATTACCTCAACAGAGAGGGTCCTGCTTACCTCCTTATGAGAACTAGTTTAATATCATGTTAGCATTGAAAGAGTAAACTAAAGGATCCACTTTAGTAACTCCAACACCAACAAAGGAAAAGCAGCCCGTTTAAGTGAAAATTCAAGATCACTAGTCTAGTCAGTTTCAGGGCACATATGAACTCTACAAATCTCATGCTTCTGACCCTTGTCTTCAAGTCCCTGAACTGGAATAAAACCAGATTAATGCCTGAGGAACCACTTCACACCCCAAACACGTGCAAACTTTGTTCAACAGAACATTTTACTGCCAAAATGGAGTTGGCAGGAGTTTGGAGCAAAGGCCCCAGGCTGCATGATTTGCTGGCACCAGAGAACTTAAAAATCTTAACATAATACAACTGAATTTGAGTACTACCAGTTTGCTTAAGACTCCTCCCCCAATTTTGACTTGAGAAAGATGGAAGCTGCCCTCGAGAAAGACTTTATTAAACACTTCATTCTCTATCCAGAAATAATTTTATTTCCCACTCTTGGTTGCCATACTTCTATTTCCTTAGTGTTGTGTTTACACAGTAAATCCAGTGCAGTCAATTTTGAAATGCATTTAAACTCAGTTTTATTGAGTTGCTTGAACAAAGGGGCACAAGGAGAACTACTATAAATACACAAAATTAATTATGACAAAGTTTTACTTAGAAACACCTGACCCAAATAACCCCCATATATTACAATTTATTACCCACAAAAATGTGGGAGAAATTAAGATATAGAATTGCCTGTAAATTGTTACCATTTTACATCTGGTTCAACTTGTCTTCTCATTTTTCTAAGTTTGAGTGATGGTAGTTTCCCATGCATATGAACCACTTAGAAAAATCAGGAAAGAATCCAAGAAGAGTTCTCCTCATCAAAGGTCAACACTAAAGCCCAATTTGTGATCTTCATAAGCTTGATGCCATTTAATGAGGAAAAACTGCACCTTGATTTTAAAATTACAGTTAGAGTATACATCTCTATACAACTGTATATAAACTACACAACAAGCAACTTTAAACTTGTAAATGCTTGATAAACATGCAGTATTGAGAAATTATGGTTTACATTGGAATGTTCTCTTGTGTTGTGTTTCAGTAAGAGACCAGGTTTA
The DNA here is from genome assembly GCA_027257055.1 of Cephalopachus bancanus. Classification (NCBI taxonomy): domain Eukaryota; kingdom Metazoa; phylum Chordata; class Mammalia; order Primates; family Tarsiidae; genus Cephalopachus; species Cephalopachus bancanus. Next base: position 1,781,034 of record JAPVLO010000379.1, on the reverse strand, counting down.
AAGATGCTTCTTGTTCTTCACACACCTAAAAAAAAATTTTTTTGAAACTTTCTAACATTTTCTCTCAGTAGCTCCATGTATCTTATTAATGTCTCTGATAGCTATTCTGTTTTTCCTCCTCTAGGGCCTTCTACATATTCTAATTCTCAGCTATGATTTCCTATTTTCACCAGCTTCTAATCTCCTCGATATAGTTGGAAACATTTAGGACAAAATACTCTCTAAGATATTAAGTTGCGGAAGACTGTACTTTGAAAGATTCATATAGTAGTGCTGCCATCTAAAGATGAGGTGAATAAAGAAGCAATTCAAAGGAAATAGCCCATCTTTCCTAAGCCAGTCTCAAACAATTTCTCACCTCTGACTAGGAATTAATATGTATTTTGTTGTTGTTAGTATGGAAGTTGAACTGCTTCATAGTAACTTGCTCAGCTGTAATTTTCTATGGCAAAAAATTTCGAACTCAAACCTTCTAGAAGTCGAACTGCTTCATAGTAACTTATTGCTCAGCTGTAATTTTCTATGGCAAAAAATTTCGAACTCAAACCTTCTAGAGTCCTCTGTGCTTTCTCCTGCTATTTGGCACTGCCTGCAATACAAAAGCGGGGGCATCAAAAGACACCTGGAAGAAAACAATTGGGAAATTTCTGCTTTAATGGATGAAGTAGATGATAATAGACCTAGGCTTTTCCCTCTGTCAGTGACAGACTCCTTGTAACTCTGAGCAATTTATTTACATTTTGGTAACTTAATTTTTTCATCTATAAAATGGGATTAATTACACCTCGTTCCTACTTGGCTTGAAGGCTTCACAAGATAAGCTTCTTGGAAAAGGTCCTGTAAGAAGTGAATTTAAAAGTCCACTACTGCCTCATAGAAGGGTGTTTTGTGGAGTCTTTACAAGATAGCTCCAAAATAAAACACACTCAGTTAAGTAAGTTAGGGCAGTGACTAAATTTTCCTAAAGCACAGATTTACTTCTTGGAGGTCTATTTAAATAACAATAACGACGGTAAAGGCAGTTTTCTATTTATTTTGCAGCAGATAATGATGAGCTGATCCACGTTACCTCTGCGTACTCAGTGTTGCAGGATGGAGATGTGACAGCAAACAAGGCGAGGAAGTTACCGTGCACCAAAAGCCTTGTCAAACTTGGTAAGATTTCAAGAAAACTATCTTAAAGGACACTTCACAGTTTTGCATTTCGCTCTTGCACAGCAATTTGTGAACATTAACTTTTACTCTCTCCCTCTCGGCCCGAGGACGCATAAACGACATCTATCAGGGTTTGTCCTCAGCCGCGTTCCCTCAAAGGGGCCCGGCTTCACCTACAGTGCGTGGGAGGCTGGGCAGCAGCCCCACGCTTCCTGCCTGGGATTCCCGGGGCTGGAGCCCGAAAGTGGTCTAGCCTTTCTTCTTTATGCTAATTCTGCCCTTCTGGCCGCTCTCGGCGGGTGTCCGAAGGCCAAGGTGAGACCTTCCCGGGAGATGAAAGGCCTACTACCCCCCGCGAGGTGGGGCGGGGAGAGGCCCGTGACCAGGAGGCGGCGGCGGCCGCAACGGCGCGGAGGGCCCCAGGCGAGGGCTGGCGCAGGCCCGGCGGGGTTCTGTCACCGCCCGAGCCCGGCCTCGGCCTTCAGGAGCCCAGCGAGGAGGGATGAGCCTCCTTGGGGCGCTCCGGGCGGTGGGTGGAGGAAGTGCGGGCCGAGAGGCCCCAGACAGCCCCCTCCTCAGAGGCGCTCCAGGGCCTGGGCCGCGGGCCGGGGACGCGCCAGCGGCGGAGAGCGCGCGCTCCCGCGCCAGAAGGGGGCGGAGGGAGCGCGCTCGGCGACCGCCGCGGCGGCGACCAAAACGGAGGGACGCGAGAGCTGAGGGCGCGAGCCACGGAGCGGGGAGGAGGGGAGGGGAACGCGGAGCGCGCGCTGACGTCGCCCGGAGTCACGCACGGAGCGCCGGGTTACGCGCCGACGTCTGGCTGCCACGACTTGCCGTCTGCGGCGGTGGCGGCGGCGGCGAGCGGATCCCGCAGGGGAAGGAGGAGGAGGAGGGAGAGCCGAGGGGGCTGTGAGTGAGCTGGAGAAGCAGGGTGTGAGCCGGACCTGCCCGCAGGAGGGAGAACGAGCGAGAGCCCGGCCAGCCATCCGAGCCGCCTCCTCCTCCTCCCCTCGGCGTCCCGCCTCCGCCTGCCCGCCTGCCCGCCTGCCCGCCTGCCCTCCTCCCTCCTCAGCCCGCAGAACCGGAGTGAGGCGCAGCTCGGTAGCGCCGCCGTCCAGGACAGGTGTGCGCGCGCGCGCCCTCCTCTCCTCCCCCTTCCTCGCGCCGGCCTAGCGCCCGCCTCGCGCGCGCCCTCCCTCCCTCCAGCCTGCGCCCTCCCTCACCTGCGGCAGGACAGCGCCCGCCCGCCGGGTAAGCCCCTCGCGACCTTCTCTGCTGCCACTGTCACAGCTCGGGGTCCCGACTGCCCCGTCCCCTCTAATTGCCCTCTCAGCCCAGAATTAATGCTTGTACCATTGCAGACATCCCCGCACCCTCCCTTTCGGGGACCCAGGCAGTGCAGCAGCGTCCCCCCCTTCCCGCAGCGAGGAACGAATGAACCCCCTCCCACCTCCAAAAAAGAACAAAATAACACACCCCTTTAAAAAAAGAGACAGTCCTACCTCCGCAGGCGCTGGAGACCACCAATGATGCCGCTTGCTTAGCAGTCCCTGAGTCCCATTTCCCCTGGCCACCTTCGCCCTGGGGCCTGGGACCGTGCGCTAGACGTGGCTGACACTCCCTGCACAGCCACCCTGGAAGGAGGGGAGAGGAAGGAGAGTTCCATAATGCAGGCTTCACTGCCTGCCCCTCCTCTCCGTTCAACCCCCATTCCCCAAATGCATACACCCGCCCAGTATGCGTTGTAAAAACAAAACAAAATAAAAAATAAAAAACCTTTGGTGCTGACATCGCAGATGAAGCCAGGCCCAAAGATGGGTGGCCCGAACTAGGCATTTTTACTGCCCCACAGTGCTAGGTCAGCTCATCAGCTCCTCTGCCTTTGTGTGGGGGCAAAAGGAACGGATGTGAAGCTGGAGGGTCTTCCCTTCGAGCGACAGTGAGTCTTGGAGGCAGAGTGTGTTGTTTTTAGGGGAAGGGACCCCACAAGTAAATTTTTCGTAAGCCGGACTTTGGGTTAAAGAGGCCCAAGAGGCTGGTTGGGGTAACTTTATTTGGTTTGTAACTGTCTGCCCCTGAATAAATGCCACCTTCATTTCCGTTGCGTCTGCGGGACTCTCTTGAGGGTTCTCATTCGTTCTGATCTGGGCTCCTTACGCTTCTGTCGGGCCAGGCGCTTTTGGACAGCTTTTCGCAGCGGTGTCTGTGCTTGTGTCCCGTGTCCTTGGAAGGGAGGTCCCAGTGCTTTACAGCAGGCTGGATTTGGTTTGACATCTTTTGGTAGACTGTCAGAGGGGGAAGGAAATTTTTGGATTACTTCAAGACCCCCCATCGTCCCTCCCCCCATTGACGTTTGCGAATTGCGGCTTTGGACATTGGAGTGTTGATTAGAGAGTGTGGAGAGAGTTGCTGATTTCATCCCTTTGAGTACTAGTTTAAAAAAAAATTAAGTATCAGCCGGAAGAGCGAGAGCTATTGACATTTACTTCTGTTCTGTTTGGACCTTTTGGGTACATAAAATGACGGGTTCTCTGAATCTTTTATCGAATTTAGAATGTGTGTTACATTTATTTAACTCTTCTGCAAATGCTTAAAATGAAAACATTTTGGAAATGCGAGGATTCTGTCACGTGGATTGATCTCTTCATATTTAAATCTTTAATTCATATCTTTAATCCTAAACATTAAAATAGCATAGAAGAGGCATAATTTTCCAGATTAGGTGAGCTATAGAAAAAGAGACGCTTTTTAAAAATGATTCGTGAAATGCTGTTACTATTAGTTGTTGTTGTTGTTGTTGTTGTTGTTGCTGCTGCTGCTGCTGTTAAATGTTAAGATTTACTTGAGTTTCCCTTAATTTTCCTGGTAGATTCCTATGAGAAGAAATGGGTAATTCCTTCACTTTGAATATTTACAGTACAACATTCCAGTTAATTTTAATGATTGGGATATTGAAGATAATTGGTTAAGACTGGTACTTAACCTAAGCAGCACTTGAAAACACAAATTCTAATGTTCTTCTCTTTTATTTTGGAAATTTGTGATTTTGTAAAATATTAATTAGCATATCGTTTTTGTTGGGAACTCTATAATCAAAAGAGTTTACTACTCAGAGGTTGATAACCTCTCCCCAAGTTTATTTTATAAACGTGTGTTGATTTTTACAGTTAAAAAACAAAGCTGAATTAGAGTATTTCAGAATCACCTGTCGTTCAGGCTGAGCAAAATTGAGACTTTTTTTTCCTTTTTGTTCTGCCTAATGTCTGTTTCCTTGCGCACAATTTTTTGTTGGTAAGAGTTTGTTGAATACATAGAGATAGTGGGATTAAAAATAAAGCAGTCTCTATTCACTTTAAAATGTATGTGTAGTGTCAATAAAAGGACTCAAGAAATCTAGGGACATTTGTAATGTTTTTAAATATAAGCAATTTTTGAGAAGGGGAATATTTATTTTTGACAATTTTTTCATTAACATGGATATTCTGCATATTAATTTGCTGTATATTATGTTTCATTTTCCTTTGTCTTCCTACATTGTCTTGAAATTATAAATTTAGTTTTACAACTATTTGTTTTAAAGTAACAAATTCAAGCAGCTGGACACTAGAACAGGCTTTTCGCTCACCTAATTAGTATATTGTTTAGATAATTAACAAATGACTACAAGTCTCTTTAAATCTACTAATTTTCTAATGGATTTTCAGTGTTACGATGCAAATATGACTTTGAAATTTTATTTCTAAGGTTCTAAACTTTTTGTTTTAAGAAGACTTTTCTGCAAGTTAATAGTCATTCTTCCTTGACTGCCTTTTAAGGCTACTGTACACTATAGCCTGAGGAAAACTGTCTTTCACCGCCTTAATTTGAGAAAAAGCCCATACTTACAGGCTTATCCTGAAATTAACTCTCTTGTTTCAGTAGTAAAGATATGCTAAATATCCAACCTATCGTTGAATTATGTTGGAAAAGGTTTTATTAGTCTTGTTTGCTTTTTTAGATACGTGTATAAAGTAGGAAAGAAGCTGGCGTACAACGGCAGAAATTTTAAATAAGTACATATTTATGTGGAGAGGTCCGAGTCTCCTTCGTTTGCTGATTTGAGCTTAAAATTCCCAGTTTAGGTGTGCAAATGATATTTAACTTGTGTTTTTACCTAGAAACTTCATCAGTTGCCTCTGCGCTGGGGAACTAAGACGTCAGTTCCTGGAGGCAGCTGCTTTTTCAGAAAGGGTACTTCCAAACTCAAACTTCTTCAGAACCCCTGGACATAAATGTTTAGGGCGGAGGGAAGAAATTTAGACTAGGAAATTGGGCCAGGAAGGCGGGCAGTTTCCAATTGTAGTCTTCTGTCCCGAGGGCAGCGATCAGCAGCTCTGAAGAACGGCAGGGACTGGCAGCCGAGCCCCCTCATCGCATTCTCATTGACCTTCTTGCTGCCCTGAGTTCTCATTAGGGCGCAGGGGCTGGGTTCAGCGCAAGGCAAACCCTTGAGGAAGAGCAGCAGCCCTTCTGGATTGGACTTCACCAGATTTTAGCCTCAGTTTACCAGCGGGAGCGTAACGCCCCACCCCATTGTGTGAAGATCCTGCTACTCAGCCATATAGCGTCCCTGGAGGGGCCGGGGTCTATCCAGGGTCCTGATCGCTGCTTTGCGAGCCAGAAGGAGCTACTGCTTCTTCACACACGTATTTTTGTGCAGTGGGAAGTACTTCAAAAGTTCCTGTGCCCTCTTCTCAAAAGATTTGCTGATAGGGGAGGTACAGAAAAAACAGCATGGAAGGAGTCCTACCCGGTGCTAGAAATTGCCCCCAATGTAAGGGGCAAAAAGCCAGCATTTTTGTCTCTGAGTGGGCCTCCACTTCTGGGAGTTATTTCAGGGACCACTGGACACGGGTGGTTCTGAGACTGGTTCACAGAACTGCCCCACTTTGGTTTTTAGTAACCAGGGAGCTTTGCTTTTTTTTTTTTTTTAAGTGGAAAGTAGCAAACTGAATGGGGCTTTAACTAAGAGAAAAAAGAAGCCGTGAATATCTAGCAGGAAGATTTGCCCAGGCAGTAAAAGGAGATATTGGGGGGCTTTGAGGGCTCAGGCATTGACAGTACTTTATGCCCTAGACTGCTTTTGGTTTCTTGACTGTTAGTCCTCTTTTCTGTTTTCTAGGAAGCTAGGCACCGATGTACTCAGTTGTCTCTAGGGCTAAAAGAGAGGGAGGCAAGTCTCCTTACTCTTTTTGGGAAAAGAGAAAGATGCTCAGAGGGAATGGAACCCACAGATGGAATAAGCACACTTTTTTTTTTTTAATCGATGGAAGCAGCAATCTGTGCTTGAGAAAGCCAGGGGTAGGGTTGTATGGTCTGTATCTTTCCAGCCCCCTGTAGGAAGTGATGCTGAGGGTATAGGAGCACTAGCAGGGGGTCCCCTGGAGATAGGCCTTAGCTTTTCCACAGTGCCAGGACTGCAGATTGCAGCAAGGGAGTCTTGAGTATTCACTGCCCATCTGGGAAACAGGCCCTAGAGTATGCATCAGATCTAGTAAGAGAGAAATAAAGTATTTTTGAATCCCTTTCTGAGACCAGAGAAGACCCCTTTTAGCTGTCACTGTCCAAAGACTCATCGATTGATTAATGGTCAGTAACCAAGCTGTTTGCATGCAAACCAGCAGTCATTTAATGCTTTACTTTTGGGGGATAGGGGCTCTCCTTGACACATATGAGTTTCTGGGAGGAAGAGTAAAAGGGGCGAGCGAACCTGCTTTAATGAATCCCGTAAGAAACTGCGTTTCCCAGGAAATTCCTGACATTTTTAGCTCATGAATTTCCGAAAGCCTGCTTGGTTTTCTTCTCCATTCTGGGTCCTTCCAGAGAGGAAGAAGAGTGGGCTGGGGTCTGAATGCTTGACAGGGCCTGTTTATCCGCAGAGCTGGCCGGCAACCTAGGCTGGGCTCAGCCCTGAGCAGAGTGCCCCCCTTCCCCAAATCTCAGAAGGAAGGGAAGGCACGCAGGCATAGTCCCAAGAGGGGCTAGCTGCAGGTTTTTGGGTGAGTGTGGGGTTTCTTTTTGATTGTTGTTTGAGGGGAAGGGCAGGGCCGACGGGAGTAGGCACTGCGGGCACCCCGGCCCTGGTGCGTCTACTGTCCTCGGCTCGGCTCGGCTTCCCCCCCGCCGGTGAGTGCGCCCGCCCGACTGTGCGGGGCTGCGGTTGGGGGGAGGGGGGAGCGGGATCATCTGAGGCCAGAGCCGCTGCCGTGTGCGCGGGGAGGGGGAGCGGCGGGAACGAGGGGAGGGCCAGGCTAGGTGTCTGCTGCTCCGCGCCACTGCTGCCGGCACCCCGTCCTCATCCCCAGCAGGCCCCCTGTGCAGCTAAGGGTTACCACCGCACCACCTCTGCCTCGCCTGCTTTTGCGGCCAGGGCTCTGCGGTAGGAGACAACCCAGTCGGATGGCGGGCGGGCCTGTCTGGGTTTGGGTCTGGGTCTAGCTGAGGCCCGCACAGGAGGGGTGCCCGTGACTCGGTGTCCCCTCTCTGCAGCGGGCTCTGCTGCGCTGCACAGGCCCCTCCCCCATCTCCTCTTTGGGGTTACTGGAAAGCGGGGCTTAGGCCGCTCCTCATGTTTAGTACAGCAGTCCCCCTCACACCCCTCGTCTCCTAACTCCCCGGGCTGAGGCTGCCCAGGGTCTGGCCGACAGCGACAGCCACTGTGGTGGTGGTGGCAGTGGCAGCGGCAGCAGTTGCGACGCGGCGCGTCCCGCTCCCTCTCCCCCACCCAGCCAGGGCTGTAGGGTGAGGGCTAACGGGTGGGCGCCGCCTGGCGGGCGGGCGGACGGGGGCTGGCAGCGGGGAGGGGGCGCGGGTCACGTGCCGGCGGGCGGGTGGGCGCGTACAGTAGGGCGACCTGCTACTGTACTGGGGAGTCAGTGCCCTGTTACCGGGTCTCGTCTGTCTCGTCTTTCCCGCAGATCTCGCGAGAGTGGCTGACTGGCTGTGGGGGTTGCGGCGGCAGCAGGCGGAGCCGGGGAGGGAAAGCAGCGGCGGCTGAGGCGACTGAGGCGGCGGGCGGAGCGGCAGGCGGCGGCGCGGCAGCGGAGCGCAGCATCATGGCGGACCGAGACAGCGGCAGCGAGCAGGGTGGTGCGGCGCTGGGCTCGGGCGGCTCCCTCGGGCACCCAGGCTCGGGCTCAGGCTCCGGCGGGGGCGGTGGTGGCGGCGGGGGCGGCGGAGGCAGTGGCGGCGGCGGCGGCGGGGCCCCGGGGGGGCTGCAGCACGAGACGCAGGAGCTGGCCTCCAAGCGGGTGGACATCCAGAACAAGCGCTTCTACCTGGACGTGAAGCAGAATGCCAAGGGCCGCTTCCTGAAGATCGCTGAGGTGGGCGCGGGCGGC